>OZ005738.1:21908570-22238570 GCA_963930755.1 Eudasyphora cyanicolor
AATACGCTCCGTTATCCCTAAAAAAAAGAACGCATATTACCATACAATTATCAAAAGTCGTAGAAATCGTGGGAATTTTTAGCGGAAAAGTCTTCAGGACTGAGAAAGAAATTATAAGACATTAGGGGGAAATATATTTCTTAAGGACTCAACCCCTTTACTCTTCCAGTTAAGCCTCAAAGAATCGCATATTATACATGTATCAAAAGTAATAGAAATCATGGAAATTTCAATTCTGGCAATCTTGGAGAAAACCTTTGGAATCCTCTATTCATGTCTGAAAAAGACAATTTAAGACCCAGAGCAAATATTTTACTCAAAGTACTCGACAGTCTAAATCATTCCATTACCCCTAAACAATCACAGTGGTAAATCATATACAAAAAGTCATAAATGTCATGAAGGTTTTTAGTGGACAACATTGGAATACTCTTTTTTTTTGGTGAATACCTGAACATTTTCCAATTGAAATTTATCGCTTACTAAACTGACCAAGGGATTTTCCAGCAAAAGTTGTGGGCAAATATCTGAAAAACAAAGTTACGATACGTTTAATGCCATTCGACATAGCGCATCGATGAAATTTGGCTATGTAGTTTTCATTGAAGAGATATACTCATTTTCAAAAGTACAATTACCACATCTCATAAACAATTTTAATTGGTTAATGAAATATATAAATTCATAACTAAATCCAACCTTATTGTCCTCCTTCGTTTAACACAATTTTTGAATCTTCCAACTTTGGCCAAATAAATAATGATGTGTGTCCAATATTTCCCGAATATTTCTTTCCCCGAATTACTCTACTCATATTTAAGTGTGGAAACACTTGGAAATTGTTCCCCATTCATATATTTAATCTAATCATATTATTTTTATTCATTTTCATCTCTTTTTTTTCCTCCTTAGATTTCGTTCTTCATTCCGTTGTCCATGCCGCACGTCCTGATATTCGTTGCGCCATTTACATCGGCTGCAGTCCAGTGGTAGCTATCTCATCGTTGAAGTCTGGTCTACTGCCATTAACTGAAGATGCTTGTGTCTTGGGTGAGGTCACCACATTCTCCTATGCCGGCTCTCTTTACGACCAGGAAGAACGCGATAAATTGGTCCGCAATTTGGGTCCCAACTCAAAAGTTATGCTATTGACCAATCATGGTGCCTTGTGCTGTGGTGAAACTATCGAAGAAGCCTTCTTTGCCGCCTGTCACATTGTGCAGGCTTGTGAAACTCAATTGAAACTACTGCCAGTTGGTTTGGATAATTTGGTTTTAATACCCGAAGAATCACGCAAAACCATTTACGAAAAATCCCGCAGTCCACCAGAGGATTTGGCTAAGAAATTCGCTGCCGCAGCCGCTGTAACTGCTGGTGATTCCAACAAAGCCGAAGACGAAGAGAAAAAAGAGGCGGCGCCGGCGGCTGAACCAGCAGCCAATACCAAGGTTTTGGGTCAAACACCCAAGTGGCGTGTTGGAGGTGCTGAATTTGAGGCATTAATGCGTATGTTGGACAATGCCGGTTATCGTACGGGTTATATTTATCGTCATCCATTGATTAAATCGGACCCACCAAAACCCAAAAATGATGTTGAACTACCACCAGCGGTATCATCTTTGGGTTATTTGCTAGAAGAAGAAGAACTTTTCCGTCAAGGGTAAGCGAATACAACGAAATATTTACTCTTAATTCAGACATTTCATATTCTATTTTCCTTTGCAGCATTTGGAAAAAGGGCGTTATGGGCAAGGGTGGAGATCGTAGCCGTTGGTTGAACTCTCCCAATGTCTATCAAAAGGTGGAAGTTTTAGAAACTGGCACCCCAGACCCCAAAAAGATTACCAAGGTAGAGATTATAACATTTGAAGATAAACCACAAACTGAAAATTATAATTAAGCTCTAAACAATAATTTTCTTTAATTTGATTTAAAAAAAGAAACCAACCAAATTAAACACTATCCTCCCTTTTTAAACAATTTTGAATGACAAAGACAATTTTATGTTATAATAATTTAAATTTTAGGAAAACATTAAAGAAGAAATTAAAACGAATCTTCTTACCAAGCCATTTTCACCCTTCTTAGTAGTAGTTAGAAGCAACTTTTAGTTGAAAAATATGTTAATTCACAACATCTGGCAGCTAATTATTAAAGACTAGGTTTACAGAGACAAAATTCAATTTAAAAATTAATATTTTGAATTAAAACTTGATTAAAATATTAATTTATTCAATTTATTTTTAATATCTGGAAATATATTCGCTTTTGATTGAAAAATTTATTGAATTGAATGAATTAAAAAATTCTGGTATAAAATTCTGATTGAATTAAGCAACTAAAACATTAGTGGATTCGATTAATTTCCATTATCTTTAGTTGTGGAGCTAAGCTCTCGATTAATTTTAATGTTTGAAAATTGTAGCCTTCTTCAATTAAAAATGTATTTGAATCAGCAAAAAAATCGAATTATAATTATTATTATTTTTTTAATTAAGAATATTCTTAATTGAAAATTTGTTCTATGTGCTTTTAACTTCTGTTAAGAAAAATAAATAAATACCTTCTAATATGACAGCAATTACTAAAGATTTACTCTACGATAACTAAGCATTGTGAAAATGGCCACTAAAGTGAAAAAACCTGAACATAAAACAGGTGCAACCGAAGTTTTGTTTTCATTTTTTTTTCAGCTCCACCAAAATTTTAACATTCCTTCTATTATAAAGCACAAATATTTTATTTTATTTTATCTTATTTATTACTGTTTAAAATGAAGATAATTTCTGTGAAGTTTTTAAGTTGTTTTTTTCCTTGTTCTTGTTTTTTTTTGCTACTCTAGTCTGTGTTTTCGAAAAGAATGAAAATTACTTATAAATTATAATTTGCTGCCATTATTTAAAGCTGATAACATGTTTCTTATAAGTTTTGCAGATTTCATTACATACACTTTTTTGTATGTGAAAAAGTATGAGAAAAAAATTAGCTTAAATAGAAAAAAATATTAAATGAAAAATATATATTTTTAAAAATTAAACAAACAAAACAACATAGAATTATTGTAGCTTTTTATTAACTACTCGCTGTCCAAGAAGTAACACATGGCTTGAAACACTAATAGCAATTGTTTTTTAACCCTCTAATGCATAGAAGATTTTGGAGAAGGAAAAAAAACCTGATTTTCGAAAACAATTTATTCAGAGAAATAGATGTCTGATCAAATTTGGTGATATATATTAGATTTCAAGATTCTCATCCTTGAATATGTTTCAAAATAAATCAAAAAATATTTATTCAGAAAAATTTATAAAAATCTGTTTTTTTTAACGAAAATCGCATTAGAGAGTTAAAAAGTAAACTAAAAAACCTTAAACACACATGACACAGAAAAACAAACCTTTCGACATTCCAATTATAGTATATATTGACCTAACCAAACTAAACCATTCATATATAACGGCCTCCGCATACCTAAATATATACAAACAATTAATATATTTAAACAAAATATTAAATATTGCTTTGTATGTCTCTCTCCCCCACAAATACAACAAACCCTTTCTCCTCCAACCACCACCACATTTATATAGTACTATATATACAATATTAAAAATGATATTATATACAACAATACTATGTAATAGAACTAAATATTCAATAAAGTCTAGAAATTTGAAATGTGCTATATATAAAAAAAAATCAAAATGAAAACTCTTGGATTAAAAAAAATTAAATTGCTGATTGTTTTTGGAAGAAAAAAATAAATGTGCCTAAGGAAATACAATGAGAGGGGAGTTATATTAATGGAGAAAAAAAGCAAGAACTTGTGTCTTACCAAAGCCGCAGCTTGAGGGGGTTTATTTTACTTACATTCGTTGCTGTCCCTCCTCCTACCTTGCTAAATCTTCATCTACTTCTGATGAGATACAATGAGAAAGAGAAAGAAAAATAGTTTTCTATCAAAATTTGTTCCCCGAAATAATGTAAAATGTTGTTCTTAACAAAATATTGCCCAAAATGAGAGTTTAAACAAACATTTTCGATTTGTTTAGGATCTAAAGATTTCCAAAAAAAAATGGTCACTTCATACAAACCCAACAGTTTATGTTTAGAAATGTCTGTAACCCATTACCGGCATCTGTACCCATATGGAGACACCTATAAAAAGGCATATAGGAATGATTTAATAGAATAACTATGGACAAAGTATTCACGCCTTTTAAACATGTTCCAAATTTAGGTATAGACGGCGCTAATGGGTTGTTCTAAACCAGACGTATTGAAAATGTTTTTATTATTTTGTTTTATAAAAAGAGAACGATTTGTTTTCTCCTTTTTTTTGAACAATATATAATTTCCTCCTGAAATTGTGGACAATTTTGCCTTTAGCTTTTCATTCTGGACAATATTGAGAAAATATGACAAATGAAAATCTATGAATACCAATACATAATATTACAAAGAAATAATTTGCAGTCGGAATTTCTACTCCCATTTCATTCTTTTTTTTCTACTTAAGATAACTTATAAATATATCTAAAAAAAAGCGACAATATTTGTTAGATATTTAAATTCAAATTTAAATTCTAATTTATTTAGTTTTTCTTCTTCATATCTTTCGTTTTGTTTTTTTGTTTTATTTATTTTTGCATGCTGCTTTATTATCTGTTAAATTATTCCTACATACAAAACGAATAATTTACAAAAGAAATAGAATTGATGCCGAACAAATAAATTTTTGAAGAAAATTTGTAATTAAATCCACCTTGTAAAATTTATGTTGGAGTTTCTGTCTTATTATCTAAAACATTTTTCTCATACAAAATGGAGAATTACAAAAAAAAGGAATTGACTTGTTCTAAGTTTTAGAATATCCACTTTATTAAATAATCAAATCAACTTTCTTTGATTTATATACCTAACCTTTTTGTCTTGAACCATTTATTATGTGTGTTGTATGTATTCTCTCATTACCTTTTCCATTGAAAACAATGTGGTGGCGGTGATGGGGGGAGATTGAAATTCCCACTTCCTCTCTATTATTTCCTCGGGCACAAAATTATTTAAACAACCATCCAGTCGCTAAAAATGCATTAATGTTTTTTTCTGTTGTGTGTATTTTCGTTTGATATTTTTTTGTAGTTTTCTTTAGTTTATTTTATTGTTGTTAAATTCATTATTATTATTTCTTTTGTTGTATCTTTTGGTCAAATGCTTTAAATGACATCATTATTGGAACAAATTCTTAACATATTCAGCTCATGTTTTTCGGACTATCTATCAATTATTACGTACTCATATTGTCGCTAATTAAGTTAATTTAAGGCAAAGTCATTCGTATTTAACATATAAAAACGCAAAACGAAAATAGTTTAATGTGTTAGTGTATCTACTGAAGAAGTATTTGATTGCAAATTCAAATAGAAATTTTATTATGCCACGAAATAACGTTATATTTAGGATTAAGATAAGGATTTTTAGCATATTTTTAAATTAAACATTGAGTTTTATATAAAAGACCTCTTGTCGCATTGTTTTTGTTTTTGTAAAGTTTACAGAATTTTACATTAAATTAGATTATCAGCTTTGCTATGAAAAGATATTTCCATTTCAAACTCCTTCCAATTTTCCTATTTCTTTATGAATTTTGTTCGTATTTCTCACTTTCAAGAGAGCGAGGATTTCAAATTGGAATTAATTTCATTAAAATTTTCTAATAAATATGGGTTCATGCCATATTTGGCGTTTTGGACCAAACATATGAAATATATAAAAATTTCCATTTAAAAATTATTCATATTTAATTTTTCAAATATTTGTTTCAACTTTTCAACTGTTTTTCGCAAGCTAAAAAACCGGATCTAATTGGATTTAATTTTAATAATATCTCCATAAAATGTGCTAAAAAAATATGTCTTTGCATGTCTTCGATTGAACCAAAACATTGCAAGATATTCAAATTTATATTTGAAAAATGTTAATATAAAATTAAATTTTTAAAAAAATTAATTCAACATTTTGTTATAACCTATGAACCGCATCTCAATGGAATTATTTTTTTTTTAATATCCATTAAGTTTTCTAAAAAAAAATGGCTTTACATGTCTTCAATTGGACCAAAACTTTGGAAGAAATTCAAATTAACATTTTAAAAATTATAATTCATATTTAAGATTTTTCATAACCTACAAACCGCAACTAATTTAAATTTATTTGCTTAAAATTTAAATACAATTTTTAAAAAATATGGCTTTACATGTTTTCAATTGGACCAAAACTTTGGAAAATATTCAAAATTATATTTAAAAAATGATCTCATATTTAATTTTTCAAAAAATTAATTCGTCTTTTTAAACGTTATTCATAACCTACAAACCGCAACTAATTGGACTTAATTTTTTTTCAATTTCAATAAAATGTTTTAAATATTAAGTCTACATGTCCCCCCAATTGAATTAAAACTTTGGAAGATTTTCAAATTTAGATTAAAAAAATTATAATTCACATTAAGTTTTTCAAAAATTAATTCATTTTATCATAATTTATAAACCGCATCTAAATGAAATAAATGTTATTAAAATGTCAATAACATTTTCTGAAACTTAAGTCCTTAAATGTTCCAGATTGGTCCAAAAATTCGAAAGATATTCATAATTTATATTAAAATTTTTCAAAAAATGTATTCATCTCTTCAACATTTTATCATAACCTATAAATTCCGTCTTATTGGAATTAATATTATAAAAGTCTACATAAAATTTTCTACAAAGTATGTCTTTACATGTCTTCGATTGAACCAAAACATTCAAATTTATATTTAAAAAATGTTAAAACAAATTTAAATTTTTCGAAAAATTAATTCAACATTTTATCATAACCTTGAACCGAACCAAATGGAATTATTTTATTTTTTTTTCATAACCTATAAACTACATCTAAATGGAACTAATTTTATTAAAATGTCAATAACATTTTCTGAAACTTAAGTCCAAATTGGACCAAAACTTCGAAAGATATTCAAATTTTTATTTAAAAAAATATAATTCATATTAAAATTTTTCAAAAAATTTATTCATCTCTTCAACATTTTATCATAACCTATAAATCCCGTCTTGCTGGAATTAATATTATAAAAATCTACATACAATTTTCTACAAAATTTGTCTTTACATATCTCAATTGGACCAAAAAAGCTATTACAAATTAACATTTACAACATTATAATTCACATTGATTTTTTTCAAAAAATTTATTAACTTTTTCAACATTTTATCATAAACCGCATCTAAATGGAATTAATTTTAATATAATTTCAAGAACATTTTCTGAAACTTAAGTTCCTACTTGTCCCAAATTGGACAAAAATATTAAAAGATATTCAGATTTACATTTATAAAGATATAATCCACATTAAAGCTTTTCAAAAAGTTAATTCATATTTTCAACATTTTATCATAACCTATAAATCCCTTCTAATTCTTCAATCATTTTATTAAAATCTCCATAAAATTTTCTAAAAAAAAGTCTTTACATGTCTTTAATTGGACCAAAACTTTGGAAGATATTCAAATTAACATTTAAAAAATTGTTATTCACATTTAAGTTTTTCAAAAAATTCTTTCAACTTTTCAGCTGTTTGTCATAATCGCATCTAATTGGAATTTATTTCATTAAAATTTTCTAAAAATTAAATCTTTACCTATCTTCGATTGGACCAAAACTTGGGAAGATATTCTAATTTATATTTTTTTAATTTATTTTTCATTTGTTTTTTTATTTGTTTATTTTTTATTTAAAGTCTTATATTTTTATTTTATCATAAAAAATATTGAAATAATTGCTAAAAATTTATGCACCAGATATTTTTTAAAAATGGTGATACATTTTATGGAAATCCATCCATTGATAAACAAAAAACTATACTCATTGTAACAAATCGAATGACCTCTGCGGTTTTGTACATAACTTTTTATTGACTTTTGATAGCAAATAATTTTAATACATTTTTATAATTTACAATTCTAAAACGATTTATAAGTTGAATTGGCATAGCATACTTTTGAATGGAGCGAGCTAGCGATTTGTACTTATTGAATAAAAAGATGTGGCCTAAAACTGGCTAAGGACTGATTTGCTAAAATGGCTTTAATTTCTTTGTTTATCGATGGATTTTCACAAAAAAAGTATCATACACCCCTGTTCTGCATTCAGAGAACGGATTGAATCCGAATTTCTTATTCATAAAATTGTACATAATTTCTGTTTGAAGACTTTTAAAGATTATCTGTAAATACAGATTACCTTTATTTCCCTATTAGAAAATATTTGATACATTAGAAATATATTTGGCTCCAAAGAAAAAGATTTAGAAACTCACTTTCGAGCGGAAATTTCCGATTCAAGCCAAATTCGGAATACAGAACAGAGGCGTAATTCTTTAAAGAAGTATTCAGCGCATTAATTTTTTTTGCAATTTTTCTATAATTTATATGATTAAAGAAATACGCATTTGTTTTGGTTTCTTCAAACAGTTATTAATTTATAAATGTAAAATTTAATATCTTCTGAAGTTGTGGTCCAATTGAAGACATAAGAATACATAATTTTTAAGATTTTTTATTTAGATTTTATTGGAAATAATCCCAGGTCAAATAGGAGATGTAGTGTATGAGAAAAAAAATCTTTGAACATATGATACCAATCCTACTATTATTCTAGGAAATATGTTTTTTTGTTATATATAATAAATAGATCCTGAAGCTACTCTAGATTAATTGCTATTTTCAACCTTTGACTTTCTGTAGTACTAGAGAATATCTTATATAATATGTAAATGGATTCAGTTTTGTCCGTCCATCGGGTCATTATTTTAAAAGCTGCACAGCTATTGAATTTCTTAGCCATAAGCAAAATTGTGTAGAGGTTTAATAGATCTATAAGATTGCTCTTACAAGATTTTGCTCCAATCATTAATAAAAGTGAATAGCCATTGATATAAAAATATATATATATTTTGCAAATTAGCCCTTAAGTTTTAGGTCATATCTTCTTCATGATATTTTATATAAAACTCAACTGTTGAATCTAAAAATATGCTAAAAATCGTAATCCTAATCCTATACCAAGATTTGTAGAACAAAACGCGAATAATAATCTCTAAATGATTATATACAGCGGTATATGTTTAGGCTTTATTTTTGTTATAAGATTGTCAGATATTTTTCCAAGCTTTTTTTCACTAATAACATAAATTAAAAACAAGTCTTTGTAACGAATTTTGTTTAAAAGAAAAAAACAATCAACTAAACCCAAATTTTTCTTTCTCTTTCCATTGAAATTCTTCAAAACGCTCTGCTACGTTGTCCATCCACACATGCACATCCACCCATCCCAAATTGTTGTGGTTTTTTTGATTTCACTTAAAAAACAAAACAATAACGAAACTCTACAGTGGGTTGCCGAAGGTTCACCTACCCACTCGACACCAGTACGCATTGATGATCCCTTACAATTTGTGCCAGTCAATACAAATCCCAAGGAATTTAAACGGTTACAACAACAGGTAAAATTTGTTACCATTATTTGTTATTTATTGCTATTATTATTTTTTTTATTTATTACTATTTCATTATTTTGTATTTATTTTCGAAACCCAAAATTTAATTTCTTCACCTCTAGATCAAAGATAATCGTCGTGCCGATAAGATTTCAGCCGGTCCACAATCACACATCTTGGAGGGTGTTACCTGGGATGAAGCCAATCGCATTAAAGATGCCACAGTCAGTCAAGCTGGTGATCATGTTGTGCTAATGGGTGCTGCCTCCAAGGGTATCATTCAGCGCGGTTTCCAACACAATGCCACGGTCTACAAGGCTCCCTATGCCAAGAATCCATTTGATAATGTCACCGATGATGAATTGAACGAATACAAACGCACGGTGGAACGCAAAAAGAAGAGTATTCATGGCGAATGTAAGTAGCTAAGCAAATCATAAATTACAATAGAAGAACAGGCTTTAATAGGAAACTTCGAATCCGGGAAAAGTTTATTGCCGGATATACATCATTTCTTATAAAAATTAAACTACTGGAAGAGATTTTTTTAAAGTGTTGTTTTTTAAATAACTACCTATATGTGCAGAATTACAAAAAATCATAGTCAGTCAACCAATTGCCATGAAACCTGTCCAGATTTATATAAACCTTTTTAGCTTGAGCTACACATGGATTTACAAAAAGAAGTTGTATTCATTTAAAAATTACAAGTGGTTGACTTCGAAGTTCTGTAGCTCAATCCCTGTAAGGTATGGGAAGGCCAAATTTGAAGTTTGAGCTGCTCTCTATTAATGTGTTCCATTGCAATCAATTGAATGATCAAACATTTTTTTGTCGAAATTTTTATACAACGCATCGTTGTTGATTTATTATTGTAATTTTTTCGATTTTTTTGTTTTATCCAGATACCGATACAGATTTCTCCGAATCGGAAGCCTTGAGTTCACTACAAACATCAGGCGCACAACAACAAACTAAACAAAATACTACTACCACAACAACAACTGCCGCTGTTAGTCAATCAGAGCCAGAAGATATTTCAGGTAAGTCAGCGTTTTATTTGAAATTGTTTTATTATATTTACATTTTATTATTACACTAATTTTGTCATTCCTTTTGAAACACCTCGAAATAATGATCGGAAACGCCATATATGTGTATATGGGAAATTCCACGACAAATCGACGGGTTCAAAAAATTTCGGGTTTGATTTATCCCATTTTTTATATTTCTTAGGTTATGACCCGATTTGAATTTTTACGATATTTTACCTCAAATCGAGGTAACAATTGGCAGAGGAAGGTCTCTTTTGCCACTAATAAATGCTACACAATTTATTTGAAATGGGTTCAGATTTAGATATAGCTCCCATATATGTATATGTTCCTTCCTATTTGCTTTCTTAGGCCTATAGAAGGTGCATTTTACACCAGATCGAGGTAAATTGGCATAGTCAAGTCTCTTTTCCCATTAGTTAAGACTACTGAATCTAGTGGAAATCGGTTCAGATTTAGATATAGCTCCCATATATACTCGTATGTTTCCTCCGATTAGACATCTAAGTGCTACAGAAGCTGTATTTTACACCATATCGAGGTCAAAATTGGCAGAGACAAATCTCTTCACCCATTAATAAAGTGGAAATCGGTTCAAATTTAGATATAACCCCATTTATATGTTCCTTCCGATTTGGGTTCTAACGGCTGTATACGAGGGTTGCCATTTATATTTCGGTTCCTGGCAATACTAGTGTTGCCAGATGAGAACTGGAACTTCCATCGGAAAGTATGACATTTTTTAGCATAACCTCGCTCAGAACTGTCATTTGAGCGCGAATTGTTTTGTTTACAGTGTGTGAGAAAATTCACCTCCAAAACATGGTTTTTGAACGCTTAACAGCTGCTTCGGGCGTCGAAAAACGTTGACCAAGCAGCTTTTTCTTGATGTGAGCGAATAAGAAGAAGTCGTTGGGTGTCAAATCAGGGCTGTACGGCGGATGACCCATCAATTCGACATTTTGGCCGGTAAAAAACCGCTGGTTTGAGCCGATGTGTGAAAGCTCGCATTGTCATGGTGCACAATGATTCGTCTTCTCTTGTTCGTTTTTCGAATTTCCCCGAAGACTTCAGGCAAACAAATTGTGGTGTACCACGCAGAATTGACCGTCCTACGTTGCTTAAGCGGGACTGTCGCCAAATGACCAGTTTTGCCGAAGAAACAGGCGACCATTTGCCTCGAAGTGCTTCTTCCACGAACAACTTTCGTTGAATTTGGCTCGTCTTCGAAGGCCGACACGGTCGATTGCTGTTTTGTTTCGGGCTCATACGCATAGATCCAAGATTCGCCACCTGTGACGATCTTATAAACGTCTTTTGAAGCACCGCGATCGTATTTTTTCAAAATTTCTTTGCATCAATCGACACGAGACGTTTTTTGAACGATTGTCAAATTGTGCGGGATCCAACGAGAACAAACCCTTTTTACGGCCAGGTGTTCATGCAATATCGAATGTATGCTGGTGGAAGAAATGCCAAAGGATGCCTCTATCTCACGGTATGTGACATGACGATCTTGCATTATCAGTTCACGCACGGCATCAATGTTCTCTGGCACAACGGCCGTTCTTGGACGACCTTCGTCTTTGAGCGAGCGTCGGCCACGATTGAATTCATTAAAACAGTTTTTCACAGTGCTATAGGATGGTGATTCGTCGCCATACAAAGATTTAAGTTCATCGATGCACTCTTGTCGTGATAATCCACGTCGAAAATTGTGAAAAATAATCGTACGAAAATGTTCACGAGTTAATTCAATTTTTTTTGCCAAATTGATTTTTTCAAGTCACTGTAAACAACACAAATGATGGTCGTACGTCAAAACGTTCTGAGTGCATTTATGCTAAAAAATTTAAAACTTTCCAATGGAAATGTCAGATGGCGCCAGGTGTTGCCTTAGTGTTGCCTAGGCTAGAAATATATATAGCAACTTCAAGAAGGAAGTCACTTGATCTACAAATAAACACAGATATATTTTTTTAAGAAATCGGTTCTGATTTAGATATAATCATTTCGTTTATGCATGTAAGGATTGGCACAGCTAAATTTTCCAAACGATTTTTATGCAACTTTTCTTGATCCATTTGCTAATAGATAGTACGAGTTTCAAATTTAGATCAAGTATATGCGTGCTCATTCGACTCCATCAAGATGGTGTAGGTTATCACATAGTCGGCCCGACTTTTGTCTTTCCTTGCTCTTTTACTTTAATTTAATTTTATTTTTAGTTTATTCTATTTGAATTTTATTAAACATTTTGTAACTAACATTTTTTTGTTCTTTTTTTACAGAACATCAAGTTATGAGAATAGAAACCCAACAAGCCCCAGTTCCCAGTCAGCCAGAAGTAGTTTTGAGCGATGGTAAGTTTAATTCCTTTTCTTTTCTATATAAAATGTCCATAGTTTTAATTACTTTTTCCAAATTTCTTATTCAAAATTAAGTTATTTTTCTGTTTGCACTCGTCCAAAAAAAAAAAAAAAAATTGTTTGTTATTTGAAAATTTGATTTGAAAATGTTCGTGATTTGTCTCAAAATTTGTCCTGTTTTGTTCTGTTCTATTATTTTATTTTTTTCACAATTTGGCTTTAATAACATTAATATGATTTATGATTTATTATTATTTTTTTTAACCTATTTTAATTTTATTTCTTTTGTTTTCATTTAAAAAAAATTCTTTTGGTTTTTTGTTCTACCCAAAAAATAAGAAAAAGAGCAAACAACTTCACTAATAGTTGTTGATAACAATAACAAACGTAAACAATCTAAAAAATCTGAAAAATCGTATATTGTAGTGGTTAGAACCGAGCATCTTTTATGCATTTTTGATATGCTTTCCATAACATTTCTTTAGATTTCTGTGTAAGGGTTTTTTTTATATAGAACTCTTTATTTATTTTTTAATTTCCTTTAGATGTTATTTTGTCAAACAAAAAACAAACAAAAAATAAGTTATAATCGTTTAAAAATACGCTAATTTTTTTCACAGACCCTACATGTTGTACGGCGTGTTATAAGAGATAATTTCTAAATTCCTCCTATATAAACCAACAAACCAAACAACTACTACTGCTAATATTACTACTACTACTACTACTAGTGTACCTCTAGCAACTGTCAAATATCTGAAAAATAGAAAATTATAAATACCACATGTATTCTCTCTCTATTTTACTATCGTACTACTACTACTGTAACTTTTCTACAAACTATCTTCAATATTTTCTATACTACAAAACACTCCTTACACCTTACTCTCTCACTAATTCTTTTTTATATGTATATTTAAAAGAAATTCAAGCACCTATTCTGAAATAGATTCTTTTATGTTTGGCCCCCACACCCCACCCAACCTTTAGGAAACAGCTGCAGTTTTTAGTTTTAACTAATTATATTTTTTGACAGGGCTAGAAATCATTTTGAAAATTAATTTATGAACTCTTCTTCAAAAATGATTTCTTTCTTCTCTCTTTTAGTAATTTATTTGTAGTTTCTTTTTAATTTCAAATTCTCTCAAGTTTTTTTTTTTTAATTTTATGTAAATATTACTGAAATTTTGTAGATTTTTTCTTGTTTTTCGTACCACCATTCAAACAACACAAGTTTAAAATGAAATTCTAACCCTGAAAAACTATTTTTGTTTTTTGTATTTTCCCTTCCACCCCCCCCCTAAATCGAACGATTTTGTTTTTTCCAAATTTTAGCCCGCTCTAAAAAGAAAAAGTGAATTGGTAACAACTAGAAAAGCAAAAAATAATAAAATTTATTTCATAGTTTTATAATAAAAACATTTTAACGACAAATTTTCACCATATTGGAAAGAGAGTTTTAGTTGTTTAACCCCTCGTACCAAAACAATACACTTTACATACAACACTCCCTAAACCCCGCGAGCCACTCTTCTCGACCTTCCCCCACCCACAACACAAAGTCTGAAGCATAAATTTAGAGATTTAGGAAATGAAACAAAAAAACACACAACAAAAAACCACAACTTTTTCAACCAACGACGAAGAAATGTAACATTTATAGTAAAAAGAAACGCCATAAATCTACGAGCGCGCTTCTCCAATTTCAATTTTTATTTTCCACCACTCATCAAAAATCTAAGTGAGGTGAGTTTCTTTTGGTACAACTTCAAAAATATATAGTGTGTAGTTACCACGTCTCCACCCACACTATTCAATTCTCAATACATTATAATACATTTATTTCGTTTCCTTTAGTTTTCATTTTTATGTCAATTATGTATTTAAATAAAACCAACAAAAAACCCGCAACAATCATTTAGTTTGTTCTCTTCGTTTCACAGCGCAAAAAAGAAATGAGTAATAAACATCGTTTGTTATAATTCTTTGCCTCACTTGTTTTTGATTTTTTTTTTGTTATTTTACACACAGTTCAATACAAACAAACACCTCAAGGATGTCCACTACTTCGAGCTACATATATTCTGCCAAAGCGAAAAAATCCAACAAAACAAATCGTCGGCTTAATGCTATTTTGTTCCATACGCCATTTTGTATGATCGGAGAAAAACGCAATTTATTGTTTGAGTAAAAACGGGACTGAAGAGTTACACACTTTTTATTTCATAGGGTTCCCAACAGTGTTTGTATGATTCTCATGCATTTCAATGCCATTACATCCAAAAATAAGCAAGTTATAACAATTTTTGTACTTGGCATTTTGGTCCATATCCACTTTTATTTTAATATTTTTTCGTATTTGTATTACATGGACCACAAAAAGGGTCGGTATGGAAGGACTAATTTACATATTGTGATCGAAAGAACGTAAAATACTGAGTGAAAAATATAGGGCGATAGAAAAATTGAGACATAGAACAAAAATATCGAAATTATTTCCCGTTATTCAGAGTAAAACAAATTTCCCAATATCTCGAAAACTATGCGAGATAGGAAAAAAATGATTGCATATTCTGAAAGAGCATGCTTGGAACCCATATTATCAACTCCTAACTCAAAAAACACAAAAATGCCGTATGGACCAAAATAGCATTAAGCCGACGAAATAGGAAAATTGCAGTCCGATAAATCGGCTAGAGTGCACTCTTACTTTGTGAGAAATGTAATATGGAATTTAGAACTTTCTGTGGGAGATGCTAGCAAAGTGGAAATAATATTATTCATTCTCTCGGACGTTTCTCACGATTGAACACTGTCTTATTAGACAGCTGTCAGAGAGACAGCGAAGAGGGGGCGGAATCAATAGAACACCTTCTGCTCCGCTCTTGACTTATTTCTGGCATTTAGGTTGCGTTTTGGTGTATTAAGAGACTAGTAGAATTTTATGGCAAATATTTTTGTAAAACGTTTAGACTGGCTAAACACCTGTTTTAGGCGTGATGTTTACCCTTTTCCACAATAGAGAATAAAAATACCCCTGCATTGAGGAGCTAGAGGGTAAAATGTTCCTCGTAGTGTTCTATGTAATGTTGCTGAAGACATCCTAAATCTAAAATGTAAGGATCACACGGTTTCATATTGTGTAAAATGTGGAAATATTGACCCCCTCTAAAATGACCACCATACGTAAACTTTCAAAACGCCTATACACGTATATTCTTTTTTTATCCTCTTTGACAGAATCTTGTTATTTTATTTTGTGTTCCACAGTGTAATTAGTGTTAGCAAAATTTGTCCACCATTGTAGCATCTCTCACAGAAATTGCCAAATTCCATATTGCATTACTCAAAGTCAGGGTATACTTAAGTAGGTTAACTTAACAGAAATTATCTTATTTGCTTTATAGAAATAGAAAAGCTGATCTCGCTCTTATTTTTTTATTGGTATCAACACAATTTGTTTTGAACTGTGTCTTCGTTTTGGAATGTGGATAAGGATTTTCAAGTGTACCTTCCACTCACCACTACCCCGACCATTCATTTATTTTTCCATTTAGTTTATAGAGGAAGCTTCATCTTCTTCTTCTGTTACTGTGCTAAAGCTTGTTTTCTCTTTTGTACTAATACTACTTTATACTTTTGTAAAAATTAAATGCCTAATAAATTTATAGTTTAGTTTTTATAATTAAAAAAAAAATATTAGCCAATTTTCTTGACTGTTTTCTTTCTGAAAAAAAAAAACACATTGTGAATTACATTAACTATAATTGGGAATTTCGAAAGCGTTATGTAAATACACTCATATACTCCTACTCTCTCCCTCTCTAGACATATACATAGAAATAAACTTTTTTGTTATCTTACAAAAATTCTGTGATTTATTTTAAATTGTCAGAATAGCATATCGTCCGACCTGAAATCCAAAATAATGAAGCCTAAAAAATCAAAATTTGGATTTATGAAACACACTATTAAAAAAACTGCAAAGGTTTTTGTTTTACCAATAACATGCCATAAATATATGTATTGTTGACCTTTTTGTTGTTATGGTTTGAGGTCCGAAGTCGATTTTCTCGGGCTAGGAATTTATCTTAACCCATGGTTTCTTGGAAAAATGTTCTTAGAATGTTTTGTAGATTTAGTTTTAGCCTGACGCTATGTTCATTTTTTTCCACCCATACAAATTAACCCTCTAATATACATATATAAATACTTTATTGCCGAACCTATAACGTTTAAAGTTAGTTTCACCCGAATTGTTCCAAAAAAAACTGATTTAAAAATTAAATTTTTATTTCTTTCATAAAATATTTTTAATCATTCATTATTTTGGATTTTAGATGACAATAATATATGTATATATGGCTTAGTCCTAAAAATGTATACAAATTTTATAAAACATTTTCGAAATTGGTAAATTATGCTTTAATAAACTATTATGAATACACAAGTCAATTCAGTGTATAGATGTCTTAGTTTATAGGTCTCTCTCTCTACCTCCCTCCCCCTTCTCTTCTCTAACTGCAGCTGCTATTTTTGTTTCCAATTAACCTATAACACCAAAACTAAAAAACAAACGTGCAACTAAAGCTAAATTTTTCAGTTTCAAATTTCTATCTGCACTTTATTCTTAAATAACTCTTTGTTCATATATATATATACATATATTCCCTTCTTCTTTGTTCATATAAATATATACATATATTCCCTTCTTTTTTATTATCTAATTTTTATGAATTTTAATTTCCAATTAACTTTTATTTGAAAAATGTCTTCTTTTTTATTTTATTTCTAATTTTCGTTTTTTTTTTCTCTTAATTTTATTCTCTTTTTTGTATATTCGTACTCGCGTGTGTGTATGCGTGTATTTTTAAAACGACTCCTTCTTCGACTACACGTTTTACTATAGCAACTCTAAGTTTTATCAATGGTGAACGTTCCCATACGGCTACAAATCGTAAGCCCCCAACAGGTCGAGGTAATATATTTGTCCTGTCTTTAAAAAGCTCTCCAAAAATGCCAAGCGATCATATAATACGCTGAAAACCTAATATACCTCATTTACCAATGCCACCACACACACACCCGTCTCATTATCCACTCTTGTTTCTCTAACCCAAATCATTTAATAATTAAAAGTGTACATATTTTGTAAATATTAAATTAAGATAAGTTTTACATTTGAAAATGGCGTGGTTTTTTAAGATAGCACACCCAACCACCCATCAACGATTCTTGGGAAAGTCTAATTCTTTTATAGCTAACAAACATATAATTTGACTTCGCTGTATTTTTATAATAATAAAAATGCATATGTTTTTTTTAAACTCCTTGCGATAGGTTGTCTTTTATGAAAAAGTTCTCTTATAGATGTTCTTAAAATTAAGGCTTTTTAGGATATTCTCGGTATATCATAGAACAATTCCCCTATATGTAGTAGGCAAACAGTTCAGACAAATGGAATAAAAGTACTACACTAATAAAGTAAAATTCCAGGGGTGTTTTACATATCCATCCAGAAGTCTCATATGCGAAAAGTCATATAAATCGTCAAGATGTGCACGATTTCTTATGTTTTGCTTCAGTGATGCATTTCGCGCAGAACGCTTCGAAATATGGCTTTCATGTCCAAGAACAAAATATAGAGGACCCTTTAACACATATTTTTCTTAGTATACTCGATCTGTCATCTCGACCCCTTACCACTTAAAAATTGTCGACAAAAATAAACATACATATGCCTAAAATTTGATCAATTGTAAATATGTTTACGATTTCTCTTTTCTTGCTTTTGGTATGCATTTTCGGCAGAACACTTCGAAATATGACTTTCATGTCCAAGAGCAAAATATAGAGGAACCTTGAACGCATATTTCTCTCATTGTACTTGATCTACCAACTCGCCTCCTTACCACTTAAAAATTGTCGGCAGAAATAAACATATGCCAAAATTTTGATCAATTGTAAATAAGTTTACGATTTCTCTTTTTTAGCTTTTGGGTTGCATTTTCGGCAGAATACTTCGAAATATGACTTTCATGTCCAAGAGCAAAATATAGAGGACCCTCGAACGCAAATTTCTCTCATTGTACTTGATCTACCAACTCGCCTCCTTACCACCTAAAAATTGTCGGCAGAAATAAACATATGCCAAAATTTTGATCAATTGTTAATATGTTTACGATTTCTCTTTTCTTGCTTTTGGTATGTATTTTCGGCAGAACACTTCGAAATATGACTTTCATGTCCAAGACCAAAATATAGAGGACTCTTCAACGCATATTTCTCTCATTGTACTCGATCTACCAACTCGACCCCTTACCCCTTAAAAATGACCCAAGTAACATATACCAAAAGTCATAGTCATGTCTTGCTTCAGTGGCACATTTTAGGCAGAACACGTCGAAATATGGCTTTTACGTCGAAGAAAAAAAAAACAGAGAACCCTTGAAAACATATTCTTCTCATTTTAGGCGATCTGTCGACTCAAATACTCTCTGTTCATGTCGTATATATGAAAGAAAATGTCCTATCTTTCAGCGTTCTATTGCACTGGAGGGCTTAATGTCATTAGGATACCAAAAAAATAAACCTGTCTTACATTAATACAACACTGACTATTCTCTATTGCCTCTTCCCCCCCCCCCCCAGAATCCCCAGATTTTTTTCCTTATATATTGCTGCCTAGAAACGATTTTTATTTCTCATCTTTTTAAAAAAGAAATCGCCTTAGCACAACAATTTAATCACTAATAACATCTTTCATTTTATAGATGCTTTATTAACAAATAAAACAATAACTCAAGACCCATATTATAATCAAGAAACCATAGATTTAACAGCAAGTCAAAGCATAGCATTAATACCACCACCACCATATGAATGGAAGAAGAATCACAGTGATAAGGATCACGATGATGATAATGATGATCAAGCAAATTCCCAATATCAGCTGGAAGAGAAATTTGTTAACCCACCCATCAATCAGCATTCAACAAATCCCAGCAATTCCATTGACCATTCTCAAATGGTTTTAATTAAGGAAATGCAAACCGATGAATTATTTCAAAGACAAAAACGAAAAGTTCATCAACATGCCTTGACACCTATACCTAAAAAGAGACCTCCCCCTCCTCCTCTGGAAACTAATCGAAATAATCGTGAAACCCAAACCCAAAACCACTCCAATTTAAATTTTTCTTCAGCTTTTCAAAACAGTGGCAATGACAATACTTTAGAAAGAACTCAGACCACTTTGTTTAATACTCCTCTTTCCTCATTGTCCACAATTTTTTCTCTTAACTCTGAAGAGAATCGTAATGACGATTTCTCTTCACATATCTATAAGTCCTCCAATCTGCAGGAGGAGGAAACTTTTTCATATTTTACAACAACTTCTTATTTCAATAATAGTTCTCAGAAACTGCGTAGAGAATTGTCTTCTCCCCCCGTAGTTTATGATTATGCCACAAACATGGATAAAAACTATTTGAAATCTTCCAATTGTTTGACTCCTCAATTGTGTGAAGATATTTTAGCCGCTCTAGAGAAGAAACCATCATTCTCAAATTTGCATGAACATTATTTGTGGGCACAGAGTACTTTAGATTTAATCTGGAATATACCTATACGACAGAACTGCAGCCCCGCTGCTTGCAATACACCGGAGTTATTAAATACCCCAACTCGTAAGGAAGGCGCGGCGGCGACAACCAGATCAAGACGCGGCGGCGTTGCTTCAAATTTCAATTTTGAAAGAAAATCCCGCAGTCCTTATCGTACTTTATCGCATTTTGGTTTTAATTCACCTCAACGTGATCCTCAACCCGAACACAAACACATTTTGCCAAAGGATCATAGAAAATACGTACCGCTCAGAAGATCCGTGTCCTATGAAGAAATCTTTTCTTCTCCACGCTATTTGGAACTGTGTGAACATTGTTTTGAGAAAATTGTACGTTTTAAACCTGAACTAATGCAGTATCGCATTAAGTTAAGGCAATTAGGAGGAGAATATCTACAGTCTACTAACACAACTCCCAAAAAGCATTTTTCACAACCACCAATGTCCTCAAATAATGAGGAGCTTCAATTGAATACGGGAAATGAGAGTTCTCAAGCAAACTACAAGTCGACGCCTTCAACTGAAGAAGAATCGTATTCCATTTTCACTGGTCAATTGGAACCTCTTATCGAGGTAGAGGAAAGAGATAGCTCTGAGGATACGGCTGCACAACATCCCACCAGCGCCGTCCTAGCAACGTCCTCCATTGAAGACTCGACATTTATTGATAAAATAATGCGAATGAATTATTCGGCGGAAATATCCAATAATTGGCTCAACACTCCCCAGGAGCAGCAAGATGAAAACTTACTAACTAAGGAATTGAGAAATTTGAAAATTATGGATAACACTGAAACAATGGCTGAAGTATTAGAATTCAATAATAATGTGGAGGGAGCATATGAATCCTCTAAAATGGCGAATGATGAAAGAAATAAAAGCAATAAATTGGAACTATTAGAATTCAATAATAATGACAATGAAGCCAGAGCAACATCCGGCTTTGTATCCATAACAGAAATTTTAGAATTTGATAATTTGTTGGCTGAAGACCCAAACAAGGAGGAAACAACTGAAAATGATCAAAACGAAAATATCAGAATTAGTAAGGAGGATTTACAATTGAGTTTTCAATGTGAAGAAAAATCTATTCTAAAAGTCTGTACAACGACTTCTCGTGAAATACAAACCGATGAAGAAGTAACTTTGGGAAAAGCTTCTCAATCTTCATCTGGAATTTATGCAAATCGACCCCAAAATCAGATCCTGTTTAATCAAACTTTAGATAGAGCTTCTCAATCTTTATCTAGAATTTATGAAAATTTCCCCCAAAATCAGATCCAGTTCGAATCTCATCAGCCTTTGGATAGAGCCTCTCAATCTTCATCAAGAATTTATGAAAATTCCCTCCAAAATCAGATCCTATTCGGAACTCAACAAACTTTTGAAACAACTTCTCAATCATCAGCAGCAATTCGTGAAAATAACCCCCAAATCCAGACACAGTTCGGAACTCAACAATCTTTGGAAAGAACATCTCAATCATCATCTGCAGTTTATGAAAATAACCCCCAAAGTCAGAGCCAGTGCGGATGTCAACAACCTTTGGGAAGAGATCCTCAATCATCATCTAGAATTTATGAAAATTGCCCCCAAAATCACAACCAGTGCGGAACTTATCAATCTTTGGAAAAAGGTTCTCAGTCTTCATCTAGAATTTATGAAAATTCCCCTCAAAATCAGATCCACTTCAGATCTCTAATGAATCGTGAGGAACGCACAAGACGTAAATTAGAATTTCATGAATTATGGGAGGATCATGTAAGATATTTTGAAAATCGAGAACAGATTGCAATGCCTACGGTCTCCGCCGCTGGTAGTGATACTGAATCGGCCAGGGATGAAACACAAAATCCTTTAAGAAGAGAAGAAACTTTGCCAAGTGAAAGAAATGAAGAAATTTTTGATAGTCGAAGTTTTGTCTTCTCACATAAATCCTTTAATTCGCATTTGGGACAAGAACCAGCTAATGACTACGACGATGAGGTGAAATCCTCCTCCTCTTCCAAGCTAACATTTAATATCAGCGAAACCAGTTCTTCAGAAGAAAATCTCCTATGTCATAGTTTGGCACACACTAATATATGGGAAAATTTCGAAGTACGACAACCGCACAAAGAGGAGAGTGCAAAGGAAAGGGATTCTACGACTCCTACACAAGAGGAAACCGCCGCCGACTCTGTGCAGACTTATGGCAATACTGCCCAGTCTAGTTCACGAGCACATTGCAGTGATAATCGAGAACATTTGTTTTTTCGTTCATCTGGATCTACGAATATTACTGCTGATATTAATTTGTATAGAACTTTTGGATGCTCTAATCAAGCAATTTTTAATTATATTGACGGCGATGATGAGGTAATTGAGATCTCTGATGAGGATGAAGATATAATTGTATCTTCTGAATATAAAACTAATAATAAAACTAAAGCTGATATATCAAAATCTGTTGGAAGATATAATGCCCAAGAGGTGAGAAAGCAATATGAAGCTATGGCCGAAAAAGAAAAATTTGAGATTCATGAAGATCCTAATATACATATCTCCGGTAAAGCCGAAGATAATGATAATCTACGCCATACCTTAAGTTTTTTTGATTATAAAACAAATAATGAAAATCTCGAGGAAAACGAACGTGTATTATCAAATCCCTTTAAAAGAAGAGATGCTCAACAAAAGGTAAAGGATTATGAAACTACAGCAGTGAAGGAACAAATTGAAATTCTTCAAGATCCTGACATTATAGATATCTCCGATGTAACCAAAGGAATTAATCATTCCACCAATACTTTCAAATCTTTGGATTATAAAATACATAATAAAATTATCGAGGAAACTAAAATTGCATTATCAAATCCCTTTAAAAGAAATGATACCCAAAAAAAGGTAAAGGAAACAGAAAATATAGAGATTCTTGAAGATCCTGACACTATAGATATCTCCGATGAAACCGAAGAAATTGATAATTTAAACAATACATTAAAATGTTTGGATTATAAAACAAATATCGATGAACGTCAGTTAACTAAAATGAGTGAATTTAAAAGAAGTTATAAATCTTTACCAGCAAATGAAAAAATTGAGATTCTTGAAGTTCGTGTAATCCAAACACAATCAGAAATTCCCAAAAATTCCAACACTCTAAAGCCCCTGATACGTCATAAATCAATTATATTGGATAGTTGTGAAGGCGAAAATCTAATAAACAAAAATGAAACTAATATACGAACCTCTAATGAGGAAGAAGATAATATAAATATTGATGTAGATCAAAAATCGGCTCTGTCAAGTTATAATCAAGAATCTAAGGAAGTTGTTATAATGGATGATCAGAAACCGCAGCTATTCAGAAGAGCTCTGGGAAATTATAATCAAAAAACTAAGGAACAGCCCGATGATGATGATCACTTCAGGGTTTGTGAAAATTTTGAAGACATTTTAAGAAGAATTGATAGACTACAGCTGAAAGATAAGCAGCAACTCTACAAAGTGGAAGGCACTAAACCAAATGAAAAACAGAAATCAATGGATCTAGAAACTAAAAGTGACACTGAAACTGAAAAAGAAGAAATCAATGAGAAATTTAATAAAATTAAACTCCAAAAATCTCCTAATGAAAACCAAGATAGCCTAGATTCACCAAATCTCCAAAGAAACTCTAAAGCTCGCAACAACTCTCCGAAGCAATTTGATACAAATTATTCCAAATTTCCTAATGAAAATCTAGATAGCCCAGATTCGAAAAATCCCCAAAGAAATTGTAAAGCTCGCGACAACTCTCCGAAGCAATTTGATACAAATTATTCCAAATCTCCTAAAGAAAATATAGATAGCTTAGATTCACCAAATCAAAACAACTCTCTGCAGCCATTAGAGAAAATATCAAGCCGATCTATTGGCGAAAATCTCCTAGGAGAATGCAACAAAGAGAATGAGTCAGCTGTGGCCGGAGAGCAATTATCTTCTTTGGAAAAGGAAATTCTACAAAAAATTGAATTTCATCAATTGAATAAAACCGAAGAAATTTTCAATAAAATCGAATATTCCATCAGAAACAAATTGACACCCAGTAAATTGGAAATGCTGGTAAAAGAACAATGGCTAAGCTTATATCAAGATGAAGCGTTGGATAGTTCACCCATTAACAGATCTCAAATACCTAAAATAGTAACCGAAGTTTTTCCCCTGAACCCCAACAGCTCACTTAATACTTCTCGACGTTCTCGTTCTTTGACACCTCTCAAAGAAAATTACTCTCCCTTTTGTTCAACTCAACTCAACAGCAAATTAAATAAAACCACCACTCCACCGCCGTCATTGGCTTCTTCTTATAACATGTTAGGATTATCTCCCGAAAGCAGAACACCCAGTCCTTGTTCATCCTGCAACGCAACTACAAACAGCCAAAACAAAAATCGCAATTTTATATTGGAGAATATACGCAATGCTGCCATACCACGTCAGACGCCTCAAATTAAACGTTTACAGAGCAATGCTCAGGCTATATTTGGCAAGAATCCTTTTGGCCCCAGACCATCAGCATCTGGTAATAGCCTAAATAATGTTAAGAAAACCTCAAAGTCACCCAGCAAAAATAGTTTGGGAAAAACGTTTTCTTCTCCCGCCTGTTCCACAAATGTCTACACCTTTCAATCGAAATTGGTCAGGGGATCGCCACGCTTTTGGGTTAGTATGACTCAAAGTCCCCGAGGAGGAAGGAAAATAGCTCAACAACAAACTACACCAATTTCCTTGACAAAATGTCCTAAAAAGAAAGGAAGAAAATTACAAATTACCGATAAAAATGCCAGTCTTCAAAGACTTTCAGATTCGCCTACAGAAGCTACGGGCGGTTTCTCAATGACTTGCCAGATACCAACAGCCCTCGAAACAGCAGCCACCTCCTCCTCCATCTTATCTAGCGATGTTGATGCCGAAATTAATGCTTTGGGTCATGAGATCCAACAGATACAACCCCGTTTGGAAAACTATAAACGCAAACTAGATGATTTTGGTGATCGTGTGGCCAAATGTGCCCGCAATATGGATGAATGCATAGCCACCCAGGAAGAGATTATCACAGAGCATTGTGAGCTGAAGGAACGCATGGTGCTGCAACAATATGTGGATAATATTACGTGTAGTGTGGAAACATTTTCTCTCTCCGAAACGGAGGATTGAAGAAAGGAAAAAAGTTTCCTTTTTTAATTTTTTAATGAATGAAAAGAAATTTTGGGAATTTTTGCAGATACATATTTCTGTTAATTCCTTTTACTTTCCAAATCATATTTAATTTGAGAAACTCCCAAAATGTTCCCACAATAATTTTTGTAAGAAATGAAAAAGTCCTCATATAACAAACAAAGTTATTTCTCGGAAAAGCTTTACTCGAAGAAAAGAATTTTTTTAACCCTTCCATAGCAGATTTTAAATGGAATAGCTAAAAAATTCAATTTTTAAGCATTTTAAGGCTTAAAAGGAAAAATATTGGATTTTCGCATTTTTTAAATTTTTTCTCAATTTTTGGATCTAAAATCAATTTTACGAAGTGCAACATTTTATATAAAATGGTCCTAATGAAGAATGAAAAATATTGTAAAACGAAATTTTGTTTGCAGATATTTCTGTAAACTTATTTTTCCTACAATATTTTTAAATTGAGAAAATCTCAAAATGTTCCCACAATAATTTGTGAATGAAATGGATAAAAATCCGCATAAAAGATGTAAAAAAAATATTTCTCGGTAAAAGCATAGAAGAATTTAAATGGCTTTGCTATAGAAAAAATTGAATTTTTAAGATTTTTTGTCTTAAATGAAAAATATCCCATTTTCAGATTTCCAAAATTCACTTTTTTAAATTTTCTCCTCATTTTTTGGATCTAAAAACAATTTCTACTAAAATGGTCCTAATGAAGAATGGAACATTTTTTGTGTAAATGGGAAAAGCAACAACAAAACATGGAAAAAAAATTAATTGTCAAAAATATGCAATTAATTTTTTGATTGATTTACTGCAGATCAATTTTTCTGACCCTTTTCTGATTTATAGAAAATATTTTATTCATAATTTTTATTTTTTCTGATATAATTTCTTCTTAATTAAGAGAAGAATTTAAATGCCTTTAAGTTGCCAAACATTGAATTTTTAAGATTTTTTCTTAAATGAAAAATATCCTTTTTACAGATTTCTAAAATTATTTTTTAAATTTCCCCAGTTTTTGGATCCAAAATCAATTTCTAATAAAATGATCCCAATGAAGAATGAAAAATTTTGTGTAAATGAGAAAAGCGTCAAAAAAATGGAGAAAAACGTAATTTATCAAATATGAAATTAATTTTTTGATTGATAAACTGCATATCAATTTTTGTTGATTATTTTCTGATTTATAGAAAATGTTTCATTCATAATTTGGAATATTTTCTTATTTCTTCAGTTTTTTCTGACATTATCAATCTTTTTCACGAAGTTTAGCTTTTCATATGAAATAACTTTGTGGTAAAATTTTGCAACACTTATGGATTTTTTAATAAAATATTACTCAATAGGTCCAGAAATATTCCAAGTTTCACGAATTGTAAACACGCAATTTCTCATATTAATTTCAATTTCTTCTAATGAATTTTTGTTTTTGCAACACTTTATTCCATTTTACACATTTTTTGTAGAATTTTTCAAAATGGAAATATTCAGTTCAGAATCTAGGAAGAATATCACGAAAAATAATCGGGACATTGTGGAATGAAAAATGTATTTTTGTAGGGTTTTTAAATATATTTTCACTTCCGAATAATCTTCGAAAATGAATTTCAAGAGAGGAAGCTTTTATATAAAAAAAACTTTAAATAAATGAAACACATTCTCCTAAAATCTAGTTTTCGTTTTAATTTTCCCCCCATTTTTGATGAAATGTTTAAAAAATTAATTCTCGATATCCAAAAATATATTCCCTATGAAATTTGAATTGTTTTTTTTTTCTTTCTTCAAATGAAATATTGTCAAAAAATATTTTATGAATTTAAATCACACAATTTCTCATATTCAAATGAATTAACTTTTTTTTAAGAAATTTTTGTGACACTTTTCTTTACGATAATTTTGTTGTAAGCCTCTATTCCACCTTTCAAATATATTCAGCGATCTTTCTAAAGATTCAAAACAAATAAATTGCATATGAAATATATTCCATTTTTTGCAGGTTTTTTTAATGAATGCTTTTTTATTTCTTATCAATAAATTAAAAAAAAAACTTCTCAATTAAATTCTATGATTGTCATTGCCACTGTACTAATAAAAAATATTTTCCAAAAAACTCAAAACTGAAATTTTTGAACAAAAACTTCAGAATTCAATTCTAAGGTTGGCATTGTCGCTGTACTAAAAACTTGATTTTCAAAATATCTCCTGTTTACAAATGCACATATTCTTTCTAAACTTTCTAAAGATCCATTTATCATTCCATAGAAACAAAGGTTTCCCTTATAAAAAAAAACTTAATAAATTTCATATGAAATATATTCCGTTTTTTAGTTTTTTAATGAATGTCTTTTATTTCTGTCCTTATGTTTTACAAATACATTTTTTATCAATAAATTTAAAAAAGCGTCCGAAATAAATTCTAAGATTGCCATTGCCAATGTACTAAAAACAAGATTTTCTAAAAAAACAGTTATTTTTGAACAAAATCTTCAGAATTCAATTCTAACGTCATTGTGGCTGTACTAAAAGGTTGATTTTCAGAAAATCTCCTATTTACAAATACACATAATCAGTGATCATTTAAATTTTCAAATATATTCAGCGATATTTCTAAAAATTAATTTATCATTCCATTCAAACAAAGTTTTTCTTTAAAAAAAAAACTAATAGATTTCCTATAAAATGTGTATTCCATTTTTATTGTTTTTCTTAAAATTGTCATTGCCACTGTACTAAAAACAAGATTTCTAAAAAACAAAACTCAAAACAGATATTTTTAAACAAAAACTTTAGAATTTAATTCTAAGGTTGTCATTTTGACGGTACTAAAAGCTACATAGATTTAAAAAAATCCTATTTACAAATAATCATATTCAGCGATCATCCTAATGATTAATCAAGAAACCGTTGAAAAACAACAACTATATATTTAAAGCATCAAACAAAACGGAATTAGTTAATAAAAACTGAATTTTCGTCTTGTTTCTGTCGTTTTAACCGCTTAAAAAAATAATATTCAAAAAATTCCATTTAAAAATATTGAAAATGTTTAATTAATCAATTCAGTCAAAATATTTTTTAATCAATTAATATAAGAATGAACTAAAAATAATCAATCAATATATTAATTGAATCAATAAAAAATTAATTAAAGTTTGGCAATAGTTCATTATATTACTTATAACGGAGGCAATTTTTTGCGTCAAAACTCAAAAAACTTTGCAAAACTCACCCTAAACCCACACCACCACCATTCAAACCAACGAAAAGATAACTATCTAAACCTTAATAGAGAACATTTTCTGTAATACTAAAGAAAATTGTATACAATTATTTTCAAATAATATCCCTAAAAGATATTTACTCCTTCCAAAACGCAACGATATTTACTCCATTCAAACCAACTAAACATGAGTAAAAAACATTTTCTGTAATACTAAAGAAAATTGTATAAAATTCTTTTCAAAAGTAAATAATACCCCCCCCCCCCATTTGTATAAATAAATCATAAATAATAATAATAAAAAACTGGTTATGGTTTTACGTTTTTGTTTTTCTGTTTTCATGATTTACTTATATATATATATGTATGTATATATCTTATCATTTTTTTTTTGTTTTCCTATTTCTTTATGTTTGTAAAAATAATGAATGTTGCTTTTTGAATCTTTTGCTGCTTTTATGTTTGCTTTTTATTTGCGTGAATATTATTTTATATCGTAGATTTTATGTTGACAAAAAAAATAAAATTTGAAATAAAACCAATCTTTTTTATATAATAAAGAAAAATTATCAAATTTAAGTTTTTTTCTTTTAATTTAGAAATATTTTGTTGTGATAATTGTGATATTTTAAGAACTTTTTAGAATTTAAGCATTTTTTTGTTAAATGTTAATTTATATATTATTCTTCAGTTGTACAAAATCACCTTGGAAGGAAGCAAAAGAGGTTTTGTAAACGATAAACAATATAATTTGCTGTAACCTAAAAAATCATCGTAGCTTTCCTATTGTTTTTTAAAACCCATTTCAATTTTTCACTTGCGAAAACTTGGGGAAAACGAAACATTAGAAATGGAAAAATCGATCCCATTTTTAGCATAAACCGGAGTCGGTATTCTTTAATGATTATTTATTATAATGTGTAGACAATTTTAAGGCATGAAGAATCTGTTCCATATCCTCTTATAATTTAATGATTAATGTCCGAAATAGCCAATGAACAAAAAAAACTGAAACAATTTTGTGGATAAAAAAGGGGAGTTTTCAGGACAGCACATAAAGACAAAATGTTTATATTATTAAGGGAAACGAATTGGCACAATTTATCTTTGTTTACTAATCCCTAAATTAATTTGGGGCCTATCACCGATATGATCACGTAGAGATTGATTGATATCTGCTAATTAGGATTCAATGACTGATTTGACTTCAGATTCATCTACTTTTTCGTATACGACAAGTTGGGTCACTAACACCCTCGACTGCCGCAGATCTCTTAACGAGATGTGTCACAAGGTAGCCAATGACAATGTTATGTTAAAGTTTTTGAGAGGGGATAAACGACGAACTGATACCTGTCCTTAATTTACCTATAACGCATTGGTTTTGTACCGGTCCGATTTTCTCTAGGATATTCTTTTTATACCCTCCACCACACTGTGGTACAGGGTATTATGACTTTGTGCATTTGTTTATAACACCCAGAAGGAGAAGAGACCCATTGTTTATTATACCGATCGACTTGTAATCACTTTCAGAGTCGATTTAGCTATGTCCGTTTGTCTGTCTGTCCGTCCGTCTGTCTGTAGATGTGTTCATGTAATCAAAGTACAGGTCACAATTATGGTCCGATCTCAACGAAACTTTGCACATATCTTTCTTTATGCCCAAGGACGATCCCCATTGAATTTGGTTAATATCGGTTTAGATTTACATATAGCTCCCATATATATGTACCTCCGATTTGGCATATATGCACTGTATAAGCAACATTTTTGAACCGATTTGTACACAAATTGACAGAGAGTAGTCTCGTGATACACTTAGAGTCAATACAAAATTTGGGGGGGAAATCGGTGTATATTTAGATATAGCCCCATATATATGTTACCCCCGATTTGACATGTAAGCGTTTTAGAAACTGTATTTTATATCCGATCATTGCGAAATTCGTCAGAAAGTGGTTTCTTATTACATGAAGGAATACTGCCAAATTCGGAGAAAATCGGTTAAGATTTAGATATAGCCCCCATATATATGTTACCCCCGATTTGAATTTCAAGCGCTGTAGAAACTGTATTTTACATCCGATCACAGCGAAATTCGGCAGAAAGTGGTTTCTTATTACATAAAGGAATACTGCCAAGTTTGGAGAAAATCGGTTCAGATTTAGATATAGCCCCCATATATATGTTACCCCCTATTTGAATTTCAAGCGCTGTAGAAACTGTATTTTACATCCGATCACAGCGAAATTCGGCAGAAAGAGGTTTTTATTTTACATGAATGAGTGTTCAGGGAAAATCGGTTCAGATTTATATATAACCTCCATATATATGTTCTTCCTGATTTGGTTACAAAGCGCTATAGATGTTGTACTTTACTTCCGATCATTACAAAATTACCCAGAAAGTTGTTTCTCAATTTAGGAACAAATATTGTTTAATTTAGCGATTATCGGTTCAGAATTAGATATATCCACATACGTATATATGTTCTTACCCATTTACCAATTATTCCAAATTATTATCGCAATGATCCTTATCGCATTGTTAGGGAGGTGTAGGGTATTATATAGTCGGCCCCGCCCGACTTTCTGCCTTTCCTTACTGGTTTATGTTTAAGTACATCTCTTTATAATATTAAAAAATAAAGGGTTTTCCAACAAGAGGTGTTATTTTGGTATTCAAAGAAAAATGCCATTATTTGAGATAAATGATCGGATGTAATTTCATAATAAAGAGGAAGGTATGCCGTTAATAATGAAAAACAACATCAGCCAAATGGCCACCATGACCACGCTTACAGGACCATATCCTTTTCATGAAATTTTCCATAACCAAATCGCAAAGTGGCTGCCCTATGTCCTCGATAGCCTCACGAATTCTATCTTTGAGGTCTTGAATCGACGCTGGGCTGTTGGCGTAGACCTTATCTTTCACATGGCCCCAAAGGAAGAAGTCGCAAGGTGTTAAATCACAAGATCTCGGTGGCCAACTGTGATTACCTCTTCGAGAGATAACACGGTCCGGAAACTTACACATTGAGGATGAGGCTTCTCAACAATAACTCTTGGGTTTCCCGAGCCCCAGATGCGACAATTTTGCTTGTTGACGTAGCCACTGAGGTGGAAATGTCATGATGATTTTGTATCGTTCGTATCGTTTTTTTGTTCGATCATTTTTTGATCGTTTTGTATCGTTCGATGATCGTGTATCTTTCCATTTTTAGTAATGGCGTAGTTTCTACTTGTCAAATGTCAAAGAATAAAAGCTGCAAAAGTGTCAGCTACCGAAATACCGGGTGATTCAAAATAACACCTCTTGTTGGAAAACCCTGTATTATGCATGTGAATAAGAGCCCCGATCGAATACTGCTAGTTGTCCATTTAAGAGTCCAAGTTACCACAGGGGTAGAGACGACCACAATAGGATTTAGATTTTGTTTCCTTCTCAATCATCACGTAATGAATCCTGAAAGTTACATCCCGGTTAGTCGCGGATTATATCAATATTAAAAACCAGTATTTTTTAGTTCTAAGACTATGGGAATACATTACTCAATCCGCTTCCTCTAAGGCTGATTTGTCTACTGTTGTGTGTGTGTTTGTTTTTCAGCGTAGTGTATTTGTAGAGTAAAAGTGTTCACGTCAAAATAAGTGTTTTGTGTGTAAGATGGTCCGTCGTCATCGTCCTTCTCTACATGTAAACGTTTTTTTTTCTTTCACAAAACAGACACACACACTTTTTAGTTTTCTTTTTTTTTTTCATTTTCTTTCCAAAAACTTAGAAAACGCACAGCTCACAATCACCACCATCATGAAACAAAAAACAAAACCTAACACTACCCAACAAAATACTACATGTACACCTCACCTCACTCATCATCATTGGCTTGCATCAAATCCATACACTGATATAGAACATATTTTTAGATATAAGGATAATCTTGTGAGAAAATATCAATTTCTGTATCAACCAATATGGTTAACAACCGTGCAGCAGCCGCCGAAGACGTACGATTTGTATATGATACATAAAATTGAGATATATCCTCATTATACATATCCCACACCTAATGCAATTGGTGGGGGTCTTATAAATTACCACCAACAGCAGCAGCAGCAGGATCGGGTTCCTGAACATCATGAAGATTTATTAATAAATGAAAGCAGCCGTGTGGAAAATTCATTTTCATTTGATTTGGAACATTCCAGCTTGTCCTCTTTATTGCCGCCTTATCGCACAGTCTCACATTATGGCTTCAATTATCCTGCCACCTATAAGCCCCAGTTGAACCTGCATCCAGCTTGTTCGGTGACCTCTGTTGATTTGCAGAGGCAAAAAGTTATATCCTTTATCAAACGTTTAAACATGGAAGCCGCCCAGGCAGCTGTTTTGGAACAGCATTTTGTGGATAACAGATCAAAATTACATTTGAAAACGGGAAAAGAAGATCATATTTATGAAAATACTAAAAAATTACAAAGTGACGAATCATTTGTATCTGTTAAAGAGATACAATTGAATAATCTGCGTAAGGTTAGACATGTATCAACAACTTCGTCTAATGGTAGTCAGAGTAAATCCAATGATCGCCACCATCAGCATCAATCCCAAAGAAATCATGTTCATCATAATCCGGGAGACTTACTCTCGGAACAATTCTCTTCTTTACTTTCGATAAGTGGCACTTATCCTGCCGCCAGTCATTCTCACACCGGCGATCACGATCATTATCATTTTAATACCGATTCGGGAGATAATTGTTCCAATTGTGAGGTACATTTACAGCGAAAAACACCATCCGAGAATCTCTATCGTGCCTATGTGCAAAGAAATTTTGTACCCTCCACCACAGCGGCGGATACTGCTGATCTCTTTAATGATCTGCTGCACGATGAGCCTGATCCTCATAAACCGGAATGTGAACAAAAGACCCCACCGGCGGCGGCAGCCAAAGAGAAAATTATCTATTCCTCCACCCAATCATTGCATTCATCATCGAATGACAATCGACATGTAACGCTAACCTTGAATTCTTTAAAGCGTCGAGCCTCTACACTAGCCGAGCCCCGAAAGGAAAAACCTCGATCACGTTCAAAATCCTCTCATATAATATCATCGTCCAACAAAAATACTAACAAAGCAGCAGGAGGAGGAGGAGAAGCCCCTCCCCCACAAACTCCCAAGACGGCTGATGGCCAATTGTCCAGCGATGGCAGCTCCGGCGGCTCAACAGCCATAGAAATTCATATTAATGTCAATATACGCAATAGTGATTGTGTGAAAAATCTACAAAATCATGAACAAGAATTCAAATTGAAATTGGAAAAGGTTATCGATAACGAAATCCATTTAATTACTCAGGAACTGGAGCTGGAGAGTGCAGACGCGACAAACGAGGCTCTGCCAAGTGGCAATAATAACAATTCGCCGATTTTCTCTTTAAATCCCCACCAAAGATGTCTATCGGCACCCGATGCCATTGGGCTTTATAACACCACCAATTGTGCAGATTCTGGTTGCATTGAGGCCGATCATCATTATTCCTATGATGAGGATTATTTAGATACAGTTGCCTCCACGCCTTTGCCTCAGGCGGCGGCAATGCAGCAGCAGCAGCAGGATAAAACAAATTTGCATAATCTCAGATATCGTCATACCTTGGCTTTGTTGGAACATGAGCTGGAAATGTTGCTCAATGGCATTATACGCAATATGTGTGATTGTAAAACGAAAATCTCTCGGATATCGGAAGATATACGCACGGCCACATTGCATGTGGGATCTTTATGCCACAACAACAACAATAACACCTCCACAATGGGACATGTCAACAACAAAGACAAGCGTCAACAAAGGCTAAATGCTAACGCCGCTGCTGCCCCAGCTGCTGCTGGTGATAATTGGCAACAATAATTTGGGTTTTATGAATCTTAAGCATTTATGGAATTTTTAGTTTAAGTTATAGTTTTTGCTTCAGTTTTACTTTTACTCTTTTTCCCAAATGTCAGTATTTTTCAATTTGCGATTCTGTAGTCTTTTTTTTCTAAACTACAAAAAGACCTCATAAATCGCCGGAAATCGGAATTTTTAATATTGTCCTAAGCATTTTTTTGCGAAAAAAAGTTTTTGATCAGTTATGCATTTGTTTACTTAACAGTAATTCAAAATTTTAAAAGAAGATCAATTAAAATTCAAAATATAATCAAAATATATAAATTCAAAATATGATCATTTGTCAAAATGATCATATTGAGGTCTTAATCTATACCAGAGTCGATCTGTGAGGTCTTCTTCTATCCTAGATGAGACTTCTGGGCTCTTCTACTATACTACAGTCGATCTGTGAGGACTTCCTCTATACTATAGTCAACCTCTAAAATCTTCCTCTATCTCTGAAATCTTCCTCTATACTAGCGTCAACCAATTTCGAATGTGAAATCTTCTCAATATTAAAATAAATTAAGCCGATTTCCAATGTAAGATCTCAACATCTAATGAATTTTTGTCAATTTCAAATGTAAGATCTCAATTTCAAGTGAGATTTTCTCAATTACTGCTGAAAATGGATAAGTTTTTTGAAAGATGCCGAATTGATTCTCAAAATTGAAAAACAATTTGGAGAAAATTTCTATAAAAAAAGGAAAATTTAATGGATTTCAATCAAACTGGATATAAAAACGAATTCATCAAAAATTCTGTCCCATCACATATTTGGTCTTTAGCAAAGAAAAAAAGAGAACGGTCTTCTTACTTCGCAAAAAATTCATTGGCAGTTCTGGTTAAAAAGAAACATTATAGATAATTATCAGTACTCTTCAAAACTAATTTTGAAACTTTTTACTTATTTCGGTCAACACATATTATTTATAATTTTTTTTTTTGTTTAAGAAACTGTAAATTTTGCACCTTTTGAAGAAAATCATATCTTTTTCATAATATTACATTTTGAAATTTGTATTTTTTTTTACTATTATATGTAACATTTTCTTTTGTATCCTTTACTTTTTTATTTACCATTTAAGAAAAGAAATGTTAAGTTCTCTTTATTTAAAAATATGTATTAGAAAAAAAGAGTTGTAATTTTTGTACCAAAAAAAAAAAGAGATTTAATAAAAAATATATTCACTCGCATAGTCATGTATTAGACAGAAAAATTTCATGAAAATATGGTTTAAGATCAAATGAACACTTTGAAAAGTACACGGACTTGACAGTATAGGTTCGATTCTACTATCAAAGGGCAGTGTTCAGAAAAAACAGTACCTTATAGGAACGGTTCCTTCAGAGAACACTAACGTTATTTATTTTTTTAGTGTTACTGTTCGCGAACGGTACCGCTATGATAACGTACCGTTCTTAGAACACGACGAACGGTACACTACGATAAAGTACGGTTCATAGAACATTATCACTAAGTCGTAGTGATACTGTTCTTTTGAACAGAACACTAACAGTATCAATGCGTTTAGCGTTCCGTTCTTTTTTATATTCGACACCGCAGGTCGCAAATATGAAGCAATCTTAATGAAAATTGGTACAGAGTTATTTCTTAACCCAGGGACGATCCCTATTTAAAATGGGGCATATCGGTCCATTCTTTGATATAGCCCCCATACGAAGGTCCCTTTCGATAAGACATATTTACACACTAGAAAGCGCATTTTTAAATCTGGCATTTCGTCATTTTGGAAGTTTAAAATATTATAATAAGTATGGGTCGACTAGATATCTATTTAAAAGGAATTATGCAATTGAATAATGATTTGTCATCTATGGAGTTTGTGCTGATGCTAAGATAACGAAATCTGGATAAGTTAAAAAAAGTAATGCCGAAGAGGATTTTTTGTTATTACCTGACTGCTGATATGCCCACCATAGTTTTAAGGAAATGACAATGAAACCGAAAGATTTCCGCAATTAATTGACAAATTTTCCAAAAAAAAATTGTAAATACTTTAATACGTTTTTTTAAGTTAAACCAGGTAATTTATTTTTAAGTTTTATCTTATAATTTTCTTCTCTTGTGTTGTCCTGACTGTATGTACATATAATTTGTTAAGTTTAGCTTATTTTTTAGATTTTTCTTTCATGTGTAAAACGAAAATTTTATTATTTATTCAACTTAAAAAAAAAACTAATTACCGCTTTTTGGCATTTTTGCTTAATACCTTATGCTATAATGTGAACGTTTTACTTTTAGTTTGCTTTAATTATTTTGTAGAATAAATGCATGTTTTGTGTTCATTGATTTAATTTGTCACAACTTTCCTTTTCATCCTCGTTCTCTCGATCTCTCTCTCAATCATCTCGCCTTCATGTGTAACTTAATCTCAAAAGTGTCATATATTCATACTGTAAACCTTTGTCCGTCCATAAATTACATTAATATTTAATTGTCTTTTTTTAGAAGTGTATTATTAAAAACATTTTCTCTTTTTTCTTTCTCCCAAAATTCTAGGTGAAAATGTACAAAACGGTGATCATTCTGAAGCGCATTTGAGCACATTTTCACACAGCAGTAAAGAGGTAAGTGACATTGCGCAATTTTGAATTCCATTTTTTTTTTGTTTTAGTTGTTATTTATTTTAAAGTCATCTGTATATGTACATATTTATTATTTGATAAGTAAATAAGAAGAAAATTATCAACAAATGTTATTGGAAATCGGGAAAGTTTTTCGATTTCAAATATCCATCTTGAATTTTATGTGTTTTTTTAATCAATTTTATTATCCATAAAAAGATAGTTCATATCTTATTTTCGAAATCCATTAAAATATCAGATTTTCATAAAATTTCTCACCTTTAAAATAATTTTTCAATGAAATCGTTTCATATCGTTTTCGAAATTCATTAAAATTTCTTACTTTCTCTATATAAATTCAAAATACATGAATTGAAATTTAAAGTAAGTCAATTGAAATTCAAAATATTCCATTTGAAGTTCAGAAGATTTGGAAATCGGGAAACTTATTCGATTTCAAATATTTATCTTGAATTTTATGTGTATTTTTATTAAATTTCATTATCTATAAAAAGATATTTCATATCTAATTTTCGAAATACATTAAAATTTCAGATTTTCATACAATTTCTCATCTTTAAAATAATTTTTCAATGAAAACGTTTCATATCGTTTTCGAAGTTCATTAAAATTTCCATTCGTCTTTGTAAATATTCTCAAATTTCTTACTTTCTCCATATAAATTCCAAATACATGAATTTAAATTCAAAATATTCCATTTGAAGTTCAAAAGATTTGGAAATCGAGAAACTTATTCGATTTCAAATACAAGGTGGCGCAAAAGTAACCTTTCGATGTTTTTTGGCTGTAATTTAAAAAAAAATAAAAACTTTGATTCTTCTTGTGGATTATTTTTATTTGGTCTTTTAATTTTTTTTACATCAAGTCGAGAATATGATGTCATGTAAATGGCCGCCGCCACAGTTGATTGTCATTTGAGCCCTTTTTATGGCATTTTCCATCACTTTGGCCAAAACTTCCGGCGATAGGTCCTCACATTCTTGACGGATATTGTCTATAAGAGCTGCAAGATTCTGAGGCTTGTTGACATAAACCCGCGACTTCAAAAAGCCCCACAAAAAGAAGTCTGGAGCGGTCAAATCAGGTGATCTTGCTGGCCAGTGCAAATCGCCAAAACGGGAGATTAGGCGCCCGGGAAATGCATCCTTCAGCATATCGGTTGTGGCACGTACAGTGTGTGCCGTTGCACCGTCCTGTTGGAAACACATGTTTTCCAATCCCAATTCATCAAGTTGCGGCAAAAAGAACTCGTTGATCTGCTCTGTAGCGCTCACCATTCACAGTAACCGTTTGGCCCGCGACGTCTTCGAAGAAAAAAGGTCCGATGACTCCTCCAGCGAAAACAGCACACCATACAGTGACTTTGAGCGGGTGTAATGGCTCTTCGTCGGTTACACGCGGATTTTCAGTGCCCCAGAAGCGTAAATTTTGCTTATTTACGTATCCGCTAAGATGGAAATGGGCCTCATCACTCATGATTATTTTTGATGAAAAATCATCTTCCTCTTGGTGGTGATTAAGGATGGCTTGAGCGTATGTTAGACGCGATTGGCGATCAGCAGCTAACAGCTGATGCACCGTCTGGACTTTGTACGGAAACATCTTCAAATCTTGTACCAAAATTCACTGTAGAGACCGTCGACTGATACCCATTTGCGTGGCACGTCGTCTGGTCGATGTCGACGGCGCTTCCATGACATCCTCGGCTACAGCAGTAATATTCTCTGCAGAACGGCTACTCCGGGGTCTGCCACGCCTGGCAGCATCTCGTGTTGTGCCAGTCTCTTCGAGGCGAGCGGCTAAACGTCGCAGTGTTTCACCAGTAGGCGTTGGACGGCCAGGAAATCTGCGACGAAATTCACCTTGCGCCAAAGTCACCGACCGATTATTGGTCAAATAAATAGTCAGCAATATTCCGCGTTCTGGAGCAGTGTAGCGTAACATTGTTTATTAACGTGTATTTCGCATGTGTTTACTACACAAATGTCAAAACAGAACTGACATTAGGGGCCAATCGCAAAATTTATAGCATTTTCTGATAGGAGGATTACTTTTGCGCCACCTTGTACATATCTAACTTGAATTTTATAAGTGTTTTGTAAACGATAAAAAGACATTACATATTTTAATTTCCAAATCCATTAAAATTTATATTTTTTTTATAAAATTTCTCAAATTTCTAACTTTTTTATACCCTCACTTTAGTGATGCGAGGGTATATATCATTTGCTACGGCCAAAAGTGTAACACATCGAAGGAGTGATCTAAGACCCTAAGTAGGTTCGGCGGATATTCGTTTTGGGTCATTTTAAGTCGAATGAGAAATGTCCATCCGTCCGTCTTTCTGTCTGTCTGCTGGCTGGTGCGCACGATAACTCTCGAAAGGAGTAACCAATTAACTTCAAATTTAGTATGTGGTAATATTTTTTTCTATCTCCGGCTAAGTTCGAAGATGGGCCATATTGGTCCACTCCTTCTAGTACCTCCCCCACAAATGGTTAAAATGTTGTGAAATATTGATTCTTTAATAACTGCTATACTACTTATTCGACTCTTGTGAAACTCCACACATAATATTAGTTTATTAGTCGCTATCAACTCGAGAAAAATGGGCGAAGTTGCCACGCCCCTTTGGGAGGTACCTTTATAAATATCTGTCTTTATAAAAATTCCCAAATTTCTCACTTTCTCAATATAAATTCAAATCACATGAAATGAAATTCCAAAAAAGTCAATTGAAATGCCATTTAAAATTTAAAATATTCCATTTGAAATTCAAAAGATTCGTTGTGATTCCTCATGTTTCTTCTTCTTCAATGAGACAGTTGGTTCTACAGCTGCGTTCGGATGCCTTGATGAAAATTAAAAAGTCTATGCGGATCCAACTCACTGAGTTCGCATAATTCCTGAAAGAAAAAACCCAGTTTCTTGTTTCTTCTATACGTTAAATTGTAAATTGGCAGTTTCGTAAGCCACATCTATCTATACATATGCTTTGTTGTTGTTTATTGTGTCCTGTTATAAGGCCCGCGATACGATTTATTAATTCTCAGCAATGCCTCAGTTTTCTGTATTAGACCTTTCTTGCCGGAGAGTCTTCGTTTACTCACACCAAGCTTTAGAATTTGGACGATAATGCCAAAGGTTCCTTCTGTACTTCGATTTTATACCAAAATTAATTGTTGAGTAGTCACCCCCCCTCCCCCTAACTACTCTACTTTACTCGAGGAAATAGGCCCAGCTTTTTGTACCTGTATAGAGAACAAAGTTCCATACAGTGAATAGTTCCTTTAAACTAGTTCCCTCCTGAAATACCCAACTCTCCATATAAAGGTCCCTACCTATTTGACTTCTTGGCGCTCTAGAGAACACATTTTTCAATTTATCTGTCTGAAATTTAAGCATTTATGATTTATATTGCCCTTATTTATCTCTAGAAAAAAATGGGCACATCGGTCCATGTTTTGATAAAGCCCCCATATAAAGTTCCCTTCCGATTTGACTTCTTGACGCTCTAGAGAACACAATTTTCAATTTATCTGGATGAAATTTAAGCATTTTTACTTAATATTGCACTTAATAGCCCCCGAATAAAAAAACCGGACATATCTGTCCATGTTTTGATATAGCCCCCATATAATGGTCCCTTCTATCAGAACTTTGTTATTTTCGAAAAAGTTTAATTTTGTTCCACAGTAGTCTTATGGGAGATTTTTTAAATTTTGTTGAACTCTAAAGTCAAAATAAATTTCATATTATTTTATTTCATATAAAATAAAAAAATGGTCTATTTACAATATTTGTTGAGATTTTCTTCTTATTTACAATCGTTGTATTTTGTTTATATGTATTATCATTCATACCTAACCCCAAATTCATACATTTCATTATATTTTGACACTTTGCGCGGTGTCTCGGTTGTGTTGTGTCTACTAACAAAACCACAAACGATATTCTCATTGCAAATTTCTATTACGGTTCCAGGATATTTCAACGGACGGTTCACCCAAGAAAGACAAGAAAAAGAAGAAGGGCCTTAGAACACCATCCTTTTTGAAAAAGAAGAAGGAGAAGAAGAAGGCCGAAGCCTAAATAATATTCAACGATGCGACGCGAAAATGCCCTTAAAACAAAAACATTTTTTAAAAAAAAAACATTGATATTTTTATTTAAAAAAATAAATAAAAGAAACAAATGAAAATGATATGAAAGCAAAACAAAAACTCAACACAGATGAATGAGCAAAAGAGGAGAACCGATTAAAAAAAAGAAAAATTAAATGAAAACCGTTAAACACACGAATACAAAATGAGCAAATGCAGAACCGAGTGGTGTCTAAACTGCCTAACGCGAATCGAACCGAACGATGAATGTTAGCAACACTTTTGCCCCTGAAGAAGAAGAAGAAATAAACCCTCGGGATTTATTATTACCCTAGTATAAGGATATGAAAATGTGCAAAACAAAACCAACCAATCAACCAACCCCCCATCCCCCTTTTATTATGTGTTAAAATTTATTTTTGTTTTATAATTAATTATACGTATATATATACTTTTTTTGTTTTTATTTTCTGAAACAAAAAACCAAGCAAGCTAATATTTTTACAAGTAAACGACAAAACGAGAGAGGCATAATTATTAACGATCAGATGAGGCAATCCAGCCAGCCAGATACAGAAACGAAGAGCAGCTTTTATTTTTTTTAATTTTGGACAAATAAATCTTTATATTTTTTATACAATATGAAATAGATGAGAAACACAACATACAATCACCACCACCAACACCGGACACTTCCCTTTTTAGAACCCCTACCCCTTCCCCCCCCAAAAAGAAACAAACCTTTTTTTATATTAATATATCAAAACCCGACCTACAACATAAAGTTCAGCGTAAAAAAACCCACATGTAGTAGTTCTAAAGTAAGAAAAAAAATAAAACAAATCAACTTTATTACGAAAAACAGCATAGATATATATACAACAACAAAAATGAAAGAAAAACAATTTAAACAAATTATATACTTTGAAATTCTTTACACCACACATACACACACACACAAAATGATTATTATATATTATAAAGAGAATATATATTTAAACAAATTATTAAGATTAACAAAATGTATAAAACAAAAACAAATTATATTAAAACAAAAATAAAAAGAAAAAAAAACCGAATGCTTTAGATATTTTTTCAAATATTCAATAAAATAAATCTAAAATAAAGAAAACAAAATCCCCGATTTAACATTTTTGGGTGCATAAAAAAAACAATCAATGCAACAAATTAAAAAAGGACAAACATAACACTGTGCAACACAAAAAACAAAACAACAAGTTTCCGACAAAGGATTCCGATAGAGGGGTTAAAAAAAGAATATACGTCTTTGGACGTTTTGAAAGTTTTCTTATGGAGATCATTTTAGAGGGGGATCAATATTTCCCCCTTTTGCACATGCTTATGATGAATAGGCATAGGCAACCGTGTGATCCTTACATTTTAGGTGTAGGATATGTTCAGCAACATCACTTAGAAGACTTCGAGAACATTTTTGTTGGACATTTTAACCCTCTGGCTCCACAACCTAGGCGTCTTTTTGGTCCCTTTTGGGGATAAGGGAAAAAGCACCCATTAAACCGGTGTTTAACGGTAAAAATGTCTTGCAAAAAATTCTACTATAAGTCTTTGAATACACCAACAGTCTCAACTGAACCTAAATGCCAGAAATAAGTCGAAACTTAAAATCCATTTTTAGCTTAAGCGCCAATTCCAAAAAGAAAATTAACCTAAAAATTGTGGCTTGTTCTGGGTGCTGGGTTCAATTCCCAGCCAGGGCACTGGAAAAATTTAACATCAACATTTCATGTTTTCATCACAATTCGAGTTTCTGCAGCTAAAAATACCTCACCGGGCGCACTACAACAACATCTGATCACCCAAGTCAACAGGGAAGCTTAAAAGTAGACATAACACCATAAAAAAAAATGCAGCGCTTCTAGTGGAGAATAGAAACGGCGACACGCAAATAACATCCATTCCCTGAAATTAACATACGAATGTTAATTTAAATCCGGAAAATATTGATTAGATGAAAACAAAGTAAGGTTCCCGCGATAATCGCATAAATGCCGGAACGAAGTCTGTAATAGAAATAGACTTAAGGATTATCAACTCAGCGTCTCCAAGCTGCTACAACAACAACAACCGAAAAATAGATTTCAAATTTTGACTTATTTCTAGAATTTAAGTTGAGTTTTCTTGTATTCAGAGACTTATTGTAGAATTGTATGGCAAATATTTTGTGTAGAACATTTTAACTATCTAGCTCCTCATTCTATGGTCCTTTTTGCGGAAAAGGGTAAAAATCACCCATAAAACATGTGTTTAACGGGTCAAAATGTCCTACAAAAATATTTGCCATAAAATCGACTGCAAGTCTTTGAATACACTGTTGAAGTGACAACAGCTGATCTTCAACAGCAGCGCCGCTACCTCAACTTTCAAGAACGATGAAGCAGCGCCGCCAGTTTAGGGGATTTATCCCCAGTTTGTGGATTTTTCTTCGCGAATAGGGATATATTTTTTGGTTTGGGGATCCGGGGATTTGGCGGGGATTGCAATTTTTTATAATTACATGTCTATATTTATGTTAAAATTTGTATTTTCTGTTAAATATATTTTTTTTAGAAAATGCGTCCGTAAAAATTATGTCAAAAGTTCCTACAAAAAGTAGCTTGACTCGCAGTGTATTAGATAACGACTTAAATAGACAAGCTGTAGTAATGGCCAATACGTATTTCTATAAATATTTATAAATCTTAATTAAAACCAAATGCGGTTTATAAAAGGGAAATAATTCTTCCGAGCCGACATTACGAACAATTTAAGCAAATTTTGGAGTAAAGTTTACTTGTAACAGGATTATGCTGGTCCAACCCAATTTTAAAGAACTGGAAACACTTAGAATTAACCCTTAGATGTACTTTAAAAAAAAATTCATTGTGTTATCAATTATTTATATATTATATATTTTTTGCGGATGAGAAATCTTTTTTTTGGGGATTTAGGGGATAAAAAATACAAATTTGGGGATACAGCACTAAAAAAATGGCAAGCCTGCGATGAAGCTGAAATGCAGTGCTGCTAACGCCGTCGTTGTGATATTAACGCCGCTACATTCCCTTTTTTGAGTTAGTTCCCAACTCACCCGCACCGCAGACGGCACACTGCCGCATTAAAATATTAAATAATTAAAATAAAAATTACAGAAATTTTTTCTTTTGACGCCAGCCACTTGGCGCGCAGTTAAACATACACCAAAACTTACAATGCCAAAAAAAATTCCAACCTCAAAATCCATTTTTTAGGTTTAAAACCAATATGAAATGGTACGAAATTAACCTAAAAATTGATTTTAAATGTAGACTTTTTCCTGGCATTTAAGGTGAATTTTGGCATATTCATAGACTTACAGTAGAATTTTATGGCAATTATTTTTGTAAAACATTTTGACTCGTTAAACACCTGTTTTAGAGGTAATTTTTACTCTTCTCCACAATAGGGACCAAAAAGACCCCTCGTAGTGTTCTAAGTAATGTTGCTGAACACATCATATACCTAAAATGTAAGGATCACACGGTTTACTATGCCGATTCATCATAAGAATGTGCAATAGGAGGAAATATTGATCCCTCTCTAAAATGACCACAATAAGTAAACTTTCAAAACATCAATACACGTATATTCTTGTTTACCCCATCTGTCAGAAACTTGTACATCGATTCACAGAGTAATTGATTCGATTTCCAATTTTCTCCCGCTTTTAACTATTTTTCTTTACACCTACAGACAGTGTAACAATATCCAACTAATACCAGAGAGAGGCAAAGCTCATCCTCCTCCTCCTACTCCAATAAAGCAGTTATCCTTTCAAAAAAAAAAACAAAAAACATCCCCGTTACAGATATCAAACAAAAAATATATATGAATGAAAAAAATTAATAAAAATAATTTAATGTATGTAATATATGTGCTATTTTAAGAAAAACAAAAAAATATAAAACTTTTGACAAAATATTTATATAAAACAACAATCACATTTTTATATATATTAAAAATCAAAAGAAAATTAAACCACAAGACAAAAAAAACGAATAAAACTTTTTTTGAAGCCTACAAGAAAAAAAATTAAAACAAAAGCGTGTGCACAATATTTGGAGTTTGGTAGCACCAAAGACAGAATACATTTCTGAAAGTTTCTTTTTTTTTGTGTTTAATGTTTCGTTTCCCAAATTATTAATTAAAATCACAAGCATTTTTCATATATCATGATAATCAGAAATAAATCAATTGGTTGTGGAATACCAATTATACAGGCCTGTCACAGAGTGCAAAATCGTACAAGAATTTACGTTTTTGAAATCGAAAACGTTTTTAGCTTCTACAGAATACGTAAACCGAAAAATAAATTTTGATTTAAAATGTTCACAAAAACTGAAGTGAAATTTATGAAAAATCAAAAAATCTACTAAATATTAAGTATGAATAATATTTGAAATAATTTCATGCAAAAAAAATTTTACAAATACTTTTCGTACGAAAATGTTAGTACTTTTGGTCTTCGAAGTGCTATACCCACTGAAGTAACCATAAAACCAAAAAAAAATAAGAGACAATGCAACCCTGACTCTAAAAATAAGAAACAAAAACAAGATTCGATCAATTAAATGTAAGTTTATATTTTAATATTAAATTTAATAATAATTATTTTTATATATATTTAAAGGGGCAAACACAGAAACATTAATCAAGCCAAGATTTTGGTCAATTAAATTTTTTGGCTTTAATATGTTTAATTTATTTTCACTACCGCCAATCAGAATCTTGAGTCGAAGGATATTGTTGACGGCGGCGGCTGAAACAGCTGTTTCTAATTTCTATGCTGCCATATATTTGATAGTGTTTTGCGGTTTTCATTTTCTTTCGGTTTCATGAAAACGTACAAGAGCTGTAGAAGCAAAAATAAAACGATACGATTTTGAAAAACGAAAACGAACGAATTTCGTACAAAACCTGTGACAAGCCTGATAATCTCTAAGAATCTTATGGTGGTAGATTTCATAGCTTCTGTCAGGTAACTAATGGCGATTTCGTTTCTGGATAACATTTTATCAGGTTTTAACGGCCACTTTTACTAACTCCGGTTGTCCTGCCGTTAGATGTAATCTACAGTTATAGTATGGAATTTGGTTATCTCGTATTTTAACTTTTGGTTATCTTTAACCAGAGCAGGTGACATTGGGGGTAGGTTGAAATATTGTAGTCTCTCCAATTTAACTTTACTACAATTTTCAAACTTAAAATTTGGTAGAAGGTGTAGTTAGGTTGTAATATTGTAGGGTAGGGTAGGTTGAAATATTGTAGTCTCTCCAATTTAACTTTACTACAATTTTCAATTCAATTTCAAAAATTTGGTAGAAGGTGTAGTTTTCGGGAAATGGCAAAGAAAATGCTAAATTATTTCCTGAAACAAAATCATTGCCATAAGTGCAACTAAATTTATCTTATTCAGTGCTTTGACATCTGTATCATGCCCTATGATAGTCCACCAGGTATGACAACCGTCAACTCGGCCACGGCTGAGTAAAGTCAATGAATAAGCTTAGGTTTTAACCCTCATCTGTAATTCAATTTGAATTGGACATTTCCAAGATATCGGGAATCTTCAAATTTTGTGTGAATAGGAATTCATATATGCTGCATATGGGATATGAGAAGTCCTTAAAACTTCGCAAAAATACATATGTATATTTCAATCACAAAAGTAATTGAAAAAAATGTTTTTGTTTAATTAAAAATTCTGCGCAAAACAAGATTATAAATTAAATGCCTCAACGAAAAGATTGATATTTTTTGCTTCTTTAATAACACTATGCAACAAATGAACACTTTTTGTATAGGTTCGATTGTACTATCAAAGCCTATACTCGGTTTAGCGAAATTGGTGACCGATTTTTTTTATGGGCCTCCAAAGTTTCTGAATATTAGTGGGTCCCTCGAAAAAGGTGTCATCAGCTGTTGACCAACAACTAATTCAGACTTGGTGATACCGCTTAACTATATTTGGCAATAATGTAGCTAAGAATATGCTGAACAAAGTTTCTTAACATTTTTTGCGAAAACAATTTTTTTCCGGTACTTTTTTTTTGAAAAAGTATAGGAAAAAAATGTTTTTTTTTACTTTTTTCAGCATAACTTTCAGGGGCTCTTAATTTTTCGCTAACAATGTTTGGCAAAATTGTAGCCAATGTAAATCTGAACAACCCTTGTGAACATATCATTACAATCTGAACGTGTCTAGGTACCCTAAATAGCTCAAAAAACCACATTGAACCCCAAAATGTAAGTATTTCACTGTTATGTAACAAAAATATATTTTTTTGGTATAGGGTATGTTCAGCTACTTTATACAAAATATTAAGGCCGATATTTTTGTGGAACACATTAACCCTCTTGCTCCCCCACATAACTGTAATTTTTGGCCCCATTTTAACAAATCGTAAAAAGCACCCCTTAAAATGGGGAGAACGGGGATGAAATGTTCTACAAGAATGTTGGCCATAAAATTTTACTATATGTGTCAGAACACACCAAAGCCCAAAACTTAACACAAAAACCAAAAAACGGCGAAATTGCTGCCAAAAACTCTCTTTACTGGTATGGTTATTGCTTCGACCACTATATCGTATTACTAACATTTCCGCACGATCAATAATTTGACCTTTTTTCGGTGTTTGTGTTAATTTTTTAGCTTTGGTTTGATCTGACTCATATAGTAACATTTTATGGCCAACATTTTTGTAGAACATTTCATCCCCGCTCTCCCCATTTTAAGGCGTGTTTTTTACGATTTGTTAAAATGGGGCCAAAAACTACAGTTATGTGGGGGAGCAAGAGTGTAAATATGTTTCACAAAAATATCGGCCTTAATACTTTCTATAAAGTAGCTGAACATACCCTATACCAAAAAAATACATTTTTGTTACATAACAGTGAAATACCTACATTTTTGGGGTACAATGTGTTTTTTTTTTTAGCGATTTAGGGTACCTAGACACATTCAGATTGTATTGATATGTTCACAAGAGTTGTTCAGATTTACGTTGGCTACAATTTTGCCAAACATTGTTAGCGAAAAATTAAGAGCCCCTGAAAGTCAAACCGAGTATAGGGTTATACTACCCTTTGATAGTAGAATCGAACCTAAACTGTCAAGTCCGTGTATTTTTTCACTGTTGCACAGTGTAATCAAAAAAAAAATATTTGAATCTAATTCAAATATTATTTAAATCAATTGGTAATAGTTTTAATTTAAGCCAACTAAATCATAAACTATAACAGCCTGTTTCTCTATGTCGAACGACAGCGATGCGAACGAAAAACAGCTGACTTTAGACCTACAAACTGGCATCAGCCAGTATGTTTGCATTCGCTTCGTCGTTCTGATACCCTTTAGTAGGTCTAAAATTAACCGTGTTTCGTTCGCATCGCTTTCGTTCGACCTAGAGAAACAGACTTAACCCTAGTTTTCAAATTAATGTTCAATTAAACCACTATTATTTTAATTTCGAAAAAGTTTGTTATTTAATTGATTCAATTGAAAATCTAAAAATTGATTCATCTATTAAATGTTAATTTCAAGTATTCTGTGACGCCATGAAGTGGGTACGTCGAAAGAAACAACGTTTTCATTGGCTACTCTGAAATTTCAATGAGTCCATGTAATTTAGTGCTAAATTTCATTAGGATCAAGGAAAATTAAAAAAAACATCAAAATACAATGTCTCGGTGTATGTGATACAATGTTTTGACACATGTGATTCCCACACTCATTAGAGCCGCCTGATTTATAGTAATTGATGAATGGTGTATATCAAAAATTGCCCTTTATAAATCCCATAAATAAACACCTAACTTTTTTATGAATATTCAAACGATATAAAATGTTCTCTACTCAATTTTCAACAATATTAGAGAAAATTTTATATTTGAAATTGGCTAAAGTTCATTTGAAATTGAGATTTTAAATTTAAAATTTTCTAAATTTCCATTAAGTTTTCGTTTTTGTCAAATAGCTTTATTTATAAAATGTCAACGAAATTGGAAAGATTTAAAATTTTTCTAACTTCCATTGAAATTGACTAAAACTTGGGGATTCAATTTGAAATTAGCAAGAATTTTTTTTTTATTTTTATAAAATTTTCTCGTAATTTCATTTTTTCTAGAAAATTTCGCCGAAATAGCTTTATTTACAAATTTTCAACGAACATGCAGATAATGCTACTAACATTTCTTAAAGTGATATTTTGTAGAACATTTTGTCAAAATTCTATTTTTCTGGAAAATGTCTTACAGATTGCATTTTTATAGAAAATTATGTAGAACTTGCATTTGTAAGAAAATGTCGCCGAAATGTCTTTTTATAGAAGTTTTGTCAAAATTTCATTATTCCTGAAAACTACGACAGAATTCAATATTCTAGCAAATTTCAACGAAATACCAATTTTTTAGAAAATTTGGTTTCGTAGAATATTTCATCAAAATTAAATTTTTCTTTGAATTTTTATAGAAATTTGCTCGATAGACCAAATTTTCGAAATTTTGAATTTTTACAGAAAATTTCGTCGAAATTTATTGAATTTTTATAGAAAATTTCATCGAAATTGAATTTTTATAGAAAATTTTATCGAAATTGAATTTTTATAGAAAATTTTATCGAAACTCAATTTCTTTCTAAAAAAAATTTCAAAAGAGCATTATTTAATGTTTTTTGTTTTAAAAAAATATCCTATATCTGCAAAATGTCATCAAAATTCAATTTTTCTAGCAAATTTTATCGAGATTACATTTTAATAAAAAAATTGTCAAAATTCCATTTTCCTAGAAAATGTCGCAAAAATTTCGTCAAAACTATTTTCCTTACGAATTCCATCGAAGGTGCATATTTCTAGAAAATTCCATCAAACTCTATTTTTCTAGTAAATTTCATAAAATTGAAGTTTCTACAAAATTCGTCAAAATTTAATTTTTCTAGAAAATTTCACTTTTCTTAGAATTTTTTTATGGAAATTGCATTTTGTGAGCAAATTTCGTCGAAATAGAATTTGTATAGAAAATTTTTAAAAAATATTACAAATTCTCCAAGAAAAGAAAGACACCGCGTAGATATTTTCTTCAAATATGAAATTATATATCAAACTCAAAAATCATCAATTTTCAGCTCAACTCTCTTCTGGCCTTAGAACTTTTTAATTTTTTTACTTTTCTTAAAAAAAAATAATACTGCCATAGTATGTAAAAAAACGAACAAAAACACCATTTCCTTATACAAGCTAAATAAAATAGAAACAATTTAATTCGATCATAATAAATAAAACAAAAACGGAATGTATTTTGAATTAATGGAAAAAACAGAAATAAACCAATTAATAAACAACAGCTATTTTCATTATTAATTAAATTCTAGACAAGCGAAGAAATCTTAATAAAGAAATCGTTTAAGAGACTAATGAATATATTCAACACGACTTATTGTAATTTATTTAAAAAAAGGGAAAGCACGAGCGTAAACCGTTACACGCGCTACTTATTGCATAAAATAGTAGTAGACAGTTGCAAAGAATAGTAGACTCAAAAATCGTCATGATAATCATTGTGAATGGGCATTTCGATTAGTGCCACAAGCGTAACGTAGCCAAGCGTATGTATGTATGGGAATATACGAGACGTCGACGTATAACTGTTGTCATTTGTCAAAACTTTGGCCTTGTCAAATAGAAGTATAAATAATTCGTAGTTTCATTCAGGTATGTGGGAAACTGATTTCCATGACTTCATACAATCGATTTCGACATCTCACGCGACTGCATATCGCACCTGTTCTTCAAAAGGTTAACAACTCGAAATGAAAAAATTTTAGGAAAGGAAAAAAAAACAATATACTGACTTCTGTCAATCACACCATATATCTAAATTACTTAAATCGCAACGTACGTAAATGTACAAATAAAACGGAAAACGTATTATCCAGCCCTGGTATATAAATACATGTATTCTACCAACAACTCCAACTGACGGAAGAACACGTATTCCAAAAAAAATGTCAGTTTTCGTTACAAGCTAGCGATTTTAGTTTAGCACTTTGCAACGAAAACAACTGAGTTCCACTAACTGGCGCATAAGCGGTAGGTGGCGGATTTCCACTATCTGGTAGCAATGGTGTCATGAGTTGCGAAGAAAGAACAGTGCGCAACAGACAAAAAATCCGTAAAATGTATTTATAAAACAAATATTTACTATTCTATTTTCAATTGTTTACACCCTTTTGCAAATATTAAAATAATTTTCCATTTTTCACAACACTTTGACAGACGTCGTATGTCGACGTCATCAATTTAAGTCGTACCCACGTAGGCATAATGTGGCTGCGATCAGCTGGGCTAAGCAAAGTAGCGTCATTACGGGTTACGCGCCGTGAGAAAATTCAAAAAATAGTGTAATATAAACCAAGGAGATAATGAAATTGTGCATGAGGTGAACTGTAGTGTTTAAAACAATTGTATCGTGAAAACAATTACTTTTTATCATTGTTGTGTGCGTACATTCCGCTAGAAGGAGCAAATATATTGTCGGTTGGATCATCCCGGAAAGCATCAAATGATTTATTTATATTAACGGAACACTGCTTTTTTCCAAAGTTGGTAAGTATCTAGCTACCAATGGTGAGATTGTTATTTATTGGTTGCTAAGAACAAGGGATGAAGAATACAATACACTATTATGATAAAATATTGACAATAAAATACAAATAAATATACTACTTACATATGTATGTACATAAATCCCACTACCCTATAGGGACAGGATTTGCCATTGAGTTGTACATTCTTGGATTGTTTAATTTGCATAAATATATTAGGTGAAAAACCCATAGAGGGATAGGACGACTGGGCCCCATGCGACCTGGGGCCAAATCACGGCATTCGATATCGAGTAATTTATGATCGAAATGTGTATTTTATTATCGTTAAATGAGTATAACGATGGCTTAACATAAAAAAGGACGTATCTTGATTTTTGTCATAAATGCGTTTTCCGTTTATTCTGGTCGAAAACTGTCGAATACTTTAGTTTTTTTTTTAATTTTCGGAGGCAATAATTGCAAATAAAGGATTTATAATTATATGTAAAAACCCCATAAGTCTAGTAAAAAAATTTGTTTGGTTTTTATTCGGTTTTTCGTGTTCCTTTTACGGAAAAACAAAATCGAGATACGCCCTTTTTATATTAAGCCATCGATAAGCTGCTGCCGAATTCAAGTACATATGCTGTTAAGATACACTCTCATACAGCTTATCGGGATAGTTTTTAATTCATTCCAGTGCTCACTTTTTCTTATTTACAATTTTATGGCTTTTCGATCGAAAAGTTCTCGAATGTATGGGGGCTATATCAAAATATGGGCCGATATGCCCCATTTTCACCAGATACGAATGAATGTAATACAAAGAACAAATATTTAAATTTCAGCATGATCGGTTAAAAAATTCGTCATCTAGAGCGTAAATATATCTTATCGGAAGGGACTTTTGTATGGGGATTATAAAGGGTTTTCACTTTTGAAGCTTTAATTCTTTGACATTTGCCAAGTAGAAACTACGCCATTACTAAAATGGAACGATACAAAATCATCTTGACTGATGAGGCCCATTTCCACCTCGGTGGCTACGTCATATGTAAAATTGTCGCATCTGGGGCTCGGAAAACCCAAGAGTTATTGTTGAGAAGCCTCTCCATTCTCGTGTGACTGTTTGGTGCGGTTTATGGTCCGGCGGGGTCATTGGACCTTACTTTTTCGAAAATGAGGTTGGATGAACAGTTATGGTGAATGGATTGCGCTATCCAGAGATTATTTATGGTGGGAGTTGGATGGTATAGATCTGGACAACGTTTACTTTCAACAAGACGGCGCTACGTGCCACACAAGCAACGAACCCATTGCTCTGTTACAGGAAATGTTTCCGGACCGTGTAATCTCTCGAAGAGGTGATCACAATTGGCCACCGAGATCTTGTGATTTAACACCTTGCGACTTCTTCCTTTGGGGCCACGTGAAAGATAATGTCTACGCCAACAGCCCAGCGTCGATTAAAGACCTCAAAGATAGAATTCGTGAGGCTATCGAGGACATTGGGCAGCCACTTTGCGATTTGCTTATGGAAAATTTCATGAAAAGCATATGGTCCGGTAAGCGTGGTGGCCATTTGGCCGATGTTATTTTTCATTATTAACGGCATACCTTCCTCTTTATTATGAAATAAACATCCGATGATTTATCTCAAAAAATTGCATTTTTCTTTGAATACCAAAATAACACCTCTTGTTGGAAAACCCTTTACAATGGGATTTAATAAAAATAGAATTAAACACATTTTCATATGATTTGTTCTTGTTGTTATTTATGTTTTTTTCTAACTTACAATGCTGATCATTTAAAAAAGTATGTATTATAATGTTAACACTATAAAAGAAATCTTTCAAAGTAATGATGAAAAACGTTTACATTAACCGTTAATGGATTTCTGTGCATTTAAAAGAAACTAAATTAAAGGCTAAAATAAAAATTAAATGTCTATGTATATATAATTGATTTCATACATTCAAAATGTACACAAATCAATGGAGTCTAACCACACGATAGAGAGGAAGCGTGGGAGAAATGGCAGACTCATTGCAGCAGATAAATGAAGGAGTTATCTTAGCAAGCTTCTTTAGAAAGAGAAAAACATAGGAAGCCATAAAAGTAAATATATACTATATACCTACATGACTATGATTATGATAAAATGCTGGCTTGAGGTGGATATATGCGATAGATAACATGAATACTTTAAAAAAAAGAGTTAAAGAAATTATATTTGGGGGAGGCGACTCAAATAATTAATTGAGTCTTTGTGTAATGGGTAACTTTTTACGTCTACGCCTGGCCAATTGTTGCCGTTCCCAGTATTCATAATAACGTTCCTGTTTAAGCCATTCTTGATATTTATACCACCATTCTTCCCATTTGATATAATCCTGGAAATTTTAAAATTGATTTAAAACAAATTTTTATTTTGTGAAAATCAGAAGGTACTTACTTTTAAATCCAAATCTCTTAAGTAGCCACGCGATTTGTAGTAATCATAGCGTACACGTACATCATCCCAGGACAACATGCCCGACGGTGCTGTTGTTGCGAGTTCCTCGGGGAAATGTCCAACCGGGGCTGGCGAATACGAATAACGACGCGGCGGAGATTCGAGACCTTCTTCGATCATAACTTTTAGGGCGCCACCTGCTGAGTCCTTTGTGATGCGCATATTTTCCATATTGCTGCGATCTATAGACCACTGTGCCATTTTGCCGAAACGTTCCGATAACGTTAAACGCGTAGTAGCGGTAAATGTAGGCAAGGGCGTCTCATCGGAGTCTGAACCACCCGAATCGTCAGACTCGGATGAAGAATGTTTTTTACGCTTTTCACCTTCAATTTTTATGCGTGTGCGTAACTGTTAATGCAGAAATTATATGAATTGGTAATGTCTGTTAAGATGTCGAATTTCTTTGAACTTACCTCCTTTTCTTTTTTCTTCTTCTTAGCCGGCACCACTGCGGCGGGTGTGGGCTCTGGTGGCTCTGGGGGACGATTCTTCAAACGCGGATCTTCGAGCGGTGAGTGACGACTGGGTCGTGTAACTTTAACCGGTCCATCGGAAACATGTCCTTCTATGCTACGTTGGCGACTTATACGGCGTACATTCATTTCTGCCCTTTGATATTTATCTAGATCAGCATTACGAGTTGGCGAGCTGGGGCGAGCGGGCGGCAAACGGCTGCCCGCAGAAGCTGATGACGATGATGAAGGCGGCATAGCGCCACGATGGTATTGTAACGAACGCGTGGACGAATTTTTGGGCGGCGGTGACCGAGGTCCTCCACGTGCAGGACGATGCATAGACATTGAACTAAAAATGCAAACAAAATAAGGGATCACTTTAGTATTATTGACAATGGGTGCAACAATCTATGTATAGATAAACTTAAAAGGTTACTACCAAAAACACAAACCGAGACAGACACAAGTCTGTTATGTCGACCTCAGGCAACAGTCTGCATATACTGACTCCATTTCTGACCGATCGGGCACTGGTAAACACTAAAAATACATTGAGGGTTCAGCCACCAGTTTTCACATAGTTTTAATATAGCAACTTTTAATTTATTTTAAATCAAACATACTCATTATTTTTAGTAGTTTAGGATATGTTCTATATATATTCTGAAAGGTTATTCCAAGGCCTTTCATGCAGTACAAGTATCTACACCTAAAAGTTGAAATCATCGCAGTGCGATTAATAACATTAAATAAATGCAAAAATAAGTTAAAGAAAGGTTATGTTATAGGTTTAGGTTAGGGTGGCAGCCTTCTTTTTTACCAGCTCACATAGACCAGTTTGGGTCCCTAGTGTTACCACGGGCTGAAATGCCCCTCATCGAAACCAACCTGTTTGATATACAAATTTATTGATAGTACGAATATATTACCGGAAAGATCTGTTAGACTGCCTAGAAAGGCCCCAGTATATCCAGTCGTCGTTTACTCAAAGCAGGACAGTCGAATAGCAAGTGCTCAATGCTCTCCACTTCTTCCTGATCTCCACAGCTTCTGCAGATGTCATTGGAATCAATACACAGTCTTTTTGCGTGTTCGCCGATCAAGCAGTGTCCCGTCAGAACTGATACTACGTTGGCAATCTTTTCCACTCTAGTGCGGGGAGATATTTTGACCTTCTTAGGTCATATCTTGGCCAGATTTGTCCAGCTACCCCGCAGGAGCCAATTTCTGTTCATCTTTCGTTGGACTGCCTGATTGCCTCTCGCCTAAGCCAAAGCTAGCACGTGGATAGTGGCGCACCAATATATTCAAATTCTTTGAGAATTTGTAATGTCGTCCCTTTCCTAGCAAGTTCGTCAGCTTTGCAGTTCCCCGGGATATCCCTATGCCCAGGCACTCATATGAGGTAAACTGCTCAGCCATCTCGTTAAGAGATCTGCGGCAGCCGAGGGCTGTTTGTGAATTTAGAGAATTGATGGCAGCCTGGCTGTCCGAGTAAATGACAACGCCAGTGTTGTTTACTATGTTGCGACTCAGCCACTTGGCGACTTCCCATATTGCCATTATTTCGGCTTCATAAACACTGCAGGTATCTGGTAATCTGTGAGCTGTATCCAAACTAAGTAAGCGAATCAACCCTATTGTTTATATCCGTACTACCCCAGATAGTATGATGAGCGTTCGTGTCTGCGCCAATAATCAGCTCGAGCTCGTCAGACGTTGCTTCATCTACCACTTCTCTCGAGAGAGCTGTCGGTACTACAGCTTCATAAGGCAAGTAACTGGAGACCACCCAATATATGCGACGAATGTCCCTCTTTGTGAGGTTAAGAAGATTTTTGGTGCTAGATTTCGATATGGCTGGCCATAGAAATTTAGTGATTTTACAGTCAGATCTACTCGACCATTTCTGGTTTGCCAGGTCTTTGTAGAAACACTATATGTTACTGAAAAATTCGCATAAGGGGAGATATAGCGATGGCTCAACCCATGCAGCGTCTTTCGCATTTCGCGCGAGTTCGTTAGCCTTCTCGTTCCCCGCGATATCACAGTGTCCGGGAACCCTGATTATGTCTGCCAATTGTTTTTGAAATGTTTTCATATTTTGTATTTTACAACAACATTTGAAAGGACTATAGACCAATAAATAAGGAACTGATTGGTCACCATTTTGCGATTAAGCTGCCCGAAGTTGCCTTAACCGACTTGTGTTAATCCATTACAGTTTGTTGTGGTTTAAATTATAATTTATAATTTCTTTTCACGAAGATTTCAAATCTTGCGTTTGATTTTTACTTACCGAGATCTACGATGACGATGACTAGGTGAACAAACCGAACACGAATCATCCGAACAACTGCTAACCGAGCTATTAGTACGCGAGCGACAAGAAGTCTGAAAAAAGAGTGGACACGTTATAACATCACCTAAACTCATTTTATATATATATATATATGTACTTACTCTGGGTGGCGGCGATGGTGGTCGTTTAGAACGAGGCAATATCTGTCCTCTGGGAGGCTTGGAGGGCATATCGTTGCGACCCAAAACCGGCGGCGGTGGAGTGCGACGGCGATTAGCACTGATACTCGGCGGCGAAATACGACGTCGATCGATAGGCGAGCGCGAATTCCGGCGACGCATGGGAGGCGAGGCTGGTGGTGGAGAACGCGGTCGACCACCACCGCCTCCTGCCATTGGACGACGACCGCCCATATCGGAGGGCGAACGCGGTGGACCACCACGGTAAGGTGGTGAACGAGGACGACCGCCACCCCGACCATCCATCGATGATTGTGGTGGCGGCGACACGCCACGGTTTCGATTCATGCGATCCATTTCGCGCGGCGGTGGAGGCGAACGACGACGCATGGGTGGTGATTGGGGCGGTGTTTTACGCAAACGTGAGCGACTACGCGAACGCGGCGAACGAGAACGTGGTGAACGACCATAGCGACCGGGCGGAGGGGCTGCCGAAGAGCCATAACCGCGATAACCGTTACCGCTACCACCTCCAACACCAACACCACCTCCTCCTCCTTCACGATCACTTTCTCCCGAACTGCTTTCTCCTTGAATATACATTTTCTTGTAGCCTGTATGACGCCAACGATTGGGATCCTTTTCCTCCACCTCCAAAAGTTTCTTATCCCAATAGTCGTTGGTATTGGCGCGTGCCTTCTTCATGACGTTATCTATTTCCCGACGTTTACCAGCTGGCAAAGAAGGATCTGTAAATAACAAGAACAACAACAAGAAGAAAAGAAGAATATATATTAATTAGCAAAAAAGCGTTATTCAATTCGAACGTAAAGCAACAAACAAACAAACCATTTATTCTGGTTACAGTCGGTTGACGATCCATGTGTAATTTGGAATTCATTTCCATACCGCCGCCGCCGCCACGACGACGCGAACTGGACGACGACATGGTTCGTAAGTTCGTAAAATGTTTTCGTTTAACGAAACGACGAAAACGCAACGTTCGTTATTGAAATAGAAGACGAGACGAGACCACAACAATACGTTCGTTTAGCAAAACACGATTTGAGAATGATAAAAGAAACCCGAAATGTCCGTTCTAATAATTCATCTAATTCTTTATCTTCTATTTGTTTTCTTTTTCTAATAAATTGCACTATTTTGTATTTGTATTAGTGTTAAAACCCGTTTATTTTGTAAAGAAAGGCTGCAAAAATATACAGATCACAGATTAGTTTAGAATTTTAAGGAATATTTATTTATATTTGTTTAATATGAAGAAGTTTATGATTGTATTTGGCATGTTTTTGTTCTTAATTTTTTTTTACACGTGAAAACCTTTGGCATTACATTAGTTTTACTTGTTTATGCCATTCAAGGCGCATTTATAATTTTATTTCACATTGATATTGTTATTTGTTGTAGATCTGCGAATATTATTTACAAAATTGCTTTAAGTACGACGACATTTGTATTCTTTTATTTCTTCCATTTATTTAATTTTCTTGTTTTTTCATATATTTATATTTTACTTTCTGCTTAATATTTTTACACAACATTTTTTTAAGCCAATGGGAGGTTGATGATTTTATATCGTTTGGTATTTTTTTTTTTTGAAAATTTTCTTAGACTTTTTAATCTATTTTCACGGCATAAACCGAATGTCGAAAGTATAACTTGACACAGATCCATAAGAAGAACATAAGTTAGTAGTACTTTGCTTCTTTTATTATTTGGCTATGCGAAACCATTTTTTTCAGTTTTTTTTTCGAACAAAACTGAACTGTTTACCGACGACATTCATTCAGACGATCACGATCACAACATTAGTATAGGCGAGCGGACGAGCAGTGGGTTAAAGATTGAACATATTCTCTTTGCAGAGGTTACGGTTACATGAAAAGCTATGTATATGATAAAGTTAGTAAAAAGATGTGATTTTAACGTGAAAAAAGTAAACAGTAATAAAAAAATACTAAGTAAAAATAGTTAGCACTACGTTGATCGAAAAAGTAACGTCTACATTTCTTCCCTCACATTAGTCAGATTTTCATTCACAGAAAATATAATACCAAAATATCTAATGGAAAAAATATAAAAATTTTAAATTATATACATAGGTACCCTGTGCAACAAGGTATTATAGTTCTGTGCATTTTTTTGGAGCAGCAAAATGTATAAAAAATTGTCTCATAGTTTATTATACGGACATCACTTTCTGAAATAATATCCTATGCAGACATAAATTTATTCATTTTATTTATTCACTACAACTTGTAATTAAAAGCCTTCGGGACAATAGCAAATCAACTGAATAAATGCATAATATAAATATAGACGAACGAAAATTAATGTTACGACCCTTACCCGATTTGGCAATAAGAAATAGAGTGACATTAATAAAAAAACCCACTTTTTAATAGTATTGTGACTAATATTGCAGTATATTCATATTAGTGTGTTCAACAGCTGGACAAAACACAGTGAGGAGTCGCCGAAACTACCTCTAATTGAACTCACCTACAGAATTTGAGGAGCAAGCGTCGTGAGGACTGCAATCGTCGCTAGATTGTTGACTAAGAAATCCAGAATCGGCTGGGCAATTAACAGCTTTGAGCTCTTTAAATCACCAGGACCAGATGACATTACTCCAGCAGAAATGCAGAAGTACATTGTCCCCTGGCTGGACTGCCAAGTGAATGAGTCGCAACACAGTGACCGACCAACACTGATGTTGTCATTTACTCGCAACAGTCAGGCTGTCATCAATAATCTGAAGGCCACATCACTAAATTCACAAACACCCCTCGACTACTGCAGATCTCTTAACGAGATGGCTAAGCAGTTTAACAAACGCCTCATATGGGCAACAGAGCATAGGGATATCCCGGGTAACTGCAAAGCTGATTAACTTTTTAGGAAAGGAACGAAATTGCAAATTCTCGAAGAATTTACATATACTTATGATTTCATAATCCCTATAGTCTAGAGTAGAGCACAAACTTTGCTAGTTATTTTGTCATATTTTTAATATCTGAAAAAATCTTTCATTTGTATCTGTACCACAATTTGTATCCTAATTCCGTGACGAACCGTAAAAGTCTATAAGAGATATACATATTGTATATGAAGGGATATCATCGAAGAAGTGACCTAAGGTTCTAAGTATGATCGGAGGAAGTCCGTTTTAAGTCGGTCCATCTGTCTGGCTGAAGGGCAAGTTTACTCTCGAAAGTAGTAACGACTAAGTTCGAATCCAGGCTATGTTCGAACCTGAATCCTCAGTAATTCCGCACGTAGTAATAAAAAAAAATTGGATAACAGCCCAATCCCTGAACGTGATAAAAACAATTTTGCCAGGCAAGGAAATTAAAAACGTATAAAAATATTAATAACGCATGTAATGTGTAAGTAATATGGCAATTCCGGGAACTCCTGCGGAAAAAAGACACCAGCATATCAGTTTGTAATAAATTTAGTGTGGCAGTATTAAAGAAAACATCATTCGGAGAAATTAAACAACTGTTCAAAAGTGCTTAATTTGTATGGGGAGCTAAGCACTTTTAAGCACTATTAGTTCCCGATGAAGTTTGGTGCTTGTGTTCCTGTCTTAATCGAGTATGATGTTGCCAGATTGGGCATCCTATATTTAGCAATATGGCATCCCATTTTTGGAGAGATTTTATCAAATATTGTGAATTAAAGGGAAGAAGAACAAAAGTGGGAAATTATTTTAATATTTGCAAAAAGAGTGTAAACAATTGAACATAGAATAGTAAATATGTTTTATTAATACCTACTTTTCACGAATTTTTTGTCTGTTTCGCACTCTTCTTTCTTTGCAACTCATGACACCATTTCTACCAGATAGTGAAAATCCGCCACTTATTGCTTATGTGTCAGTTAGTGGAAGCCAGTTGTTTTCGTCGCAAAGTGCTAAACTAAAATTGCTAGCTTGTAACGAAAACATGCCTAATATTTTTCTTTATTTTTACTTTCACTCGGCAAATTGGCCAGTCAGTGAGCAAGTACATTGTTTTTACAGGAATGACGTCTTCTTTGCAAAGTGCTAACTAAACTAAAAACGTCACTGTGAACGCACAAACGTGTGAAAATACAATTCTCTTGTTTGCAACGTTGGCAGAAAATTCATCGTGAGATAATTTGCAGATTGTTAGATGTGCGAAGTTTATACATGTGACAACGGCGACATTGTCAGAAGAACATTTTATTGGCTATAAAATATTTTTATTTTCAATCCTGCATATATGTACATATTTACAAAATATATTGTAAATATTTGAAATAGTAAGGTTTTCTTGCAAAGTCTGAACTGTCAATTCACCTTTGCATAACAATCAGTCATTGTGCGTACATTTGCAGCAGTTGTCCGATATGGCAATCGTGTGTACTTAGCTTTCTAGCGACAAAAAGTTACCAACATTATGAATAATACTGATGGATGTTTTTGGTAGATGCAGGCAATCGGATGCACAGACATTTTTTAAAGGAATCGCACATCTTTCCTAATCTCATTAGTGGTTTAATATGATGACTGTTAACAGACTACATTTAATTTCTAGGAAACAACATAGGGAATATTTGGGTAACGCAGTAACTCTTTTGATTTGAACATGATCACTTTAAACCACACGAACATATGTATGTAGCGTGGAAATGTTGTAACTCGGGTGCCGAAAGTAGGTGCGGGCGCGACCGGCGCATATTACGTATATATATACAATAACTACCGTACCAAACGAGGACGACCGAAACGGAGAAGGTAGGGTATTATTGATTCCAAATTGTCTTTGCTTCGCGTGTTTCGAACGTTTACTTTTAGGACGACACATTCAACCTTGAACATTTAAACAGTTACTTTGACATTACAGTCTGTCAATAATATGCTCTTCAGTTCTCCAAACGCGTCCCTCGGTAAAAAAAATCTTCTGTTGGCTGTAGCATCTAACTCATTTATACAGATTGCTGAAATACATCCTTTGATTTAAATCCATTTTAATTTATTTTAAAAATAGGGGGAAGATCAACCAATAGTTCAAAATTAAAAAAAACACTCATTTTTTTAAGGTAATCCGCAATATTCAGCAAGTCAATCAACGCGAGCGATTGTTCGCATTTTTCCATTATTGCAATGAATCGCATAATTCTCATATGATTTCCGAAAGAAAGTCCAATGTCGTCGAGTAACCGAATAAACAGCGAAAAGTGCGCGTGCAGCGATTGCTCTGCTGGCAACGACAGCAGCATCATCAGCCGGCTGCATCAAAGTGCATTTCAAGTACACAAGCCCCGATTTCTTACAAAGAAACAACCATATTAATCACATGAATTTTTTACAGATTTTCGCATTATCTTCAATAATTCGAAGATATTGATATATACCGACTAATAATTACTACACGTGAAACGTAGACACAATTAAAACGAATTTTTATTCTTTCTCGAACACACATACACAACAACCGACAAACCTCATGCGAAGGTTCTTTTTTTCTCTTAAGAGAGTTGTATTTTTTAAACATTAACAATATTGGTATTTATGACCACTTAATTATGCTTACTTTTTCGTTTTATTGTAAGTTCTTATTCCGTTTCTTCGGGGTCTTAAAGTTTATTATTTTTTAATTTTCAACGAATGCCCTCCGACAAAGAAAAATTCTGTATACGAAAAAGACGACTTGCAGGGCTGCCAACTATGTAATTGTCAATTTTAACGAAACCGCCGTCTGAGGTATCATGTACGTATGTTTCGCCGTCAGATGGCGAAAACGGCGCTGCCAAGTGTATAGGGCGCAATTAGTGGTCATAACGCTAAGTTCAGATTCACACGAGAACATTTTTCGAAGCAAGTGTCAAAGTTTATAAGAGAGAGAGCTCTTTCCACCTACCTCTATCTCCTACAAGCTTTGACACTTGCTTGGAAAAATTTTCTCCTATGACCACTAATTGCGCCCTATACACTTGGCAGCACTCAATTTAAAAAAAATGTATCGTGGGAATCTGAGCTAAATGTAATGTCAAAATACGTATATTTATTACAGGCATTGTCAGTGGTGTATTCTCGTTACGACCTAGCAATTTGTGTTTGGCATTTTGGGCCGGTTTACATCTAAACGATCTGCCACGTGACTTTCTAGTAAGAATGAGCATTTGATCCTCTCCCGATTATTTCAAAATCGCACGTAAAATCGTTTTCGCAACAGACAATGTCGTACAACAAGCAGGGATGGAAAAGTTAGTACTTTATTACTTTTTCAGTACCTTTTCACTTTTAATAGTACCAACGTATCCTTACGACCGTTACAGTACTAGTTTATTGTTTTATTACATTTTGTTTTCCTAATTCACACACTTTCGGCGTACGTTTTGTATCACAAATAATTTAATTAATTTGAATACAATTTATGTCGATGGTAACTAGGTACGGCAGATAATTTTTCTAAAAATGTGTTTATTTCCCATTTTTATTTATATGAATAGAATATGAACTGTATGACTTTTATTAAAATTTTGCAGATCACATTCACTAATTAGAAGTATTATTTTGGAGTAGCGATCACAATTCTCTAAAATTATATTTTTAAAATGCTATAAGCGGAATTTTATAATTGTTGTAATAGTATAAAAACGCAAAATTATCTAACAAATCATAAAAAATTTCACGAAAAAAGAAGCAATGAATTCATACTTTGAAAATTATGTTCCTTAAATAAACTCAATTAGTACCACTTGAGCTTAAAAAGGTATTAGTTTAGTACTTTCCATCCCTGCTTGTAATTGGATGTCAATTTTGTCTTACGATCCTCTCTCAAAATCGCGCGATCCTCGTTTACACCTTAAAAAAATAGTCGCCCACAAATGTATTTCTGACAGATAGCCCGACGAAATCACATCATGTAAAGAAGGACTTTGCAACGAAAATGACTATGTGGCGAAATTTTAATTAAAACATATACAGTAGAATGTTAGAACGTCAGAAGAAACAACGATGAAAAAAATTGTCCAAACAGAATACGTTGCCTGAACGCAAATGCAATTTCAAAAGCAGAAAAAACTGCAAGTGTGAATATGGACTTATGCAAAGAATGCATTTAATATACATATTTTGTATTAACTATCGTGGATAAATATATTGAAATTTTAAATTGCGACCTTTCAAACGAGAGTTCATTTATAAGGTTCCGTCCACGTGTATTCACACTGCATTTCTTCGAATATACCCCTCCGCAAAATATTTTCATATTTTCTCAGATTTCAAATGCTAATTACGCCTGAATAAATTTTGATTTTTTTTCACCAACTACAAGTTGTATTATTTCAATGACAATTGAATACTATAGACGTCGCATGAAGTTTGACAATTCGTTTAGTATGTCTGCATATTGAAGATGGCGCTTTGTCTGGCTAAACTGTAAAGAGAGCGTTCTGCAAAGAGAGGATAGATACTTTTATTTACACTGCAAAGAGAGAAAAGATTTTCATCATTAATTTAATAATTATTCCAACTTCAAAACATTCAGCAACAAAACAAACTGAAAAACTCACTCAGAAATTATTTGTGAGTACAAGAAAAGTCTGCATGTTTGACAGAGAAATAATTGAGAGAGGAATTTGAGAATGAGAGAAAGGCTGCTCGGACGCCACCTGGCGGATGAAGTCTGTAAATACCATGCGACATCTATAGTATTCAATTGCCATTGATTATTTCGATCACAGAGTCGATGTATTCGATATAAATTATTTTGAAATCGGGGATGATGACCCAGTAAAGGTGTTCTGTTTGACATGGTTTTATAAATTTTATTTTTTTTTTTCTGTATATAATAAATCAGAAGAACTCAAATCACACCTATATCTGCTATTCATTGATTTTGAGCAAGCTTTCGATACTTTCTCGCGCGACGGTATGTGGAACGCACTCATAAACAAATTGTTACACTGATTAGTGAGCTGTACACAAATGCTGAAATTACAGTTCGTTTTAATGGAAGGGAAAGCCTACCTTCGGGACCCACAAAGGTGTGAAACAAGGATGCATCCTATCGCCCACTCTCTTCCTAATTCTCCTGGATTCGGCTTTCGAACAACAAACAACCAAGCACCATATGGCCTCCGTTGGAACGTCAACAACATTCTTGGCGACATCGACTACGCTGACGATATATGTTTTTTGCGCATAATTTTGAACATATAAAAGCCAAGTTGGAACGCCTGATAGAAAATGCTGCTAATATATATATATATATATATAATAAATTGTATTTTGAATTTCTAATTTAGAAAAGAAACGAAAATATTTTTTTATATTTGAGTTTCTGGGAAAATTTTGGGCGGAAAAAAATTGTCCAGCGGCAACTAAAATCGTATTATCATCGCCGGCCGGTAACATAGGCGGCGGCACGACTTGTCTAAAATAAGCGACGGCGGCGCTTCGGCTGACTGACATACTCTGCTCATTCGTCATAATTTTTTCCAATAAAACAACGTCACACACGAAATTTAAAAGAAAATTAAGCCGGTTTAAGGACAAATATTGAAGGAATTTTACGAATAGAGGAATATAATTTAAGGAAAATTGCGACCCTGATATTAAACTTAAATACTCGAAAAGGAGAGAGAAGAAATAAAAATGGAAAAATTTGCAGTACTTCAGCGCTATTGGGCGTTTTTGGTCATAACTCTTGCAGGCATTGCGGCGGCAGAGCAGCAGACGATACCAAAGCAATTAATCGAACTAAAAGAAGACAATTGGCATTATATGCTACAGGGAGAATGGATGGTTGAGTTGTAAGTAATTAAAGCCAGGCGAAAGCATGGAAAAAATATTATAGATCATAAATCATGTAAAATCAAACAATGATGGCATGTGATTTGATGAGGTGCAAAGTCAGCCAGAGTTGGAGTTGCCAGACGTCTACACTAAACAAATAAACGCCCATTAGCGGGGATTTGGGAAATAAAATGAATAGCATTTTCTTTGCACTTTCCAAATACATTTTTGTAGTTTGAAAATTGGAGATAAGTTTCGACTTAAACATTCGCACGCCCAAAGGTTTTTATGTACGTGGTAGTCCAAGACCCACCTGGGTGGGTCTTATATATATTTAACTGCATATTTTGTGTCCACTTCTCCCCTCTATCCTATGCTAATTTACCGATATAAAATACCAAACTTGCACAATTATCAATGTTTGAAAATAGTTAATCCCACCCATGTGGGTCTTGGGCGTGAGAAGGTTAAAGAGTAACTATTTTCTGGTATTTCACGTCGACGGGACAAACATTTTTTCCAGAACCGAAATCTCCTTAAGTGAATTAAATTAAAAAGCCAGTCATTAACTACAAATTAACTTAACAAAGTTATATTTGGGATGTTGGGTACATTAAAATCAAAAAAATAACATAACTCAACGACTTCTGCGATTATTCGCGAGAACCCCGGAATTGGAAATTTTTTTCATATTTGTACCTTTAAATGGTTACTATTGGTCCTCAGAGTCGGGTCAGTCCAAGTCCCAAGTAAAATTAAAAGTATGTATGTAGGATTGCTTTTTTTTTATCCTATATAGAAAAAACAACATTGATAATGCATCAATTATGTATGTGTGTATGGAAATCAGCTTAGAAAAATTTTACAATTTTTTTTCATCATAACATGCAATTATAAGAACTTGTAAAATTAAATGTTTTTTATGTTGTCTTCTTCTAGCTTTGCGCCATGGTGTCCCGCTTGTAAAAATTTGGCCCCCACATGGGAGCGTTTTGCAACCACTGCCGCCGATGTTAATGTAAATGTGGCGAAAATCGATGTTACTACTTCGCCATCCTTAAGTGGACGATTTTTTGTTACCGCGTTGCCAACCATTTATCAGTAAGTACTATGAGTAAAGTTACAATTTAAAAAATAAGCTTGGGAAAGAAATTATAATTTTTAGCCAAAGAAAACTAAAGCAAACAAACGGCACACACAAGTCCATGCTTGCTTACATTTTTGGATATACACAAGATATAAAATCTCAAAAAAAAGTAATAACAAAAATTTTGGCGGTGAGGCCCATTTCAGATATTTTGGCCTGTCATTGCGTTATCTACAATTTTTCTTTGGTTTTCTAGAATAACAACCTATATCAAATTGCGTTATTCGATATCGCAGTTTTAGCATAAATGTATTCAGCTAATCATTACGCTTCGATCGATATATGACAAATATTTTGATACTTTTACCAACACTCAAATGTACACATATAGTATCAAATGTATAGATTTTTCGAAATATCTTGTAAGAACGATGCCTAAACTAAGCTCAATTTGTGCAAGTTTCATCCCTTTCGGAAGACATCGTCTTCAAAAATTCAAGCAATTGCTTGATGTATATATTATATATTTTTCCAAATCTATAAAAAATAGTCATTTTTTTCTTTATACCTATCATTCCTAATTCTTCTTTTTAGTGTAAAAGACGGTGAATTCCGTCAATACCGTGGATCCCGTGATGGTGATGCTTTAATGTTCTTCATTAAGCAGAAGCAGTGGTCAAAATTAGAACCAATCTCGGCTTGGAAGAAACCCGATACCATACACATGTCAATTTTGTCATATTTCTTCAAATTATCACATACTTTAAAGGTAAGTAAGCATTGTTAAATGTTTTCATATTACCTCCATTTTCGATATTTCTCATTACACTTTGGCTTGATATTAAAAAATAGTTTTTGTTTTCATTGGGGCATGCAAAATGTGACAAACTCGAGACAAAACTCTTTGACTTTTGTTGAAACGTATTACAAAACTTCCATTAGGTCACCATTTGTGACCTTTTTGACCCAAATGTGCATATTCATTGACGTCATTCAACAGATTATAAGCGAGATGTTCATGCAAAGTTTTTTTTTTATCAAAAAGTAAAAAAAAATACAAATCCCGCCCAAACACGTCTAACCATTCTATCTGTTCAAATCAGTTAAAATTCAATTTAAAATACAATGTGGCTACATTCCAAATTATCCTAAATTGAATCCGGTAGAGGAAGACCCCAAAGGTCGACTCTAGTATAGAGCAAGACCTCAGAGGTCGACTCTAGTATAGAGGAAGACCTCAGAGGTCGACTCTAGTATAGAGGAAGACCTCAGAGGTCGAATCTAGTATAGAGGAAGACCTCAGAGGTCGAATCTAGTATAGAGGAAGACCTCAGAGGTTGACTCTAGTATAGAGGAAGACCTCAGAGGTCGACTCTAGTATAGAGGAAGACCTCAGAGGTCGACTCTAGTATAGAGGAAGACCTCAGAGGTCGACTCTAGTATAGAGGAAGACCTCAGAGGTCGACTCTAGTATAGAGGAAGACCTCAGAGGTCGACTCTAGTATAGAGGAAGACCTCAGAGGTCGACTCTAGTATAGAGGAAGACCTCAGAGGTCGACTCTAGTATAGAGGAAGACCTCAGAGGTCGACTCTAGTATAGAGGAAGACCTCAGAGGTCGACTCTAGTATAGAGGAAGACCTCAGAGGTCGACTCTAGTATAGAGGAAGACCTCAGAGGTCGACTCTAGTATAGAGGAAGACCTCAGAGGTCGACTCTAGTATAGAGGAAGACCTCAGAGGTCGACTCTAGTATAGAGGAAGACCTCAGAGGTCGACTCTAGTATAGAGGAAGACCTCAGAGGTCGACTCTAGTATAGAGGAAGACCTCAGAGGTCGACTCTAGTATAGAGGAAGACCTCAGAGGTCGAATCTAGTATAGAGGAAGACCTCAGAGGTTGACTCTAGTATAGAGGAAGACCTCAGAGATCGACTCTAGTATAGAGGAAGACCTCAGAGGTCGACTGTATAGTTCAAATTATCAAACCAACGAAATTATATTTAATAATTAAGGTTGATTAGCAAAAATAAAAAGTAAATTTGTTGAGTAAAAACTTATTTTTGGAGCACAAACAACTTTTAATATACAAAAGGTTATGTAAGATTTATTGAACTGATTATCTATTTTCATGTCTTTTAATTGGCTCGTTCCGCTACGAATATATTTGCTATGTGTTCATATTTGTTTGTATGTATTCCTATAACCACGGTGTTAATGAACTGCAGAAAGTCTTTTGTCTTAAATATCTGCATTTATAGAAATATTCCCTTTGTTCAGTAAAAATACAACACGTCTTTATTCCAAAAAAGGTTATCGCAATGATTATAATTTGTATATTCTTATATCTTTCATTTTGCTTGCCTGCTACATATTCTAAAACACAAAAAAAATAAATTACTAAATGTGCTGATGTCTTTTGCTTACATGTTTTCATGCTCCTCATGTTGTACTCTTATATTGTGAATTTTCCCCGGAAATACTAATCTTTTTAGCACATCCACCATTCTTTTAAGGATTTCAATGGTCGTCTTCAAGAGGAATACGGTTTACCCACATGGGGCTCTTATGCCCTGTTTGCTATTGGCACCATTTTCGTTGGTGCCGCTTTGGGTTTAATGCTGGTGTGTGTAGTTGATTTCCTCTATCCTCCCAAGAAACATCAACGTCAAAGTTTCTCGGAATCCAAGGAAAATGCACAAAATGGCATTGAAGATATAGCCAATGATGAAATCGAGGATGATGCTCCCCAAAATGATGATGATGAGGACGAGGATGAAGCTGCCGCCAATGATCAAGAGGATGACGATGAGGAGGAGGAGGATGAAGATGAAGACAACGAAGATAATGAGGAAAATGAAGAAGCCTCCACAGAGGATGAGAAGCAACAAACACAAAGCGAATCGGAAGAACCCGAAAGCGAAAAGAAGCCTCAGAAAGTATCTGAAGATAAACCTAGTCCCACAGAGGTGCGCAAACGTAAGCCACGTAAAGCCGATTAAAAACGAATCTTCAATATAACAAAACAAAAATAACTCTAAACTTTCGAAACTTTTGCACTATTTTTGGTGTATTCATTCAAAATTTTGTGTAGAATTGAAGAAAGAAAAAAAACAGATATCAAACTCGAAATACGCACAAAATTACTTCCTACGTTTAGATACAATTTAACCATTGAAAGTAAAACAAACAACAACAAGGAAACCCTTTCTTACGAAAATAACTACAAATGTAATGTATTAAAAAAAATCTACTGTTTCGGTATTAAAAACAAAACAAAAACAAGTTACTTCTTACTTCTGTTCTCTACAACAAAACGCAAAGACAAAATTTTTTGCCTTATTTATAGTATATTAACAAAAAACAAATGGTTTTCAAAACCCCCCAGAAAATCCATGAAAAAATTAACGCATTTTTTTAAATATTACAAAAGGAGGAAAATACATCTTGAGTATAGTTTTATTATTACAAAAAAAACAATGCCTGAAAGGAAAACAAAAAACATTATTAAAATTAATTTGAATAATTCTATTTTCTTAATAATCTAGTTATATCTACTACGTTATTTTACTCCATTTGTTTTACATTATGACTGCTTGATCTTTTTTATAGAATTTTTTAAACTATATGCGAACTATTACATATAAAAGAAGAAAAATAATTTCTTTAGTAATACTATTACTAGAATTTTCTTCTCATCATAACTTTTGTTTCTCACTTTCGTTCTCCAACTTTTTTGTATCTCTTCTTTATCATTTCTTAATTTCTAAAACATTTTTTTTGCAATAATCTTGTCCATATACCTATCTAACTATATTTTTTTAATATAACCATTTAGTTTTTAGGAAAAGCAAACAAACATCGCGAAGAGAAATCTAGACTCGTAAACATTTTTTTTTCATAAATCTTAAAAGAATATTTTGTACCCACTTCAGTGGAAAACGAACATTAAGCATCAATAACTTAACAATGACATTTAAAATCCCATATAATTATTATTATTTAAGTTGTAATACCACTTAAACAAAACTAAAAAAGATTACTAAATTAAAACGAAAAATAAATCTAATAAACAATTATAAATGTTTAATATCGAACTAAAACATGGTTTAATTTTTATATGATTTGGAAACTAATGAGTAAAAAATGCTTTAAAAAATATAAATATTTTTTTTATTGGTTTCTATCAGTACTATCTGTTTATTATTATTCCTTCTTATTTTTGCACTCTGAATAGAAAAAACACTAAAAATAATTTTATGGATAATTTTATAAATTTAAATTTTCGCTAAAGCTACCTTTACGGGAGAATTACCGAGAATTTGGACGTTAAAGTTAAAAAAGTCAATTTTTTCGTTCCAATGGCTAAAAATATACAAAAATGCTCATATTGTTTTAGTTATCGATAACTTCGCAATCGATAATTTAAACAGTAGCGACACTGGTCCGCGGTGCCTTTAGACATATGTCAGAGGAACAAATACTTTAAACCAGCCGGAAACACTTTGTTTGCTTAGTCGTCTTTGGACTAACCTCAGAGGAGAAAATAGTTAATCTTGGCCAAAGGCCGTACACGCATAAAAATGCATCTAAATCGTTTTCCATCATATATTGCTATTAGGCGTGTTTTCGTTACACCATAAGTGCTTAATTTGTATGGGGAGCTAAGCACTTTTAAGCACTATTAGTTCCCGATGAAGTTTGGTGCTTGTGTTCATTTCTTAATCGAGTATGATGTTGCCAGATTGGGCACCCTATATTTATCCCATTTTTGGAGAGATTTTATCAATATTGTGAATTAACGGGAAGAAGAAGAACAAAAATGGGAAATTATTTTAATATTTGCAAAAGAGTGTAAACAATTGAACATAGAATAGTAAATATATGTTTTATAAATACTTTTCACGAATTTTTTGTCTGTTTCGCACTGTTCTTTCTTCGCAACTCATGACACCATTACTACCTTTGTGCCAGTTAGTGGAAGTCAGTTGTTTTCGTTGCAAAGTGCTAAACTAAAAGTGCTAGCTTGTAACGAAAACATGCCTATTATATATTTAGGCCGTTTTCACAGAGTCTGTTTGTCCTGGTTAGTCAGAGCTAACCTACATTAGGCATGTTTTCGTTACAAGCTAGCAATTTTAGTTTAGCACTTTGCAACGAAAACAACTGACTTCCACTAACTGACACATAAGCAATAAGTGTCGGATTTTCACTATCTGGTAGCAATGGTGTCATGAGTTGCGAAGAAAGAACTTTGCAAAACAGACAAAAAAATCGTGAAAAGTATTTATAAAACATATATTTACTATTCTATGTTCAATTGTTTACACTCTTTTTGCAAATATTAAAATAATTTCCTATTTCATTTCATTTCATTTTATTCATACGTTGCAATGCACAAGCCAATAAGGCCAATTTGACAGCATTACTGAAGGCAACTGCGTTTAATAAGTTTTACAATATAAAAATATAAGTTAGAGATTAAAACAATAACATTAAAAAATACATAAGAAGATTTAACTTAAAACTATTTAATTTAATTTTAATAACATTTACATTAAAAAAATCATATAAAACACTAATGCAATTGAAGGCCCCAGCCAGAAAGAGATTTAACTAAAAATTCACATTAAAACAATTGATACGCCCAAAGGCAAAGCAAAGAATAGACTTAGATATATAAATACTACTCCTGAATATACATGTATATGTACTGCATGCATAAACAATGTCATATATACGTATAATTGCCAGAACAAACGATTTATGATTGATGTAGAGCAAACTCCAAATACTTCCCCTCGAACACATGTTCAGGGTATGAAAAAACACGCAAGTAAACAGGAAGTCTGTTCCAGATTCGTGCAACACGGACAAGATACGATCGATCAAAGACAGAATGTGAGAAACGGGGTAGAAGGATCTGGGGGTTACGAGTCGATCTAGAAAAAATAAATTTCTCGCGAAGAGAAACAAGTGATCCAGTACGTATAATTCTGTAGAAGTAAAGCAAAATTCGTTGCTTTACAAGTAATTTAAATGGGACACCCAAAAATTGAATAGCATGTTCGGAAATGTGATCACGCCTATTTAAAGAATATACGAAACGAACTACCATGTTGAACAGCTTCTCAATTCTACTCAAGTTCTCATCCGTTGTGCCTGATACAACTTCAATGCAATAACATATTACGGACATCAATAACGCAAATGCGAGTCTCCTTCTTACAAAATGAGGAAAGTACAGATGCGTACAATACAATTTGCGCAAGGTAGAAATAACTTTTGGAAATAGCGAGTCAATATGGCTGGAAAAATCAAGCTTATAATCAAGAATAACTCCTAAACATTTCATCTCATCAACGAACTCAATTGTACTGCCATTTATACATACATTAAGGGTGTGATCTACTCGACGCAAATGGCCAAACAATATTGATTTAGTCTTAGATAAATTGATGGTGAAATTGTTATTCTCCAGCCACCAACACACTGCAAGCATTGTAGAATTAATATTATTTTCCAATTGTACTTTAGTGTTGCCTCGGAAGAAAAGATGTATATCATCAGCATATATGTATGGAATACATATTTCAAAATTTATACAATCTACTATATCATTAAGGTATAAAATGAAAAGTAGAGGCCCCAAAACAGACCCCTGGGGAACTCCGCTGCTAACATTGCGCATATCTGAAACTCTGTCATTGAAATACACGTATTGAGAACGACCACAGATATAGGAATGCATTAATCTACATGCAGTTGTACTAAACCGGAAATTATTTTTCAATTTATCAATTAGTGTTACGTAATCTACTCTATCAAAGGCTTTGGACAAATCCAAAGCCACAAGGGCACCAGTATCACCATCATCAACTGCTTCCCTTATAGTATCAGTCATATCAAGCAAGAGTGATGTAGTACTGAGACCTTGTCTAAATCCGTACTGAGAAGTATTAAACATTTTGCAATCATCAATGAAATATAGAACCTGCTCTTTAATAAGATGCTCAGCAACCTTAGAAAGACAAGGCAAAATACTAATTGGTCTCATGCCATCAATAGTGTATGAACCCTTGACCTTTGGAATCGGCACAACACGTGCAGTTTTCCAAGCAGATGGAAAAACGGAAGTAGTAAAAATTGTATTGAAAAAGTGAAGCAAATAGCGTGATATATATGGGAAAATCAATTTCAAAAACTTGATGGGTATGCCATCAACCCCAACCGCCTCGGACTTCACATGGCTCAATGCCTTTAAAACATCATCTTCAAAAATACAGTCGAAGGAGAAATAGCGTTGCTGATCAGAGTCACCAGTAAGATCAATACCATTGGCATCATGGTTGGAATAGGATTGAACAAAATAATTGTTCAGATCATTGGCATCAAAGTCTATACCCGAGAGGTCCACATCTTCACCGACGGAACCACTTACACGCAAATATTTCCAAATCTGAGAAGAGTTCATACCACTAAATATTGCAGTAAAATATTTTTTCCGTTCACTCCTAAGTATAGATTTCGCCCTGTTCCTGTACGAACAAAAAATACGCCAGTTATCATCAGTAGGTCGCCGTAAATATTCCCTATATGCAAGGTCTCTGAGAGATCTAGACACTACAATAGATTCGGACATTAGCCAGGACTCCACTCTAGACGAAACTCTCCGTCTAACAATAGGAACAAATGAGAACAGGTTGCCAACAAGGCCATCAAGAAAAGATAACTGAATATTAACATCAGAAGTATTATAAATCGGATCAAAATCAACCGTGGACAAAAAATTAATAAAACTCTCCCAATCAATGTCATTGTAATTGCGATACTCAATAAATTGCTCCTGAGGTGACAAATCAATCTTCAGGGAACCAAATATCAATGCATGGTGCGAGATAGCTGGACATTGAACCTGACTGGTGAAATTTAAAAGTGAAGCATTCTTCTTCCCGTTAATTCACAATAATTGATAAAATGTCTCCAAAAATGGGATGCCCTATTGCTAAATATAGGGTGCCCAATCTGGCAGCATCATACTCGATTAAGACAGGAACACAAGCACCAAACTTTATCGGGAACTAATAGTGCTTAAAAGTGCTTAGCTCCCCATACAAATTAAGCACTTATGGTGTAACGAAAACACGCCTATTATGTGATGCTCCTGAGAGAATTTCCGTTTAACTACGACTCAAGGACAAAGTTGAGATTAATTTTGTTCAAAATCTCGAAATCTTTCACTGGTATTTAAGAGATGCCCTTATGTACACCCATCAAAAACAAAGCTCATACGTGCTTAAACTTTGCAAATTCGTTTATGACCCCGTATGTTTCGAATTAAAGCAGAGTTGTTCATGAATAAAGCATCCAAAATCAACAACGCTTCGTTGCAAAATTAACACCAACTGGGGATAATTTATAGCAAGTACTGGGAAAACTACAGAACATTCGGGGGGAGATTAAAGCACGTTCTGGGGACTATTTCAAGCAGCACCGGGGATGATTACCTTCTATTCTAAATCCACAATATTTTAAAAACCAGTTAAACAGCATTTGTAATAGTTTTAATAAATTTATATTTTTTCATTTTATAAGTAAGACGTGCTACACACGAGGCAATTTTTCCAAGCAAGTGTCAAAGTTTTTAACACCACTTAAAACTTGAACGAAAAATAAAATACATAAACTTAAAAAATAATACATGTACTTGCATATTTATCAAATCATGCCTAAACAATACAGGTATACTAATTGCTACACAGTATCGTCTCTGTTATTCCCACTTAAATAATTTTTCCTAATGGTGGCAGTCTCCTTCAAATCATTCCTTGCAAAATTTAATTCCTGGCTTGTGCCGCTACAAAAAAACACACATACACTCATTATTTACAATTAAAATTAAAATTTTTTAGACTTACCTTTTTCAAAATTCGTAGGCTGACCACATTTCTATTGATTCCAAAAATTTCTGCAATAGGAAGACACCATTGGATTTTGCATCACCTTATCCTTCCATAGCCCAGAGAAACGACCACAATAACTCCAGATTCACACTCGACTATTTTTTCAAAGCAAGTGTCAAAGTTTGTGGGAGAAAGAGACAGAGAGAAATTAACTTCATATTTACATGGCCGTACATGATGAGGAATGGTGAAAAAATGACAAAAAATATGGTTTCAGTTTAATCTGTGAAAAAACCTACCCCCAACAAACGATCTCTGAATTCTATGCACCAAGGGCTTATATCCAAAAATCTGCTATTATAATTTTTTCGAAAACGCGTTTTTGATGCTAAACTCTTCTTTATGACGTCCTTAATCGATGGTGTAAATTTGGAATCCAAAAAAATTTTCTATGACTCTGTTTAGCAGTTTTATTTACTGGCTATCATATTTTAATGATCAAAAAATCACCCTCGTTTTGGTGATAATTACTGAACGAATCGGAGGCGATTTTTTATGCACGTTGATAAATTGGTCCCAAATGGTGTTAATTTTGCGACGTCTTTTTTCCCTCAGTGTAGCATCAAACTTGTTTCCCACTAATCTCGCTTTCGCCACTTAACTATGTCACGCTACGATACGTTCGTGCTACTAATCGAACATGACGTCAGCTGTGTTTGTAATGTTGGGGGTGATAAATTCCTTTGTTTTATTTATCTAGTATTGACAAGATTTTGAACAAAATTAATCTCAACTTTTTTCATGAGTCGTAGTTAAACGGAAATTCTCTCAAGAGCATCACAGATCAAAGGCACAGCACACCAGCTTCAAAAATAGTTCATTCCAATATAAAAAATGGCCGCCGTCACCGATCAAGAATGGAGTGAATACAAAGTAAGTAGTCTTTCGCTGTTTTATTGTTTGTGGAGATTTTGAAATTTCTATACTCCTTTGTTTCAGCAACAATTCAATAAAAACTATGACGATGAAACTGAAGATAAAATGCGTCGCGATTTGTTTGCGAAATCCAAACTTAGAATAGAAGAACACAACAAGAAATTTGAAAAGGGAGAAGTCACCTTTTCCATGGCCATGAATCATTTGGCTGACAGTACAGAAGAAGAAATGTCTCGTCGTAGTGGAAAACGTGTAGCGCCCCCAAAGCCACCTACGGCCGTATAATATTGTATCGTAAAACCACTTAATATGTATATGTTGTTAAAAGTATTTTAAATGTTAACACCCTTTTTTGTGCCGATAATGACTCGAAAAACAAAACATTAATCGCCATTTTCACCATGTCTGGCTAGGACTAACCGAATGTTAAACAATTTAAATTTCATACAATCATAACAGCTATAACTAACTGTAGTTTAGCTCTGACTAACCAGGTCAAACAGACTGTGAAAACGGACTAAATTTATAATAATAGCAATATATGATGGAAAGCGATTTAGATGCATTTCTTAAATTTCTTTATAATTTTCTTGCATTTTTCACTTTCAAGAATACGAAATTATTTTATTTGCACACTCCATCAAACACCCTTTAATTGATTTCATAAAGAAAATGGAAAATTAAATTTGAAAATTGATTTATCGAAATTGCCTTCCATCACATATCTGATAAATTCTTCTTGTTAAGTGTGATATGATTTATATAAAGACTATTTCTGATTTTCTACAAAGGTAATTTATTATTTTGGTGAAGGCACATAGGGGAAATATAATTTGTAGATTAAATGAAATGGTTTTCTATCTGAATTTCTGATATGGGAAATTACAAAATAATTGGCTAGAATAGGCGTGTTTTCGTTACACCATAAGTGCTTAATTTGTATGGGGAGCTAAGCACTTTTAAGCACTAATAGTTCCCGATGAAGTTTGGTGCTTGTGTTCCTGTCTTAAACGAGTATGATGTTGCCAGATTGGGCACCCTATATTTAGCAATATGGCAACCCATTTTTGGAGAGATTTTATCAATTATTGTGAATTAACGGGAAGAAGAAGAACAAAAATGGGAAATTATTTTAATATTTGCAAAAAGAGTGTAAACAATTGAACATAGAATAGTAGGCATGTTTTCGTTACAAGCTAGCACTTTTAGTTTAGCACTTTGCAACGAAAACAACTGACTTCCACTAACTGGCACATAAGCAATAACTCGCGGATTTTCCCTATCTGGTAGCAATGGTGTCATGAGTTGCGAAGAAAGAACAGTGCGAAACAGACAAAAAATTCGTGAAAAGTATTTATAAAACATATATTTACTATTCTATGTTCAATTGTTTACACTCTTTTGCAAATATTAAAATAATTTTCCATTTTTGTTCTTCTTCTTCCCGTTAATTCACAATAATTGATAAAATCTCTCCAAAAATGGGATGCCATATTGCTAAATATAGGGTGCCCAATCTGGCAACATCATACTCGATTAAGACATGAACACAAGCACCAAACTTCACCGGGAACTAATAGTGCTTAGCTCCCCATACAAATTAAGCACTTATGGTGTAACGAAAACACGCCTAGTAAATATATGTTTTATAAATACTTTTCACGATTTTTTTGTCTGTTTCGCACTGTTCTTTCTTCGCAACTCATGACACCATTGCTACCAGATAGTGAAAATCCGCCACTTATTGCTTATGTGTCAGTTAGTGGAAGTCAGTTGTTTTCGTTGCAAAGTGCTAAACTAAAATTGCCAGCTTGTAACGAAAACTACTCATTGAAATTTCTATTCGTTCGTAACTGACAACTTACTCGCTCCGGGATGACATATCTTATTATTCATTATTTTTGGTAGGAAGTCGAGAAGTAGCATCCAACAAGAGAACACGTGATATAAAGTGATCGAGGTTAGGTTAAAGGGCGCCTAGCGTAAGTGCGACGGCACACATGATTTTGAACCACAATCATAATAGGCGTGTTTTCGTTACACCATAAGTGCTTAATTTGTATGGGGAGCTAAGCACTTTTAAGCACTATTAGTTCCCGATGAAGTTTGGTGCTTGTGTTCATGTCTTAATCGAGTATAATGTTGCCAGATTGGGCACCCTATATTTAGCAATATGGCATCCCATTTTTGGAGAGATTTTATCAATTATTGTGAATTAAAGGGAAGAAGAAGAACAAAAATGGGAAATTATTTTAATATTTGCAAAAGAGTGTAAACAATTGAACTTAGAATAGTAAATATGTTTTATAAATACTTGTCACGAATTTTTTGTCTGTTTCGCACTGTTCTTTCTTCGCAACTCATGACACCATTGCTACCAGATAGTGAAAATCCGCCACTTATTGCTTATGTGCCAGTTAGTGGAGGTCAGTTGTTTTCGTTGCAAAGTGCTAAACTAAAAGTGCTAGCTTGTAACGAAAACATGCCTAATATAACCCCACAAGGCGGCAACATAGACTTATGGTGTTTTCTTTTGTGCCAAAAAATGCTACATTTTTTATGCCTTTCGCCCCAAAAATGCCTTTTTGTCTTCGATTGTAAAATAAATGCTGCACTGTGAAAGGGTTTCGTTTTCTTTTGTGAAAAATGTCGCACTTGCACGGGGCAAAAATGCAATATTTCAGCCCTGTATTTAATCGAAGGGGTGGACGCTGCCCTACAAAACAAATGTTTTTGCGGCGTCGAGCGAATAGCCTAAATACCCGCGTGTGTCCGTGCGTGCTTTTTTATAATGAAGTTTGGTCAGATGCTTTATTTAGGCGGCGCCGTGGAGTATTATTTGTTTTTAGTTTACTTTTAGTGAGTTAGAAGGCTGGTTTTTCGCTTCTGACTATAAAAAATGCAGCAGTACAGGAGGGCGTAGGCGACATTAGGCGTGTTTTCGTTACATCATGCTTAACATGCTTAATTTGTATGGGGAGCTAAGCACTTTTAAGCATTATTAGTTCCCGATGAAGTTTGGTGCTTGTTTTCCTGTCTTAAGCGAGTATGGAGTTGCCAGATTGGGCACCCTATATTTTGCAGTATGGTATCTCATTTTTGGAGAGATTTTGTCAATTATTGTGAATTATCGGGAAGAAGAAGAACAAAATTGGAAAATTATTTTAATATTTGCAAAAAGAGTGTAAACATTTGAACATAGAATAGTAAATTTATGTTTTATAACTACATTTCACGATTTTTTTTGTTTGTTTCGCACTGTTCTTTCTTCGCAACTTATGACACCAGTGCTACCAGATAGTGGAAATCCTCCACTTACTGCTTACGCGCCATTTAGTGGAAGTCAGTTGTTTTCGTTGCAAAGTGCTAAACTAAAATCGCTAGCTTGAAACAAAACATGCCTATTATTGAAATGCTGCTCTCTGACAGGGCAAAATCTTTTTTTAGAAAAGAAAACACCATTAGTGTCTCGTGTCGCCTTTATATTCCACATATCTGTGGATTTGACACTACAGTGTCAACAGAAGAAGAAGATTATTTTTGGTCACTGGTTGGAAGGATTGTTTCTGTTTTACAGAAAACAAAAAAAACGATCTCGAACTCAGTGGTCAAAAACAAAACTATGAAAAGTCATAACCACAGACCTTAGATTGTATAGATGTGCCGTCAGCCAGAAACGTCAAAATCTATCAGTTACGAACGAATAGGAATGAATTGTCACACGCGAAAAAACAGGTTTCCGCGAACATAGTTTGAACTTTTTTTGCACTAATCGATTGATATTAATTTTTTAATTGTGACAATTACAAAAAAATCGGGAAAATCGGTCCGAAATCCTCGTAAAGCACGGTACTATGTTCCCGTTTCACGGTGAAATCCCATACAAAAACCAAAGTTGTGAAAAAATGAATGAAATTTTTTCATTTGTGGTACTGTGTTTATTTCAACGTGAGAAATTGACGTTTTGCGCCGCTGCAAATTAATTGAACGCCGCAACAAATTGAAGCCGCCAGCATTGTACTCCTATTTATTTATATTTATATTTGTCCGCGAGAAATTCAACTGTTGTAAATATTATCAATAAAATTTCCTAATAAAGAATACTAAATTAAATTATTTGAAACAATGAAGACTAATGAAAAGCTTTGGAACGGATAATAATTATGTGTATATGGAATAAACGAGAAGAGCGACATTCCGATTGGATAGCAAAGCAAAAAATGTGCAAAACACTGGACGGACATGTAACTATATGTAATAATGTGAAATTTGTCTTGTAATTATGTACATTTACGTTTGTATGTTTAGAACAATCGTGACGAAAAGCCTGGAAAAATATTGTGGACGTCTATCGCTGCCGAACCAGTAAGACAATGGAATTGGGTAGTGCCTGTGATCATGTTTTTAAATGGTTATAAAGAACATAGTGAGATCTTGCCAACCATAGAAGTTGGAAGAAGAAATTCCGTTTATGGATGGAAGTATAATTTGTATAAGTCAACAAATATAATGCAAATCCTTAAAAATAATAATAAAACATCTTTTTCGGTTCATCAAAACATCATTTAATTTATTTATATTCGTACAACAGTTGGAAATTATTTTGTTATTAGCAACATTGTATTACGCTGGCTTCTGATGCCTCACAAGCATCGCCATCATATGTATAACATTAGCACAATTATCTTCAAAAATATTTCCTTTCTGCAATTTAAATGAAATATTTTCTAAGTCGGCATTATTTCATTTAATTATTTGTTGATTGTTTATAATTTAAACTCGTGTTTGTTTTCAAGAAAAGCAAAAAGGAAAAAATGCACATGCATACACACACACATTCATATAAAAGTGACATTTCGACACACACACACTTCAAAAATGTAATGCGACCTTAGTAAAAAAACGTTCCATTTTTCAACTTGAAATAACATTTTGTGGAATTTTTTCAAGCTGAAAAAACATAGTACCCACCTTAAAACATCACTCTTTGAAGTCCTACTCGTTGAAATTTTTATTCGTTCGTAACTGATAACTTACTCGCTCGGGGACGGCACATCTATACAATTTAAGGTCTGTGGTCATAACAGATTGAATAACAATTACATATGTATGTATTTATATTTATTTACATACACGAGTATCTTAAAGAAAATCTGTAAATCCTGGCACTACTTACATATGTACATATGAGTCTTCTGAAGTGTTAGCAAGTCGATATGGAAGGGCGGGTACAGGTATTCCAGTTGTGAGAAGTGGCCGAATGACTTTAACTTAAATAAACTAAAAAATTAGCTTAAAAACTTCCCATATTCGTGTTCTCAGGCTCAACGTTTTGCGATTTTCATTCGCACTTTTTTGAAACAACAATTCACACACGAAACAACAACTCACATAGGAAAAGCCAAAAAAATTACGTCGTATAAACGCAAAGGCAAGTTTAAAAGATAACAACCTTACCTTCCACAGTAGGAGTTATATCCTGTTTTTATACCTTCAAAAATATAGCATCTAAACCATATCGCCTTACCAATCTTGATAATTCACTTGATAATTATGGTGAATTATACCATACTCGAGTATGTCAGCCGAGTCGGATTTTCGGTTATTTTGTAATCCAAGTGAGGGCTCTGGGTTGACTATGAATGATGTTTTCCTCGACAACATACAAGAGGTCGAGCGGTCAGACCTCTCAAACTCGGAGCAGCCTTATACAGCAGAGTGGCTTCCTTTGTGAGGGCGAAAAAAAGTTCGCGTTGATCAAAGCTTATATGAAAATTTGGTTTGTTTTAAGTATATTCGCAAAATATTTCGTTTCTGCGATCGCGAAATTAGGGGCTATTTGCGGTTTAAATAACCTCTACAAATTTTCATTTAATAAAATGGTGACTTTTTATTACTTTTACGAATCGACTACAGAAGATTAAAACCTGGACCATTATTTACAGTGCGACGTGACTTCATTTTAAAAATTGCAATGGAAAGTCATTTTTTTCCTCAATTTTAGTAAAATTTTTGATGCATTTTTCAGAAAATCGGAAATAACATCTACAATTATGGTCCTAGTTTCTTTTTTCATGGCTCGTTAAGAAATAACCCTTTCAAGGTCGTTAATTAGAAATGGGGGAAACAGAAAAGATAAGTAAGGGATTGAAAGGGGTGGAAACAAAATGGGTGTATCCATGCCGTTTAAGCAGGTGGATGAGTAGTTGTAATCCCTAGCCATTCCAGGCACCTAATGAAGAAAAGGATTTTGTCGATGTTGTACGATGACAGAGCTTCGAGATCTGCGATAATAAAGTCACCTAGATAGCGGTTTCATCTTCTTAATAGTGAAGGACATTGGCAGAGAAGGTGTTCAATCATCTCCAGCTCCTCCCTATGGGTTTTCCAATAGGGATGATATGATTTTGAAGTGACGTTTCGTTCATTAATAATGTCATGATCTGTCATTTGTTTTTCATTATATTCAGTAGTGTTTACAATTTCATCATGGAGAGATATACGCAAGAATAGAGTTTACAAATTATTCAGTTTTATTATCAAAATAATCGTTCTCCAATTGCAACTTTTCGTGCGCTAGGTCAATTTTTTTTAAATCCAAAAAAAAAAACACTTTCCAGTCGACCTAAGACCTTGACACCCAATTGACAATTGACCGATTGTGGCTACGTGCCACTCAGCAAATGAAACAATTGAATTTTTGCGAGAAAAGTTTGGAGATTCGACTATTTGAAGAAATTGTGATATTGAATAGCCTCCAAGAAGTTGTGATTTAACACCATTAGACTATTTCTTGTGGGGTTATTTGAAGTTATTGGTCTTTCGAAATAAACCAGACTCTCTTCAAGCTTTACAAATCAATATTGAACGTGCCATTCATGGCATACGACTTGATTTAGTGGAAAATTGGGTTCATCGAATTCGTTCCCGCAGAAGAAGTCGTGGAGGCAATTTGAATGACGTTTTATTTAGAACTTAATTGTATGGATTGTAACAGGTGGCGCAAAAGTAACCTTTCGATGTTTTTTGTGCCAAAGTCACCGACCGATTATTGGTCAAATAAATAGTCAGCAATATTACGCGTTCTGGAGCAGTGTATTAGAAGATTTTGGAAGAAATGTGAGTTTTGTGTTTTAATATTAATATTATAATAAACTACTTGGATCCGGTCCACTTCGTTGGCCCCGATTTAGATTTCCGATTTAGATTAGGAGTCGAGTGTTTATAGTGCGTACCCGCCGCAATGGCCTTACCGCACTGTGCTCTTAACACAGGGTACAGGGTGAATACAATGCGTCTACCAACGCCCCCACACACAAGTGTATGAGTACCAATTCGACTTCATGTTTTTGGCATGTCGTCCCCTTTGGTTGAGGGGGGAGTCTATTCTATTATTATTATATAATTTTTTTTATAGACAAAATCACATGTTGACATGAAAATTCATAAATCACGAACGCGTGGACCGATTTGTGCAAACTTTAGATAAACCTTCTACACGGCCTGTTCAATGTCAACCGACATTGAACCATTTTTCATTTATATTTAGTTATTTTCATTACTTTTTTTATTATGTTTAAAAAACAAATGTCGTGGAACGACCCATATATTTTCTTTTCATCATTTCTCAATTTATTATTCTTTACTTCTGATTTAATAATTTCTTTATTTACATACGTAAACTGACCTCAGTTCAACTGTTTGTTATTGATTTCATACTTCTTTTCGTTCTGCTGCATTCAAAGCCACAGACCTTAAATTGTATAGATGTGCCGTCCCCGAGCGAGTAAGTTATCAGTTACGAACGAATAAAAATTTCAACGAGTAGGACTTCAAAGAGTGATGTTTTACGAGGATTTCGGACCGATTTTCCCGAATTTTTTGTAATTGTCACATTAAAAAATTAATATCAATCGATTAGTGCAAAAAAAGTTCAAACTATGTTCGCGGAAACCTGTTTTTTCGCGTGTGACAATTCATTCCTATTCGTTCGTAACTGATAGATTTTGACGTTTCTGGCTGACGGCACCACAGACCTTAAATTGTATAGATGTGCCGTCCCCGAGCGAGTAAGTTATCAGTTACGAACGAATAAAAATTTCAACGAGTAGGACTTCAAAGAGTGATGTTTTACGAGGATTTCGGACCGATTTTCCCGAATTTTTTGTAATTGTCACAATTAAAAAATTAATATCAATCGATTAGTGCAAAAAAAGTTCAAACTATGTTCGCGGAAACCTGTTTTTTCGCGTGTGACAATTCATTCCTATTCGTTCGTAACTGATAGATTTTGACGTTTCTGGCTGACGGCACCACAGACCTTAAATTGTATAGATGTGCCGTCCCCGAGCGAGTAAGTTATCAGTTACGAACGAATAAAAATTTCAACGAGTAGGACTTCAAAGAGTGATGTTTTACGAGGATTTCGGACCGATTTTCCCGAATTTTTTGTAATTGTCACAATTAAAAAATTAATATCAATCGATTAGTGCAAAAAAAGTTCAAACTATGTTCGCGGAAACCTGTTTTTTCGCGTGTGACAATTCATTCCTATTCGTTCGTAACTGATAGATTTTGACGTTTTTGGCTGACGGCACCACAGACATTAAATTGTATAGATGTGCCGTCCCCGAGCGAGTAAGTTATCAGTTACGAACGAATAAAAATTTCAACGAGTAGGACTTCAAAGAGTGATGTTTTACGAGGATTTCGGACCGATTTTCCCGAATTTTTTGTAATTGTCACAATTAAAAAATTAATATCAATCGATTAGTGCAAAAAAAGTTCAAACTATGTTCGCGGAAACCTGTTTTTTCGCGTGTGACAATTCATTCCTATTCGTTCGTGACTGATAGATTTTGACGTTTCTGGCTGACGGCACCACAGACCTTAAATTGTATAGATGTGCCGTCCCCGAGCGAGTAAGTTATCAGTTACGAACGAATAAAAATTTCAACGAGTAGGACTTCAAAGAGCGATGTTTTACGAGGATTTCGGACCGATTTTCCCGAATTTTTTGTAATTGTCACAATTAAAAAATTAATATTAATCGATTAGTGCAAAAAAAGTTCAAACTATGTTCGCGGAAACCTGTTTTTTCGCGTGTGACAATTCATTCCTATTCGTTCGTAACTGATAGATTTTGACGTTTCTGGCTGACGGCACATCTATACAATCTAAGGTCTGTGGACGGCACATCTATACAATCTAAGGTCTGTGGTTACAAGAACAATAGCAGCATTCGCGTCTGTTTATGGCCTTGCATTGACAACGGAATGTGCGTTGTCGTTGCTGTTGTTATTTTGATTCCTCATATCTGGTCGTCTGCTTCTATCAACAGAAGGAGAGCCAGACATACTCACTCGTGTACAACTTTCAAAGTGTTCGCATCGCTATAATCAAAAAACATTGTAAAAGTTAAAACAAATAAATACAAATAAATAAAACATAAGTGAAATAAATCAAACATATCGAATTCAAAATAAATAAAACAAACTCTTTTTATTAAAAAAACGGAGGAAAACACGGTAACAATAAATAAGTAAAGTGAATTGGCTAACTAACAAAATAAAACCCAAAAATAAAACTAAACAAAAAACCCCATCCCCTCAGTAAACAAACAACAAACTCTAAAAATTTAATAGAATTCGGTTTGAACATTCGTGAGTTATGAAGTCACAACACACTTGCAACATTTTTTTTTTATATATGGGCGTTTCCGCCGAATGGTCAACCAGGGCCGACAAATAAAATGTTGGTAATCATCGTATTTTATTGTAAATAATTATAAAAAAATGAATACAAAATGTCTAAATTTTTAAAATAGAATGGTTTCATAGCATATCTCAGTTGTTTTCATGAGAAAATTTGCCTAAAAACTGAAAAATTGTATTTTTTCCATTTTAAGCTAATTTTACAGACATTTTTATATTTAATTATTTTACATATAAAAACATATGTTATGCTTGCACTATTTCTACAAAATTTCTCTATTACAATCAATTAAGAAGAGAAAAATGCAAGGAGACCAACAAAAAAGTTCGATTAACGATTAATTTAACGGTTAAAACAGATGGAAAGCTACATTAATCCGATAGAAAGCTACATTAATCCTCTTTTAAAATAAATTAATAGCTTCAGAATATTCCGTTCCTTTTCGCAGATTTTTGCAGGTTACTAGATTCAGCCAAAGTTGACTTCTATTTCGCGTACGTTTGTGACCACATGTTTATTGCTATTATTATGAAAACTAAAACTCGATGAAACCCATCTTTTGCACCTAACATAGAGCTGCCAATATGCTATCAAATCACAAAAAAAAATGCGGGGAAAATTTTTGTTTTCTATACTTTTTGTACATCAAAAGCGTACGAACGTACGTTCGCGACCTGCGGAAATGCCCATATGTATATAGATTTCCCATAGTTTTGTTTTTGACTATTGAGTTCGAGATCGTAGATTTCCTTTAATTAAAACAAACATAAAATGAATGTTGTCTAAAAGCAGATGTTAAAGTATTAAGCTGCGCTACAAAATCATGATAAATGTCTGAGATTTTCACGGTTTCTTCAACAAATAGTAATATTGTTGGAGTATAATAAAAAAACCACAGAGGTGGTGAATTTTGAAGCATTGAAACATTCTTTAAAAATAAAGGCATAATACATTAACTGACAGCGCCATATACACCGGAACAAAATGGTGTTGTCGAAAGAAAGAATCGGAGTCTTCCTTCGGTGCATGTTATTTAATTCCAATATGGATTTGAAATAATGGTCAGAGGCAATAAATACTGCAAATCATTTATTCGTTTGCCCACAAGTGCAGTAGATGTGACTCCATTCGAAATATATTTTAAAACAAAGCCAAATATGAGTCATATAAAGACATTTGAATCTCCCTGCTTTGTTCATATAAATAAGCAAAAACGACGAAAGTTTGAATCTGTCTCAAAGAAATTTATTCTTGTAGGATACTGCGAGGAATCGAAAGCTTATCGACTGCTGAATCCTGAGGATGATAAAATCACAATAAGCCGAGATGTTACTTTTGTTGAAAATAGTGTACAAGAAATGATCAAAACGTCGGATTTTTCTACCATAGAAGAAGAAATTGCTGAATTAAAACAACCCGAAATAATGTCAATTAGCTTATCTCGTAGCATTACCAATGATGAAACTGGCACAAGCGAATATATCAATTCCGACGTTTATGATATATCAACTCCAGGGGGAAATGAGGCCGCTTTGGATACAGCTAGCTAAAATTCGTTGTCGGCAGGTACTGATGAATTTCTTGAGTTTTATGATACTGCTGATAACTCATCAAATGCAGAAGAAGATACTTTAGTTGATATAAGAAGAATATCTTCAAGATGTAATAAAGGAATTCTTCTCAAACGCTATACAAACATGTCATCAACATCGAATGAACTATCAACTTACCAAAAATATTTTCATAGCCCTAACAAAAATGACTGGATTTTGGCTAAGCAAAGTGAAATAAACTCTATGCATGTTAACAATACGTGGGATCTTGTGGAAATGCCAAAGGGTAGAAAATGCGTTGGATGAAAATGGGTCTTCAAGGTTAAAACTACCGTTGAATGGGTTACTCGTTATAAAGCTCGTTTAGATGCGACGAAATACCGTGAAGATTATGACGACATATTCGCACCTGTAGCGAAAATAACTACATTACGGACTTTGCTAGCTGTTGCATAAGGATATGTTTGTGCATCACATAGATGTCAAGACTGAGTTTTTAAGTGGTGAAATCGATTCAGAAATTTATATCAAGCAAGTTTTGTTGAAACGGGTCAAGAGAATCTGTTATATAAACTTAACCGTAGTATATATGGCCATGGTAGAATCATAAGGTAGTCTACAGCAATCAGCTGTTTACAATTTTTTCTCGAGGGTGTTTTTGGTTGTCAAGTGAGAGTCAAATTCATCGTTGACATTTGCTATGTTTACGTTTGGTTTGTTTAAAATTATATTTTTAATTATTAAAAAAATCAAAAAAAAAAACGAAAGCGCCTTTTTGACCGGCCAAAACGTCGAATTGATGGGTCATCCGCCGTACAGCCCTGATTTGACACCCAATGACTTCTTATTCACTCACATCAAGAAAAAACTGCTTGGTCAACGTTTTTCGACGCCTGAAGCAGCTGTTGAAGCGTTCAAATACCATGTTTTGGAGGTGTCTCAATCGGAGTGGAAAAAGTGCTTCGACAATTGGTTTGAGTGCATGCTGAAGTGTACAAATCATGCTGGAGAATACTTTGAAAAACAATAAAACAATTTTTGATGATAAATATTCGCATTTTCATTATTAGGCCAGAAATATATACAGCATCCCTCGTATAGTCGACCACTGTGGTCTTCCTCTATACTATAGTCGACTACTGTGGTCTTCCTCTATACTATAGTCGACTACTGTGGTCTTCCTCTATACTATATTCGACCACTGTGGTCTTCTTCTATACTATATTCGACCACTGTGGTCTTCCTCTATACTATAGTCGACCACTGTGGTCTTTCTCTATACTATAGTCGACCACTGTGGTCTTTCTCTATACTATAGTCGACCACTGTCGTTTCCTCTATACTAGAGTTGACTACTGTGGTCTTCTTCATTACTGGCCGACCTAAGAGGTTTTCCCCTATACTAGAGTCGACCAAACAGGTGTGCAATGAAATAGAGACACCTCTGCAATAATAAAAATGTTAATTAAAAACGATCTAAACGACAAGAAGAGAAGATTGAAATTTGCCAAGTAACATCAGGATTCGCTGTGGACACTAATTGAATTGCCTAAGAACATTCCAATCAAGACTTTTTGTTCACAGCCAAAACCAGGAAATTTTTTATATTTGTAGTTCTTTGAGTTATTTTAAGTTTTAAATAATAAATGTTTTGGCTGTTTTTCTTAATTTAAAAATTTTTTGTATAGGGATGTCTCTATTTCATTGCACACCACTGTATGTTGCACGTGCAATTTTCACAAAAAAGAAAAAGATTTCAATAATTATTTACAGCATTCTCGAATTCTTCAAATTTTATGTTTTATTTTTGTGTCAAAAATAAATGATGTAGTATTGACACTTCTATTCAATTTGTCATCTACGTTTTGACAACCAAAAACACCCGAGGTATGAACAGAGTTGATATTTTGTTGTTGTTGGGCAACTGCGACTACCTTCTAATTGTATCATGTATATGGCCTTAAACAATCAGCAAAGTGTTGGAATCTGCGAATCAATGAAGTTTTCAGGAAATTCGGATATATTAAAGAGGTAAATGGTGAATACATATATGTATTAATATATGTAGACGACATTATAGTTGCATCCGAACATGAATATATGATTGGCAATATTAGGAGAAATATAACGGACTACTTCGAGATAAATGACTTGGGATATTTAAAGTTGTATTTGGAAATAAATATCTCAAGGAATAGAGAATCCATCTACTACATGGATCAAAGAACATACATTGATATAATATTGAATGATCATATTATATGCAGATCGCCTTAGAATCAACAATTCCAATAGATCCTGGGTATCAAAGATAATACATTCTTTGAGGACACGAAGTTAGTCGAAATATTGGAAATAAAAATAAATAATTAAAAATCGATTATCTCGTTGTTTAATTATAAAAAGGACCTCAAGCCGAACAATAACAAAAATTATACATAGAACAGGTCAACTATCAAAAAGATTAATAAATCGGTATATAAATATATTATTTTGTAAAGCCACTAATTGCACGAAAAAATATATGTTAACTTTAATTTGATTGATTACATACAGATTAATGTTATTCTAAAATCAAAATAATAAAATTGAAATTAAAATAGTAAATAAAAATTATTCATAACATTTTCCTTCACATTTTGTAACGAGTCCAGAATCTCAAAATCGACAAAAAAAAATATCCACATCCTTTGGGCAAAATCTCTGTTGCATAGTGAAATACTTTCTTCTTCTACTTTTGTACCGAACCATAGGCTTATTGATAGTCAAGGTCTTCATCTGCAATAGATCGAGTACATAGTAAATATGCTTTAAAGCTTATTGTAAACAAAAACATCATAATTGCAAGCTTACCAACGTCTATTCGCATAATAACATCGTCAGTGGAGTAAAATGGGCATGGATCTTTAATATTACTAAAATATCTATCGTATGAGTCACTAACTGAATATCAAAATCGTTAGTTAGGCAGTTGCAGTATGTGTAACGAGTATTATGTGAACTAACCTTTATCCTTAATTTCTGTAGCGTTCGTTAAATTTTCGGAAAAACTATTCCCATCGAATAATAACATCGCAAATGGAGATGAACGTTCTAATAAGGTTATCTGTAGGGAAAATTGATGTGAACAAAGATAGATCGATACTACAACAGATTACAACAAAACTTACTTGGTATATAGGCATGAATTTCCAAATAGTTAATGGCTTCATTGATCTATTTTTATATAAATTAAAAACTTCAGAAGCAAATGTTTTTCCCAATCGTACGCGACATAGTAAATATATCATTCGCAATTTACGGCAATTCTTTATTAAATCCAGCACTCCCTTACCCGTAAAACCCTTGCATTCATTCAAATTGATCACTTCCAAGTCCTGCAGAACTGCCAGTCTCTTTAAGCATTCATCATTGAGACTTGTATTGGTGGGACACATCAATGTCTTTAGCTTTTTTAGTTCAGCAATATGAGTGACCTCAAGCAAACGCAGACAGTTCGAATCTACACATAAAGTTTCAAGTTGATTGTTTAAATGTGCTGCTAATTCGGGAAACAAGGAAGAGGGTAAATTTTGGCATTCTTCCAGTAGAAGATGTTTTAATTTCGGTAATTCAGCTATACGTTGAATTTGGTGTAAATTTGCGGTGATATTGAGCGTTTCCAATACATTCAGATGTTTTACAATATGTTCCACTGCTGTCTCTAAAAGTTTAGTGCATCCTCCAAATTTGAGAATTCTTAATGTCTTCAGATTTTCACAAATCTCCTTAAAATGGCACGACTCCAAATTTGGGCAGTAATACAAGGACAGACTTTCAAGATTAATAAGATCCTTAATGTATCTACCTGTATAAAATAAAATAAATTAACAAAATTAATCGATCGTTATAACATGTACCAAAATATGAGTCCATCATTTATAAGATAATTCAATAAATTGCAGAGTAAACGGACTTGTCAACTGTACTATGCAAAAGCCCACTTTGTCAAAGGAATGCGAAAAATATCTTTTGCGGTCAGAACTCGATAAAACATTACAACCTTTTTTATGGAAAATTGTTTTCTTTATTATTTTGAAAAGCATGGACTTGATTTAAATATATGTATTATTGGAACAATGAACCATTACAAAATAAAGATCAGTAAGGAAAGGATAAAGTCGGGCGGGGTCGACTGTATAATACCCTCCACCATTGTTTGCCTTATGGCTTATACTTATCAAAACACGCATCGATATACTCCATTTTCACTAGAGACGATTTAACTCAATATGAAGCTTAAATTTCGGCATGATGGGTTAAAAAATGGGTCCCCTAGAACGCTAAGAAGCCTAATCGGAAGGGACCTTTATATGGGACCAATACCAAAATATGGACCGTTGTTACCCATTTCCACTAGGAACGATTAAGTATGAATTCTCAAATTTCAGCCAAATCAATTGAAGAATCAGTTCTCTAGAGCGTCAAGAAGTGGCACCTGTGGGGACCTTTATATTGGGACTACCCATTTTTATTAGGGACGATTAGGTCCAATATAATGCGTAAATTCTTGAAGTCAGATCCATTGCAAACTGTTTTCTCTAGAGTGTCAAGAAGTGACATCGGTGAGGACCTTTATATTGGGGATATATCAAAACATGGACCGATATGTCCCATTTTCAATAGGGATCGTCCCTAGTGTAAGGAATGCCTCTGTACCAATTTTCATAAAGATAGCTTCATATTTGCGAACTGCACTTTCATTACAAGAAGACATGGACAGATATACAGACGGACATGGCTAAATCGTCTTAAAACAAGTAAAAGCTTCAAGTTCGGCCATGCCGAATCTTATATACCCTCCACCATAGATCGCACGTGAATGATTACGGGCCCAATTCGTTGAAATTTGAGTTTTTTGTGGCGTTAAGAAGCCAAATCTAGAGGGACCTTTGTATGGGGGCTATATCAAAACATGGAACAATGAGTACCGGTGCTCGTGTGAAGGTTACCTGGTATAAATAAACCCCAGTTACCAACTTTTAGCCCGACCAGTTGACATTTGTGGTCTCTATGACGCTAAGAAGTCAAATCGGGGGATGCCATATATGGGGGCTATATCCAAAATTGGACCGATATTGCCCATTTGCAATCCCAACATACATGCAGATATAGAAATATATGTACCAAATTTCAGCCACCTAGCTCAAGTATTATAGATTCTAGCGTGATTACAACAGACGGACGGACGGACATGGCTAAATCGTCTTAGAATTTTACGACGATTAATAATATATATACTTTATGGGGTCTCGTTGCTGATCATTCGCAGTGAACGGACGTGTTTCTCATATAGCGGATAGTTACCAGTACCTATTACGCAATAGCAAAAATCTGTACAAAATCTGTAAGGCCTACATCGTAGTACCTATTACGGTCTAATACAGACAAAATAAAAATAAATTCTCTTGACGGGGATGCCTTCGTGTTCCGATGGAGCGCGGTTCCCCAATCGTCCGACTGTCCGTCCGTTGGTCTTGGCCAAAGCCGACCACACCAAAAATGGTGAAAATCTCCCCCAAGTACTCACAACAGGTGGTGCGGTGAGGGGTAAACGTCATGTCCGACCGTCAAAACGGAAGCACAATGAGCATCGTGTAGCGCTCAGAGTTTTGACGAAGTTGGAGGCTGTTGAGGTTTCGGCTCTTACCGAAAAACAAAAAGAGTCACTTACCTGGGCTAAAGGCGTCATAGATGCTTCTAAGGCCAATGAGTCGGCTGAAAGAGCCACAAATTCAGCTGTGTTAACGGCTAATAAAGTAAAACGAATCAGATCACCTGATGAACCCCTGCCTTCGAAAAAGGCAAGAGGCCCTAATGTCACCATCAATAGGACACTCACCAAGCCCTTCAATGAAGTGGCGAAGGAGAGTCTAGTGATGGCTGTTATAGACAGAAGTAGTGAGGATGGATCCATCCTCAAGGACAAATGGAGTCATGTACAATCAGCCATTATGGCTCACTACCTCGATGTCCGTAGAGAAATGCCGGGCAAACCACCAATCTGCAACGATGCAGGATGGCATCAGGGGAGAGTAAAGCTCTTATATTTCGGTGATGCCAGATCAGTAAACCTGTATAAGGCTGCTCTGAGTCGAGCGGGTGAGGTGTGGCCGGGTGCCCAGTTGGATGTTGTCGAAAAAAACAACATCCCTAGTCACCCTAGAGCCATCACCTGGGTTACAGAAGAGCCCTCCAACCCGGCTGACATCTTAGAAATAATAAAAGATTCCAATCCTGGTCTGCCGGCCCATAATTGGAGAATCAGCAAGGTGGGTGAGGCGGATGGTAAAAAGCGGCAGGTCAATCTTATCCTAAACGCTGAATCCACCTCCCATATACAAGGTGCGAGTGCAACCCTACAATATGGCTTCGAGACTATAGTCTTGAAGATATACAAGCAGGATATAGCTCCCACTGCAGAAGGTGAGTCGTCCACCGTGGCACTTCCTGGAAGTGCGGAGGTACCCACGCCTATTATTTCTGGTGACTCCAACTCTAACAGAAGATCTGTAACGTCCTTCTCTGAGGACAAAAGCTCTACTTCGGACACAGAGGGGCTGAGGGGAGTCTCCGGACTCTTTGACGCATCTGGCGGGGACATGCTTCTCGACGATACGGACGAAGAGTTCGATAACACCCTTGTCGGGGTGGATGTTAATCTGTCAATTACCAATGATGGTAAGAATTCTACAGATTAACCTCCATCACGCTAAAGCAGCCTCAGCGGCTCTATTGCTGCGCCTGTCCACAGGCGCAGTAGACATCGTCCTGATACAGGAGCCCTACGTAGTGGGAGGAAGGGTGTGCGGTATTAGGACACCCAACTTTAAACTGCTTGTGGCCAACTGTGAAGGCACTCCAAGAACCTGCATTTTGGCCAGGAAAGATCTAAGTATCTTTCTCCTGACTAACTTAAGTGGTAAAGACCAAACAGCTGCTAGCCTGGAGATCGGTAATCGCATATATTGGGTGGTCTCCAGCTACTTGCCTTATGAATCTGTAGTACCGACTGCTCTATTCAGGGAAGTAGTGGAAGAAGCAACGTCTGACGAGATCGAGCTGATTATTGGCGCAGACACGAACGCTCATCATACTATCTGGGGTAGTACGGATATAAACAATAGGGGTGATTCGCTTCTTGACTTTATTCTAACTACCAACCTTAGTATTTGTAACATAGGTAATAAACCGACCTTTACAATTAAAGACAGACAGGAGGTACTCGACGTAACGTTTGCTACTGACCGGCTGTCAGACAAAATTATTGGGTGGAATGTACTGGACGACCACTCATTCTCAGATCACCATTATATTGAGTTCAAACTCGCGGAAAAAGCGCCTAAACCTGCCGCCCACAGAAATGTAAGGAAGACAAAGTGGCACCTGTATGAGAAGAATTTCAAGAAAGTCCTCAACTCTAAACTTCTGTACGAACCTAATGACAAAGCCGGTCTGGATAATCTGGTCGATCATATCACCACATCATTCAATAGTTCCCTTGAAGAAGCCTGTCCGAAAACAAGGTACAAGGGTAAAACTAAACCCCAATGGTGGACTTCTGTTCAATAAGGCTAAATCTACTGGGGTCGCTAATGATTGGGATGCCTATAAAGAGCAACTCAAGATCTATAAGAAGGAGCTTAGAAAGGCGCAAAGGCGCTCTTGGTATACCTTCTGTGGTGAAGTGGAAAAGGTCTCCGACGCCGCTAGGCTGAGGAAGATATTATCTGCTTCACCCTGTACAGTGGGATATTTACAGGATGAGGCAAATAACTGGACCAAAAACAGCGAGCAGTCGCTCAATGTACTGCTCGACACACATTTCCCGGGCAACTCTGTAACAGAACCCGAGGATCAGCAGGACCAACAAGAGTGCGAGTGGACTGCGAGCGTCGCTAGCTTCTTGACTGAGAGATCCAGAATAAGCTGGGCTATTAACAGCTTTGAGCCCTTAAAGTCACCTGGACCAGATGGCATCACTCCAGCAGAAATGCAGAAAATGTTAAAGTACATTATCCCCTGGCTGGAGAAAATTTATGTAGGCTGTATCAGGCTTTCATACGTCCCTAATCGGTGGAGGGATACTAAAGTGGTATTCATACCTAAAGCGGGAAAGATATCACACACTAGGCCAAAAGACTTCAGACCAATTAGCCTATCCTCCTTCCTATTGAAAGGTCTGGAAAGACTTTTAGATCATTTCATTAGGGAAAACCTGGATACAAAACTCCTGTCGGGGAACCAACATGCCTACAATAAGGGCAAGTCTACAGAATCAGCCCTGCACGAACTTGTGAGCACTATCGAATCGTCCCTGCATTTCAAGGAATTCACCATGGTGGCATTTCTTGACATAGAAGGGGCTTTTAACAACATTCACTCAGATGCGGTAATTGCGGCACTCTCACATCTAAAAGTTAACAATAGTTTGATTAGACTAATTCAAAGTCTGCTCACCAGAAGACGCATAACAGCATGTCTAGGGTGCACAACTCTAACAAGGTATGTAAACAGAGGGACCCCGCAAGGAGGAGTACTGTCTCCACTAATTTGGAACCTAGCGGTGAATGAAATCCTGCTAGATCTAGAACGTTGTGGCTGCAAGGTCGTGGCATATGCGGACGACGTGGCAATCGCAGTGAGTGGCAAATTCGTAAACGTCCTCAGAGACATCCTACAGGTGGCTCTGAACAAGTTGGTTAGATGGGCCAGAAGCAGCGGTTTGGGCGTTAACCCCAACAAGACAGAATTGGTTCTCTTTACTAGGATGAATAATGTCCCACATGTGGACCCTCCACCTCGGATAAATGGAACAGATCTAGTCTTTTCTGAAAGTGCAAAATTTTTAGGAATAATTCTAGATAGGAAAATGTTATTTAGACTTAACGTATTGGAACGTGTAAGGAAGGCCAACGTCGCCTTATATTCCTGCAAAAAGGCTGTAGGGTCGCGGTGGGGACTCTCTCCTAAAATCGTCCACTGGATATACATAGCAGTAGTTCGTTCAATACTGTTATACGGTATTGTGGTATGGTGGACGGCAACTGACAAACTAACCATTACCAACCTACTAACAAAGGTTCAGAGAACTGCCTGCCTGAGCATAAGCGGAGCCTTAAGGACTACAGCGACCGAGTCTCTACAAGCCCTACTCCATATACTGCCGATTAATATTGTGGCGAGAGAAGTTGCAACCAAAGCGGCAATAAGATTAAACTGCCTATCAATGTGGAGGTACAAGAACTATGGTCACATGAGGATATCAAAGTGTAGTGCTATGGTAACAGACCGAGTGGACTATATACCAACTGTGTACACCTTCGAGAGAAATTACATCACTATGATTCCCGCCAGAGACGAATGGGTCGGCAGAATACCTGGTAATAGAAACCATCTCCACTTTTACACGGATGGTTCGAAGCTTGATGAAAAGGTTGGCTTCGGAGTACACTGTGAAGAACTTAGTCTGGATATAGCTCACAGACTACCAGATACCTGCAGTGTCTATCAAGCCGAAATAATGGCAATATGGGAAGTCGCCAAGTGGCTGAGTCGCAACATAGTAACCAACACTGGCGTTGTCATTTACTCGGACAGCCAGGCTGCCATCAATTCTCTGGAGGCAACATCCCTAAATTCACAAACAGCCCTCGACTGCCGCAGATCTCTTAACGAGATGGCTGAGCAGTTTAATATACACCTCATATGGGTGCCTGGGCATAGGGATATCCCGGGGAACTGCAAAGCCGATGAACTGGAAAGGGACGACATTACAAATTCTCGAAGAATTTGCATATATTGGTGCGCCACTATCCACGTGCAAGCTTTGGCTTAGGCAAGAGGCAATCAGGCAGTCCAACGAAAGATGGACAGAAATCGGCACCTGCAGGGTAGCTAGACAAATCTGGCCAAGGTATGACCTGAGAAGGTCAAAATATCTTCTCGCACTAGAGAGGAAACGATTGTCTACGTTAGTACAGGTTCTGACGGGACACTGCTTGATCGGCGAACACGCCAAAAGATTGGGTATTGACTCCAATGACTTCTGCCGAAGCTGTGGAGATGAGGAAGAAGTGGAGAGCATTGAGCACTTGCTTTGCGACTGTCCCGCTTTGAGTAAACGACGACTGGACATACTGGGGTCGGCCTTTTTAGGCAGCCTAACAGATCTTTCTAGTACTGATATTCGTACTATCGATAAATTTATATATCAAACAGGTTGGTTTCGATGAGGGGCATTTCAGCCCGTGGTAACACTAGGGACCTAAACTGGTCTATGTGAGCTTGTAAAAAAATACGGCTGCCACCCTAACCTAAACCTAAAACCTAAACCTTATGGGGTCTCAGATCAATATTTAGTGGTGTTACAAACGGTGTAAAAACGATGGGTCTCTTTGTTTTCGGGCGTTACAAAAAAATGCACAAAGTCATAATACCAGTGTGGTGTCGGGTATAACGACGCATCTGAATGACACCAGCGAAGTTATTTTTTGGTTGATATGCTCAATGTTGTTGTGTGCAATATTTTTATCCCACTTCATTTAACATACCACTGATGGAATTTCAAAAAAATCGAATTGTACCACGACGTTAACAAAAATGTACCAAATTGAAGTAAATTGTACCAAAGGAAAAAAATATTTAAAAAAACGATTAAATTTTTGTTAAAAAATAAAAAATCTTATGGTAAATAATTGTTTTGTTACAGTTCCAAACGTATAGTTTTTGTACATGTAAAATCGGCTATTTCGTTTCTCGCTATAAAATCAAAAATATATCCATTTGTCGAGCGCCCCAGTAGGTGAGTTGGTAGCGCGCTCGCCTATGAGTTTGGGGGTCGTGGGTTCGATTCCCACCAGAGGCTCTGGTCTGTCGCAACAAAAATTTACAAGCAACATGGTCTTTGTCACCAGGCTTCTCCCTGGACCGTAAAATTAGAATATAAATTAACTTTGTATTGTAATTCATATAAATAAATAAATAAATAATAAATATCCATTTGTCATGCTAACTTTTAAAATATCATACAAACACAATTATTTTTACATTTTATCTAGTTTTCTTGCAAACCTAGGATACTCACCCGGCTTCAAGACCATTTTGTTTCTATATTATAATAGAAACAAGTATTTTATACATGACGGTGTATACAACTTAATAGTTTACCATCGAAGAAAAACAGCATTTGAAATTATTGATCTTAAAAAATGTTAATTATTACAATAGTATTGTAGGAAGTCAGCTGACTTGTTTTCATATACTACGAACTATTATTGGGAATCGTCAGTCACTAGTTACAGCGGACTGACCATAATATTTATTGGCTGCTTATTTTGGTAACGAGTTTGGCTGTGATTTTAGTAACGATACGAATATTTTATACAAATTTAGAGGTTATATTGTACCCAAATCTGCCAAAGTATACCACCATACAATTTTACAAAAATGAAATTGTACCATAATCGTCATTTGTGTACCAACGTACCAGTCAAAAACGAATTGTACCAGAAATGGTACAATTGTACCACTTTTTCCATCTATGTAACATACTAAGGGCAATTACCAATAAGAAAATAAACTACGTTTTTCGAACTATGAGTAATTTCGGTTATTTTACCCTGCGTTTACACCAGACAATTGGCAGAACCCAATTGAGTATATGTATTGGTTGTCAACAAATGGAAAAATTGTTTGTGTGACGTAGGCGTCCAGACAAAATGAACACAGTGTATTGGGTCTATATCTAAATGTTAAATTTGGTAGCGATTGTTCTTGGATCAAGAAACTCTTCCAAATGTCACAGTTATTAGATGTAAAATAGAGATTAGATACAATATAGGTGGCTGTAGCAAAATTTAAACATATTGGCATCAAATATGATCTTTCTTGGACGTCTTTTGACAAATTTCATAATGATTAGATACAAAATATAGGTTTTATATAACGGAGCATAATTGGTTCTGTATATTGATTGCAAGAATACATTTACAGACAGACGAACAGACATAGCTGAACCGAATCAGAAAGGGATTTCAAGTCACCAGGTATGCGGAACCATAGTCTACTTTTATCTATATATATAAAAGAGAGTGGCGTTAGTTACTAAGCTTAAAAAATTCCCAAAAATCGCAGAAAATGCTGACCACTTGACCGCTGAGGCCCTTTTGCAGAAATTTTGAACAATCATAGACTAGAATGTTGTAGTCATTTTTGCCCTTTGGTCAGTCCTAGCGCGATCAAAAACATGAGTATTGTGTTTGTCCTTTCAGCAGCATCTTATGAGATAAAAGGCTAACATTTTGTAAATGTGAAGTACTAAAGTCGTTAAATATAAACGCGAAAAAATTTTTGAATTCTATGACTGTGGTCAGTGTAATTATTTCATTTTTATACCCTACACCACACTGTGGTACAGGGTATTATGACTTTGTGCATTTGTTTGTAACACCCAAAAGGAGAAGAAATAGATCCATTGTTTATTATACCGATCGACTTGTAATCACTTTCTGAGTCGATTAAGCTATGTCCGTCTGTCTGTCCGTCTGTAGATGTATTCTTGTAATCAAAGTACAGGTCGCAATTATGGCCCAATCTTGACGAAACTTTACACATATCTGTTTTTTTGGCCCAAGGACGATCCCTATTTAATTTGGTTAAAATCGGTTCAGATTTGGATATAGCCCCCATATATATGTTAGCCCCGATTTGACATGTAAGCGCTGTAAAAACTTTATTTTATATCCGATCAGTATGAAATTCAGCATAAAGAGGTCTCTTATTATATTAATGAACACTGTTAAATTTGGAAGAAATCGGTTCAGATTTAGATATAGCCCCCATATATACGTTACCCCCGATTTCACATGTAGGCGCCGTAAAAAATTTATTTTATCAGTCATTTACCGATCAGTGTGAAATTCGGCAGAGAGAGGTTTCTTATTACATGAAGGAATACTGCCAAATTCGGAGAAAATCGGTTCAGATTTAGATATAGCCCCCATATATATGTTACCCCCGGTTTTACATGTAAGCGCTGTAAAAAGTGTATTTTTAATCCGATCAGTACGAAATTCGGCAGAAAGAGGTTTCATATTACATGAATTAATACTGCCAAATTTGGGGGAAATCGGTTGAGATTTAGATATAGCCCACATATATATGTTACCCCCGATTTGACATGTAAGCGCTGTAGAAACTGTAGTTTATATCCGATCAGTAAAAAAAAATTGGCAGAAAGAGGTTTCTCATTACGTGAATTAACACTGCCAAATTTGAGGGAAATCGGTTCAGATTTAGATATAGCCCCCATATATGTATATGTTACCCCGATTTGACATGTAAGCGCTGTAGAACTGTATTTTAAATCGGATCAGTAAAAAAAATTGTCAGAAGAAGTTTCTCATTACATGAATTAACACTGCCAAATTTGAGGGAAATCGGTTCAGATTTAGATATAGCCCCCATATATATGTTACCCCCGATTTGACATGTAAATGCTGTAGAAACTGTATTTTATATCCGATCAGTGCGAAATTCGGCAGAAAGAGGTTTCTTATTACTCAAAGGAATACTGCCAAATTCGGAGAAAATCGGTTCAGACTTAGATATAGCCCCCATATATTTGTGACCCCCGATTTGACAAGTTGTATTTTACTTCCGATCATTAAAATTTTCCAGAAAGATGTTTCTCAATTTTTTGTCATTATTTCAGTAATTTTAAAAGTTATTTAAGAGCTGATAATCTAAAAATGTAAATGTACATACATATCTCAAAAGGGATTCGAAAACAACTATTCAATCTCCAGCCAGAGGTCAAACGGCAGTGACAAAAGCAATTGCCACTTTTTCAGTACATAAAAAATCTTTTAAGATCTATGAGCCTACAAACTGATTTGCATATATACAGATCTTTTACGCCAAGTGATTTTTGACCAATTGGCCGCTGAGTCGCCTATAAGACCTGCAAAGGAGAGATAAACTCCATTGCTGTATAAAAGTCGGACTTTTAACTGAATCGGATTTTGGCCTTTATTTTATTAGATATTATGTTATTAGATATTATGGAGAAACATTTAGGATTAGTAAATTCAAGAACGGATCGCTCGATTTTCATTATTTTGGGAATGAATCGGACCTAAAAGGTGACACTGTGTAGGAAATTTTCTGATTGGTCAAAAGGGCGCGACAGAGCCAACACAACCTCATAGAATGAAACTTGCGATTCTATGGAGAAAAATTTAGGATTGGTCAAATGAACGTTGCGCGTCCGGCATAACCTTATAGCTCGAGTATGCATAGTTAGAATTTTCACGATTTAGGGCTTGGTGTATCCGTATTAAACCAAGGAAGGATTATATGTAGGATGATTTAGAATTGGTCAAATGGGCGTGGCATGGCTCACACTAGCTATGCAGTTCATTGCTCAAGAATGGATCGTTTGATTTTTGCCTTGATGTAGTCGTATTGGCACTAGAGAGGGGTACGCTCCATGGAGCAAAATTAAGGATTGTTCAAATCGAAGTGACACGGCCATTAAAACCTCATAGCTCAAATATTGATAGTTAGATTTTCTCGATTTTGGGGGATGATGGATTCGTATTGGCCCCAGGGGGGACACCACGAAGGAAAATTTAGGATTGTTCATAGCGATGCGACACGGCCATTACAAATTCAAAATCGAAAACGAATCTTTTGATTTTGGGCTTGATGGGTTCGTATTGGTTCTATGATGGAAACTAATGAGGAAACTTTAGGATTAATCAAATGGGCGTATTACAGCGAACACAATCTCATAACTCGAGAACGGATCTTAATTTTTCGTATTGGCCTAAAGGACACTATTTAGGAACATTTGGGATTGGGCAAAGATGCGTGGTAGGCCAACATAACCTCTTAACTCGAAAACAGTCGCCGACTATTTTGGCTCGGCTTCATTCTCTGGTAATTGGTCAACAAATGGGCGGGATCGGACCAATAGGCGTGACCCCATCCACACGAGACATGTTTTGAAATTGATATATTAGAACAATTTGTTAGCCTCTCGCTGTTATTTTATATCTATGTATTTGGTGGCAGTATTCGTGATTGGTCCAAAAATGATCGGGATCGGAAATCTAAATCTAAAAAATATACATAGTTTATGGTTTTCCTAAACAATATTTCAAGGTGTTGCAAACGGAGTGACAAAATAAGTATACACCCATCCCTTCATGGATGGGTTTAATAATTGAGGAAAATCAGACGAAATTTTAAATTTAAATACCATACAGTTTTAATATTTTTTTCGAGTCCAAAATGCTTAAGAATATTTACATCATATTGACAAATGATTTCTGAATAGTGTCGGAGGTCGATGTATCCTTTGAATGACTTCTATTAGACTTGAACTACAAAATTTTCATTGATCTGGAAAATTATTTAAACATAACAGAGCAAAAAAACCAAAGATAAAGAGTTTCTTACCTGTAATTGAAGAATCTCCACTCAACGAAAGACTCTTTAGGTTAGGCATCTTACTTATAATAGAAATACAATCATCGTTCTGATTCGTACTGGTGAATTCTAATTCTGTAATTGACATATTTGGCACCAGGATCTCATTTACTATATGAGTTGGCAATTCTACATATCTTATGATTAACGTCTTTAAATTCGTACAGAATTTTCCCAAGAACGTTGGGAAGAGTACGGCGCTTTCCCAACGGTCGTAGATCACATTATCAATTTGTGATCCAATTATTCGCAAAAAGTTAGGAGTATTCCCAAAGGTTAGGCAGCGAATTTTTTTGAAATCTAAAGTTTTATATTCAATCATAGAGAATATAAAAAATGATTCAGTTAGACGGCGACAAGTAAGTGCCAAGTTGAGTTGATCGAGAGGGGATAATTTTTTAAATATCACTTTCAAGCAATCATCGTTTAGTTGTAGGATAGAAGCATTATCTGTGCTATCGACTGTGCGGTTATCATCCGGGAAAGCATTTTCCATAAGAGCGCCAGGTTGATGCGGCTCCATTCTAGCAATCTTTTAATGCTAATCGTTTCTCAAATCTTCTGCGATAAAGTACTTTGAACGTGATGAAAACTCCTCCAACTTTGGACTGGGCTAAAAAATAATATTTAATAATGTTAAAATGTAGAACTAATTGTATCAAAAATTGTAATTAAAAACAATAAATGTATAATTATGATACTAGGTCAATTACTTCTAATGAGGTTGGATTAAAAACAACGAAAGGTTGAGTGAAACATGAAATATTTATTTAATTCATAACAAATAACACCATGCAACAACATTTTTGTCGAAGGGCAGTGCATAACATTTTCTGGTGTAATATTTCTTTAAAATTCCCATTTTCTTGGAAGGTGTCTTTAGTATTTAGTATACATTTTTTGAAGTAGTATAAATGTTAATAACAACATTTTCACGTGAAAACAGAAGTTTAGCAACTGTCGTTGAATCTATTAGAAAAATAGATTTTTCACCAAGCTAGCATCCCAACGAAGAAAACAACGCATATTTAAAGAAAATCTATGGATAAATGTAGAAATTATAGCACTTTTGGTAGAAATGATAGAATATTCGTAATCTACGGAAAATTTCCTTTAATTTGAGGGTGTCGCATGATATGTTGATCCAAGGTATATTTCTCTAGGCCCTTTAGGGCCTTCCCTAGCTGGCGCTTGAATTTTATTCTTGCTTATTCGTAATCTACGAAAATTTCCTTTAATTTGAGCAGTCGCATATGTGGACCCAAGGACCATTTTTCAAGGCCCTCCAGGGCCTTCCCTAGATGGAGCTTGACCTTTTTGCTAATTTTTTTGGGTCTTGAGGTCATTTTTGTTGTTTTGGGGTCATATTGAAGGGGTAGTGAAAACATTTTTAATTTCTGAGCTGCCCTCTCTCTATAAACTGAATTTTGGCCACAATTTGCTTTATTAGTATACATTTTCTACAGAATGTATCTATCACTTAATATTTTATACGATACTGTATCATATATTATACAATCCCACGGCAGCCGGTTCTTTGTACCGGATTGACCCGAAGCAGCAATTATTCGACCAGGGGCTGCCACCTCAGTACTACACCAACAACATAATTGAAATATCCCGGGATTCGGGATTCCCCGTTTGACATCACTAATTACAATTTTGGAAATAAATTGTTTTGTTTAATTACACTTGTATGTATGTTTCGAGACACTGTGACTGCGGTATGTTGAAAAAACACTTGTTTGCTTTAATTTAAAACCGGTAAACCGCAATATTTTGTAGTTATATTCATCGCGGAGACAGTCTAATATACGTTTCGTATTTCTCATTCGCACTTTAGTGCCGATTATTTTTATACAGAAATTACCGAAAATAAGAATGCATGCCAGAAGTAGTGGAATGACCCTACATGTAGGGGTTTTCGGTGTTGAAATGTCTGCGTAGGGCAAAAGGAACAGTATTTTCATTTGTAGTACTTTTTCGAAAAAGTCCTAATGTTATCCATTTTTTACTCTTTTAACGATTATGTTTTGAGAAACTTGCAGTGATAACTATATTGCATTTTTTAATTCTAAAAATGTGTATAGTTAGACTTATCCTTAATATTTGGTTATTACATACCTTTCTTTACATGTTACTACATATATGTACATGACTGACTTTGCCAATTTTTTAATAATTTGTGTTTTGTACCTGAATTGTTACCCATTACTCATTCTTAGAGTATATCCGGATATTACGAATTTCACAATACTTATTACATTTTAGGGAATTCCCCCGGTTTATGTGCGCAATAAATATAAAGATGACAGCGTTGATGCCGAAGTAAATGTAATGACGAAAACAAATCAAGAAGTTGAAATTCACCTTGAAATATCTTGAGATTTATAGCAGTCCGAATGAATTCAGTTATATCTGAAATATGATATAAAACTGAACTAAATAATTTACAAAAAATCCAAAAACTATCCGATTTTTATTCCGCTCACTTGGTTCTCTTTGTTACTACAAATTGCCGCACGAATAACGAAGTCTAACAGTTATATTGTTGACGGCGGCAAGACAAATTATGTCAAAGCCACGTCATTTGAACCGTAACTTAAGGCCGGGTTAGACAAACGTAACAGTACTTTGGAATGTCCATATTCACACTTGCAATTTTCCCCCGCAGAATTCAGTGTTTGTGGGAGAGGGACGCAGTCTGTAATGGTGGAGAAAAGTCTTCCGTACTTGCATTTTTTTTGTATTTTCTTTCGCTGTAATGTGGTGATTTTTTTAACATTTCCACATTCCTTTTTATTTAATATTCGAAGTTTTGTGCTCTGTTCAACATATGTACATTGTGCGACATACATTTGAATGAAATTTAATGAATTTGAATGAACGATGAAAAAAAATTGTCGAAACAGAATACGTTGTCTGAATGCAAATGAAACTTCAAAAGAGATTTGCATAAAAAAATTGCAGAAAAACCTTGTATGTGTGCATATGGACTATGCGAGTGAGAAGATTAAGTAGCCATCGTTGCAAAACTGCACATTACAGGGTGCAACACCGATTTTTTTTTTTTGAAATTTGGCATACCATCAAAATGGCCTCAAAAACAAAAAAAAAATGTCAAAAAGTTCGGGACGGACCCATGGGGCCCTCAGGACCCAAAAAATGGGCCCGGTCCCCGAGATAGTCAATATTATATTAAAACGAAAGGCAACAAAGAGTAGATGCTAAATGTGAAAAATTAAAAAAAAGTGGACCCGGTAGGCCCCTAGGGCCCATAAAATTGGACCCGGTCCCCGATATAGTCAATATTAAATTTTTTGGGTCTTAAGGGCCCCATGGGTCCGACCGAAACATTTTTGTTCTTTTGGGGTCATTTTGAAGGGGTGGTGAAAACATTTTTAATTTCTGAGCTGACCTCTCTCTATAAACTGCATTTTAGCCACAATTTGCTTTATTAGTATACATTTTCTACAGAATGTATCTATCGCTTAATATTTTATACGATACAGCATTATATATTATAATTGAAATATCCCGGGATTCGGGATTCCCCGTTTGACATCACTAATTAAAATTTTTGAAATAAATTGTTTTGTTTAATTACACTTGTATGTATGTTTCGAGACACTGTGACTGTGGTATATTTTCAATATTTTCCAGTTATATTCATCGCTGAGACACTCCAAGTCCAGATTCACACTTGCAATTTTTTTTCTGCAATTCTTTTTTGATGTTGCATTTGCGTTCAGACAACGTATTATGTTTCGACAATTTTTTTTGGTCGTTCATTAAAATTTATTAAATTCATTAAATTTCATTAAAATGTATGTCGCACAAATTTATATATGTTGAACCGAGCACAAAACTACGTATATTAAATAAAAAGGAAGGCGGAAATGTCAAAAAAAAATCACCACCTCACAGCGAAAGAAAACACAAAACGCATTGCAAAAAAATTGCAAGTACGGAAGACTTTTTTCTCCCCCCTTACCGACTGCGTCCCTCTCCCACAAGCACTGCAATTTTGCGGGGAAAAATTGCAAGTGTGAATACGGACTTATATACATTTCGTGTTTCTCATTCGCACTTTAGTGCCGATTATTTTTATACAGAAATTACCGAAAATAAGAATGCATGCCAGAAGTAGTGGAATGACCCTACATGTAGGGGTTTTCGGTGTTGAAATGTCTGCGTAGGGCAAAGGGAACAGTATTTTAATTTGTAGTACTTTTTCGAAAAAGTCCTAATGTTATCCATTTTTTACTCTTTTAACGATTATGTTTTGAGAAACTTGCAGTGATAACTATATTGCATTTTTTAATTCTAAAAATGTGTATAGCCTATCCTTAATATTTTGTTATTACATACCTTTCTTTACATGTTACTACATATATGTACATGACTGACTTTGCCAATTTTTTTAATAATTTGTGTTTTGAACCTGAATTGTTACCCATTACTCATTCTTAGAGTATATCCGGATATTACGAATTTCACAATACTTATTAAATTTTAGGGAATTCCCCCGGTTTATGTGCGCAATATATATAAAGATGACAGCGTTAATGCCGAAGTAAATGTAATGACGAAAACAAATCAAGAAGTTGAAATTCACCTTGAAATATCTTGAGATTTATAGCAGTCCGAATGTATTCAGTTATATCTGAAATATCATATAAAACTGAACTAAATAATTTACAAAAAATCCAAAAACTATCCGATTTCTATTCCGCTCACTTGGTTCTCTTTGTTACTACAAATTGCCGCACGAATAACGAAGTCTAACAGTTATATTGTTGACGGCGGCAAGACAAATTTTGTCAAAGCCACGTCATTTGAACCGTAACTTAAGGCCGGGTTAGGCAAACGTAACAGTACGTTGGTATGCCCATATTCACACTTGAAATTTTCCCCCGCAGAATTCAGTGTTTGTGGGAGAGGGACGCAGTCTGTAATGGTGGAGAAAAAAGTCTTCCGTACTTGCAATTTTTTTGCAATGCGTTTTCCCTTTTCTTTTGCTGTAAAGTGGTGATTTTTTTGACATTTCCACATTCCTTTTTATTTAATATGCGTAGTTTTGTGCTCTGTTCAACATATGCACATTGTGCGACATACATTTGAATGAAGTTTAATGAATTTGAATGAACGATAAAATAAAATTTCGAAACAGAATACGTTGTCTGAATGCAAATGCAACTTCAAAAGAGATTTGCATAACAAAATAGCAGAAAAACCTTGCATGTGTGAATATGAACTATGCGAGTGAGAAGATTGTTAAGTAGCCATCTGGATTTTGCAGATGCGAATGTACGTCTGCAAAGGCCTTTGTCTTTGGTAGTGTCAAAGACAACCGTTCTTTCTGTGACATCGTTGCAAAACTGCACTTTACAGGGTGCAATAAATCGTCATATTCTACTATAAATTAAGAAATTTGTAGGCCCAATAACTCGGAAAATAAGGCCCGCCGCCAAAAATTTTATTTAAATTTTTTTTCTCCAAATAAGGTCCCCCACCCCCTAAAAAAAAAAATTGGACCACTTTTACTAAAGTAGATTTGCTCAGAGGGACGTAGTCTGTAATGGTGGAGAAAAAAGTCTGCCGTACTTGCAATTTTTTTGCAATGCGTTTTGCATTTTCTTTCGCTGTAAAGTGGTGATTTTTTTTTTGACATTTCCACATTCCTTTTTATTTAATATTCGTAGTTTTGTGCTCTGTTCAACATATGTACATTGTTCGACATACATTTGAATGAAATTTAATGAATTTGAATGAACGATGAAAAAAAATTGTGGAAACAGTATACGTTGTCTGAATGCAAATGCGACTTCAAGAGATTTGCATAAAAAAATTGCAGAAAAACCTTGCATGTGTGAATATGGACTATGCGAGTGAGAAGATTTGTAAGTAGCCATCTGGATTTTGCAGATGCGAATGTACGTCTGCAAAGGCCTTTGTCTTTGGTAGAGTCAAAGACAACCGTTCTTTCTGTGACATCATTGCAAAACTGCACTTTACAGGGTGCAACACCGATTTTTTTTTTGAAATTTGGCACAAAACCACCAAAATTGCCTCAAAAACAAAAAAAAATGTCAAAAAGTTCTGGACGGACCCATGGGGCCCTTAGGACCCAAAAAATGGGCCCGGTCCCCGAGATAGTCAATATTATATTAAAACCGACCGAAACATTTTTCTTGTTTTGGGGTCATTTTGAAGGGGTGGTGAAAACATTTTTAATTTCTGAGCTGACCTCTCTATAAACTGCATTTTAGCCACAATTTTCTTTATTAGTATACATACATTTTCTACAGAATGTATCTATCACTTAATATTTTATACGATACAGCATTATATATTATAATTGAAATATCCCGGGATTCGGGATTCCCCGTTTGACATCACTAATTAAAATTTTTGAAATAAATTGTTTTGTTTAATTACACTTGTATGTATGTTTCGAGACACTGTGACTGTGGTATGTTGAAAAAACACTTCTTTGCTTTGATTTAAAACCGGTAAACCGCAATATTTTCCAGTTATATTCATCGCTGAGACACTCCAAGTCCAGATTCACACTTGCAATTTTTTTTCTGCAATTCTCTTTTGAAGTTGCATTTGCGTTCAGACAACGTATTATGTTTCGACAATTTTTTTTGGTCGTTCATTAAAATTTATTAAATTCATTAAATTTCATTAAAATGTATGTCGCACAAATTTATATATGTTGAACCGAGCACAAAACTACGTATATTAAATAAAAAGGAAGGCGGAAATGTCAAAAAAAAATCACCACCTCACAGCGAAAGAAAACACAAAACGCATTGCAAAAAAATTGCAAGTACGGAAGACTTTTTTCTCCCCCCTTACCGACTGCGTCCCTCTCCCACAAGCACTGCAATTTTGCGGGGAAAAATTGCAAGTGTGAATACGGACTTATATACATTTCGTGTTTCTCATTCGCACTTTAGTGCCGATTATTTTTATACAGAAATTACCGAAAATAAGAATGCATGCCAGAAGTAGTGGAATGACCCTACATGTAGGGGCTTTCGGTGTTGAAATGTCTGCGTAGGGCAAAGGGAACAGTATTTTAATTTGTAGTACTTTTTCGAAAAAGTCCTAATGTTATCCATTTTTTACTCTTTTAACGATTATGTTTTGAGAAACTTGCAGTGATAACTATATTGCATTTTTTAATTCTAAAAATGTGTATAGTTTGATTTATCCTTAATATTTTGTTATTACATACCTTTCTTTACATGTTACTACATATATGTACATGACTGACTTTGCCAATTTTTTAATAATTTGTGTTTTGAACCTGAATTGTTACCCATTACTCATTCTTAGAGTATATCCGGATATTACGAATTTCACAATACTTATTAAATTTTAGGGAATTCCCCTAAAATTAATGCCGAAGTAAATGTAATGACGAAATCAAATCAAGAAGTTGAAATTCACCTTGAAATATCTTGAGATTTATAGCAGTCCGAATGAATTCAGTTATATCTGAAATATCATATAAAACTGAACTAAATAATTTACAAAAAATCCAAAAACTATCCGATTTCTATTCCGCTCACTTGGTTCTCTTTGTTACTACAAATTGCCGCACGAATAACGAAGTCTAACAGTTATATTGTTGACGGCGGCAAGACAAATTTTGTCAAAGCCACGTCATTTGAACCGTAACTTAAGGCCGGGTTAGGCAAACGTAACAGTACGTTGGTATGCCCATATTCACACTTGAAATTTTCCCCCGCAGAATTCAGTGTTTGTGGGAGAGGGACGCAGTCTGTAATGGTGGAGAAAAAAGTCTTCCGTACTTGCATTTTTTTTGCAATGCGTTTTCCCTTTTCTTTTGCTGTAAAGTGGTGATTTTTTTGACATTTCCACATTCCTTTTTATTTAATATGCATAGTTTTGTGCTCTGTTCAACATATGCACATTGTGCGACATACATTTGAATGAAGTTTAATGAATTTGAATGAACGATGAAAAAAAATTTCGAAACATAATACGTTGTCTGAATGCAAATGCAACTTCAAAAGAGATTTGCATAACAAAATAGCAGAAAAACCTTGCATGTGTGAATATGAACTATGCGAGTGAGAAGATTGTTAAGTAGCCATCTGGATTTTGCAGATGCGAATGTACGTCTGCAAAGGCCTTTGTCTTTGGTAGTGTCAAAGACAACCGTTCTTTCTGTGACATCGTTGCAAAACTGCACTTTACAGGGTGCAATAAATCGTCATATTCTACTATAAATTAAGAAATTTGTAGGCCCAATAACTCGGAAAATAAGGCCCGCCGCCAAAAATTTTATTTAAATTTTTTTTTCTCCAAATAAGGTCCCCCACCCCCTAAAAAAAAAAATTTGGACCACTTTTACTAAAGTAGATTTGCTCAGAGGGACGTAGTCTGTAATGGTGGAGAAAATAGTCTGCCGTACTTGCAATTTTTTTGCAATGCGTTTTGCATTTTCTTTCGCTGTAAAGTGGTGATTTTTTTTTTGACATTTCCACATTCCTTTTTATTTAATATTCGTAGTTTTGTGCTCTGTTCAACATATGTACATTGTTCGACATACATTTGAATGAAATTTAATGAATTTGAATGAACGATGAAAAAAAATTGTCGAAACAGTATACGTTGTCTGAATGCAAATGCGACTTCAAGAGATTTGCATAAAAAAAATTGCAGAAAAACCTTGCATGTGTGAATATGGACTATGCGAGTGAGAAGATTTTTAAGTAGCCATCTGGATTTTGCAGATGCGAATGTACGTCTGCAAAGGCCTTTGTCTTTGGTAGCGTCAAAGACAACCGTTCTTTCTGTGACATCATTGCAAAACTGCACTTTACAGGGTGCAACACCGATTTTTTTTTGAAATTTGGCACAACACCACCAAAATTGCCTCAAAAACAAAAAAAAAAATGCCAAAAAGTTCGGGACGGACCCATGGGGCCCTTAGGACCCAAAAAAATGGGCCCGGTCCCCGAGATAGTCAATATTATATTAAAACCGACCGAAACATTTTTCTTGTTTTGGGGTCATTTAGAAGGGGTGGTGAAAACATTTTTAATTTCTGAGCTGACCTCTCTCTATAAACTGCATTTTAGCCACAATTTTCTTTATTAGTATACATACATTTTCTACAGAATGTATATATCACTTAATATTTTATACGATACAGCATCATATATTATAATTGAAATATCCCGGGATTCGGGATTCTCCGTTTGACATCAATAATTAAAATTTTGGAAATAAATTGTTTTGTTTAATTACACTTGTATGTATGTTTCGAGACACTGTGACTGTGGTATGTTGAAAAAACACTTGTTTGCTTTGATTTAAAACCGGTAAACCGCAATATTTTGTAGTTATATTCATCGCGGAGACAGTCTAATATACGTTTCGTGTTTCTCATTCGCACTTTAGTGCCGATTATTTTTATACAGAAATTACCGAAAATAAGAATGCATGCCAGAAGTAGTGAAATGACCCTATATGTAGGGGTTTTCGGTGTTGAAATGTCTGCGTAGGGCAAAAGGAACACTATTTTCATTTGTAAGTACTTTTTCGAAAAAGTCCTAATGTTATCCATTTTTTACTCTTTTAACGATTATGTTTTGAGAAACTTGCAGTGACAACTATATTGCATTTTTTAATTCTAAAAATGTGTATAGCCTATCCTTAATATTTTGTTATTACATACCTTTCTTTACATGTTACTACATATATGTACATTACTAACTTTGCCAATTTTTTAATAACTTGTGTTATGTACCTGAATTGTTACCCTTACTCATTCTTAGAGTATATCCGGATATTACGAATTTCACAATACTTATTTAATTTTAGGGAATTCCCTCGGTTTATGTGCGCAATAAATATAAAGATGACAGCGTTGATGTCGAAGTAAATGTAATGACGAAAACAAATCAAGAGGTTGAAATTCACCTTGAAATATCTTGAGATTTATAGCAGTCCGAATGAATTCAGTTATATCTGAAATATCATATAAAACTGAACTAAATAATTTACAAAAAATCCAAAAACCATCCGATTTCTATTCCGCTTCACTTGGTTCTCTTTGTTACTACAAATTGCCGCACGAACAACGAAGTCTAACAGTTATATTGTTGACGGCGGCAAGACAAATTTTGTCAAAGCCACGTCATTTGAACCATAACTTAAGGCCGGGTTAGGCAAACGTAACAGTACGTTGGAATGTCCATATTCAAACTTGCAATTTTCCCCCGCAGAATTCAGTTTTTTTGGGAGAGGGACGCAGTCTGTAATGGTGGAGAAAAAAAGTCTTCCGTACTTGCATTTTTTTTTGTATTTTCTTTCGCTGTAAAGTGGTGATTTTTTTGACATTTCCACATTCATTTTTATTTAATATTCGAAGTTTTGTGCTCTGTTCAACATATGTACATTGTGCGACATACATTTGAATGAAATTTAATGAATTTGAATGAACGATGAAAAAAAATTGTCCAAACAGAATACGTTGTCTGAATGCAAATGCAACTTCAAAAGAGATTTGCATAAAAAAATTTCAGAAAAACCTTGTATGTGTGAATATGGACTATGCGAGTGAGAAGATTAAGTAGCCATCGTTGCAAAACTGCACATTACAGGGTGCAATACCGATTTTTTTTTGAAATTTGGCACACCATCAAAATGGCCTCAAAAACAAAAAAAAATGTCAAAAAGTTCGGGACGGACCCATAGAAAATGTATACTAATAAAGCAAATTGTGGCTAAAATGCAGTTTATAGAGAGAGGTCAGCTCAGAAATTAAAAATGTTTTCACCACCCCTTCAAAATGACCCCAAAACAACAAAAATGTTTCGGTCGGACCCATGGGGCCCTCAGGACCCAAAAAATGGTCCCCGAGATAGTCCATATTATATTAAAACGAAAGGCGACAAAGGGTAGATGCTAAATGTGAAAAAATTAAAAAGAGTGGACCTGGTAGGCCCCTAGGGCCCATAAAATTGGACCCGGTCCCCGATATAGTCAATATTAATAAATATTAAATTTTTTGGGTCTTGAGGGCCCCATGGGTCCGACCGAAACATTTTTGTTGTTTTGGGGTCATTTTGAAGGGGTGGTGAAAACATTTTTAATTTCTGAGCTGACCTCTCTCTATAAACTGCATTTTAGCCACAATTTGCTTTATTAGTATACATTTTCTACAGAATGTATCTATCGCTTAATATTTTATACGATACAGCATTATATATTATAATTGAAATATCCCGGGATTCGGGATTCGCCGTTTGACATCACTAATTAAAATTTTTGAAATAAATTGTTTTGTTTAATTACAGTTGTATGTATGTTTCGAGACACAGTGACTGTGGTATGTTGAAAAAACACTTCTTTGCTTTGATTTAAAACCGGTAAACCGCAATATTTTCCAGTTATATTCATCGCTGAGACACTCCAAGTCCAGATTCACACTTGCAATTTTTTTCTGCAATTTTTTTATGCAATTCTCTTTTGAAGTTGCATTTGCGTTCAGACAACGTATTATGTTTCGACAATTTTTTTTGTCGTTCATTAAAATTTATTAAATTCATTAAATTTCATTAAAATGTATGTCGCACAAATTTATATATGTTGAACCGAGCACAAAACTACGAATATTAAATAAAAAGGAATGCGGAAATGTCAAAAAAAATCACCGCCTCACAGCGAAAGAAAACACAAAACGCATTGCAAAAAAATTGCAAGTACGGAAGACTTTTTTCTCCCCCCTTACCGACTGCGTCCCTCTCCCACAAGCACTGCAATTTTGCGGGGAAAAATTGCAAGTGTGAATACGGACTTATATACATTTCGTGTTTCTCATTCGCACTTTAGTGCTGATTATTTTTATACAGAAATTACCGAAAATAAGAATGCATGCCAGAAGTAGTCGAATGACCCTACATGTAGGGGTTTTCGGTGTTGAAATGTATGCGTAGGGCAAAGGGAACAGTATTTTCATTTGTAGTACTTTTCGAAAAAGTCCTAATGTTATCCATTTTTTACTCTTTTAACGATTATTTTTTGAGAAACTTGCAGTGATAACTATATTGCATTTTTTAATTCTAAAAATGTGTATAGTTAGATTTATCCTTAATATTTTGTTATTACATACCTTTCTTTACATGTTACTACATATGTATATGTACATGACTGACTTTGCCAATATTTTAATAATTTGTGTTTTGTACCTGAATTGTTACCCATTACTCATTCTTAAGCTGAGTATAGACGATTGCCAGATCGGCAAACGTTATCAACCCTGTTAAAGTGCTGCAAATATACGGGCAATGTCAGATTGTTAGGCAAAGGTGAATTGACAGTTCAGACGATTGCAAGAAAACATTACAATTTCATATATTTACAATATATTTTGTAAATATTTATATGCAGGATTGCCAATAAAAATACATTATAGACAGTGTTGCAAATAAAATGATTTTCTGGCAATGGCGCCGTTGTCACATGCATAAACTTCGCACATATAACAATCAGCAAATTATCTCGCATTGACTTTTCTGCTAACGTTGCAAAACAAAAATTGTATGTTCACACGGTCGTAAATTCACAGGGTTGCCATTTTTCTGGCAATGTTGTCCGATCTGCAAATCGTCTGTACTTACCTTTAGAGTATATCCGGATATTACGAATTTCACAATACTTATTAAATTTTAGGGAATTCCCCCGCACGAATAACGAAGTCTAAAGGCCCAGTTAGGCAATCTTAACCGTAACGCCCCCGTAGCGTAACGAATCAGCTGAATCAATCTGTCATATGGAAATCAGTGTAAACGATTAGCCAACGGAAACGAAACGTAAACGGACGGCTGAATCTGTTGAAATCAGAATTGGACGTTCCGTTTACGTACAATTTGACAACAGCTGATACTACATGTTGTTTACAATTACAATTGTATGTTCACCGAGAAAAGTAAAGAAAATAATTTATTTGTTATTTGTTTAAAAGTGCAAATAAACATGAAAGATGAATATTTGATTTCATTGTTGCAGTCGCACGAGTATTTATACAATAAATATAATCCAGCATATAGGATATCTGAAAAAAAAAGTGAGAAGCTTGGAAGCAAATTGGCAAGGAGCTGGGCGTTACAGGTGAGTTTTATGAAGATCGCGGCTGACTCCATTAAAAATAAATTTATAATCTGCTTCAGGATTCTTTTGACGACAGTACGAGACAATCATTGCGCCTATCTTCTTCATTGTGGGTTAATTTGACAGCAATATAAGCGTCTCTACAAACGAGGACTTATTTATAGATAGAGAAGAGATTGGATTGGATTTGGCTGAGTCCCTCTTCAATGGAAATAGACATAAGTAAAGGGTTTTCCATTAAGGACATAAGAATTTTATATATTAATAAAACACAGAATATTAAAGATATAGATTTCAAATTTATTCCAGGTTAAGTGCAAATGTTACATTTTAAGAATGAAATTCAATTTCGGTCATATGACCACCACGAGCCCGTCAACAGCGATCTATTCTTTGGACCCAATTTTCCACCACTCTTGGACACATTTCGACCGGAACGTTGGCAATTTCGCGTTGGATGTTGTCTCTGAGCTCGTCTAAAGTTGTTGACTTAGACCAAGGATATTCCTCAGGGGAAACGCAGCATCGCCAATAAAAAAAATGAGGAAAGGCTTCAGAGGATGCTGACGATAATGGTTTACTAGGAGGTACAGGTACTGTTCCTTAAATAACTGATTGGCCAAATGGAGAGTACTGGAATATAGCTGTATTTAATTTAAATTAAGAAATGGAAATTGTTTGTAATAAAATACATTATAATCAGCAAGTTCAACTGAGTACTCAACTCTGAGCGATTCAAGTTTGAGTCCGAAGTCATAGCTTTTAACACAGTTTCAACTCAATGATTTAGTGAGAGATTTGGAACTGACCAAAGATAAGGCAGAACTACTTGCATATCGGATGAAACAGTACAATATTTTGGCTCCAGATCTTAACATATCATATTATAGAGTCCGTGATATACCTTACAAACAATTTTATACAACTGTGGATAACATATGCTTTTGCAAGGACATTCCCGGATTGTTCGAGGAACTTAATCAAACATACAATTCAAAAGAATGGCGGTTATTTGTTGACAGCAGTAAAGAAAGTTTGAAAGCAGTACTTTTGCACAACGGAAATCAGAAACCGTCGATTCCCATTGCTCATGCGGTCAACACTAAGGAATCATACGATAAAATACATAAAATATGAACAACATGACTGGAAAATTTGTTGCGATTTAAAAGTAGTTGGCATGTTATGTGGAATGCAAGGCGGATATACTAAATATTGCTGTTTTTTCTGCCTCTGGGATAGCCGAGCTCGCGAAGATCATTACAGAAGAAAGAAATGGCCAACAAGAATACACATTACTGTGGGTGAAAACAACATAAAATACACACCTCTCGTCCAAAAAGAAAACATTATTTTGCCACCACTGCATATTAAGCTGGGGCTCTTTAAAATTTTTGTAAAAGCCTTAAGGAAAGATGGCAATTCACTCTCATATATAAAAAGTTTGTTTAAAAGTCTTTCTTTTCAAAAAATCGAAGAAGACGTTTTTGGTGGGCCTAAAATAAGGAAACTGATGAAAGATGTAAATTTTGAATCATATTTGACGTCGGAGGAAATTGCAGCATGGAGGTCGTTTAAGCTTGTAGTTTCAAATTTCCTTGGATCCAATAAAAGCCCGCAATATGAAACAATGATTAATGATTTGTTAAAGAATTATGAAAAAATTGGTAAGAAATATATTTTTCTATGTTTATGTATATAACACATATGTATGAATTCCAACAGGTGTAAATATGTCCCACAAAATTCATTTCTTGCATTCTCATTTTAACCTTTTCCCCGAGAATCTTGGCGACGTAAGCGACGAACATGGGGAAAGGTTTCACCAAGAAATGAAGTCCATCGAGCGGCGTTACCAACGGCACTGATGAAAGAATGATGGGAGATTATATTTGGTTCCTCATTAGAGAAACCGATTCCGAAATCTACAAACGTCAATAAATAACTCACAATTACTTCTAATGACACTTGTACACACACAGAATACAGTTTGGTTGCCTCTACCGAATTATTTGCCAACCGAATTTTGTAGTTCTGTCTACTATCATGCGATTCCATCAGGACAACCAATATTTTGGCTGTGGTATACTTCTGCTTCCATGTTGACAACAATCTTATTTGGTTGCGCCAACTACGAAAATTGTGGCTAAAATTATCTGTTGTATGTTGCCACAACCAACTGTTTTAAAAAATTGGTTGTTCTGACAGGCATATCAGGCATATACTACCGACAATTAATTAAAAAGAGTTTTCATTAATTTTTATTTTATTTATTGAACAAAAAACCAAACAATTCATAACAAAATTAAAAATCCCATATTACACTATTATGAGATGTGGAAATATTTGACACACATTTTAGTACACGAAAAAAAACACAAAACTTTTATGCAAATATCGCTTAACCTCGTGCTTTCAATTTCATGATTGTTGCTTTTATTTTTTATTTATGTAAAACATTTTGCACAACATATTCTGCATTCCACGCATTATTATTCACACGAGATTATTTTTGATTACCTATACCATTCTTGAATATAATGTTGAAGATTTTTTTATGTCGAGTAATTTTATTTATCATGTTATCATATTTTATTTGTCATGTATCAGCAAAAGGACAGCAACCAAACTTTCGGTTGTATTTCCCAAAAAATAAATTTGGGAAATGATTGGGATAACCAATAAACGATTATTTATTAATATTTTTTCTGTTGTAGTAACCATTTATTCGTTGCAATAATAATCTTTGGTCTATTGATACAATTTCTGTTGTCAAGAATAAAACATTGGTTGTCACAACCAAAAATCGATCATATTGTACTATAATGAAAATTTAAAATTGGTTACCACAACTAACCGAGTATCAATGAAAAAAACAATCTTAATTCGATTGATACAACCATCGATTCAGTTGCAAGCATTTTCATTTGATCGTATCCATGTTATTATTGTTGTTTCAACTAATTATATATAATTACAACCGACAGACGGTGTAGGCAATATACTTTTTGTTGCTAGTACTATTTTTTGCACATAATATAAATAAAAGTAAAAAAGAAATTCTCTTACCTCTACCAAGAAGGCTATAATTTCCATAGATTTTTTTCATATAGGCATTATTTTCTTCGCTAGGATGCAAACTTTTAAAAAATCGAATAAAATATTTTTTTTTCTATTTTTCATGTATTTTTTCGTCCCAGGAAATTTTTATTTTTTTTTTAAAAAAATCTTCTTTTTCCAATTTGTTTAATGACTGTTACTAAACCACTGTTTTTAAGTGAAAGAGATATTTCCAACAATGGTAGCCCACATTAATAGCTTCAATTTAATGTATAAGTCGACCTGATCGGGCATATACTCCAAAAATTATAGTGCAAATACTAAGGGTACCTTCGACGATATTAGTATTTTTAATATTTTTTTTAAAAAAAATTTATCCATAAGAAATTTTTGGTTTTGATTTTATATGACAGAATGCCCAAATCTATACAAAAAAACAATTTTTAGGTCTAGGACACAAAAAAAATTTTTTTTTGTTGCGTAGTGTTATTAATAGCATTATACTATTGCAAACGTACCGTAACCCTACATCTTCCATTTCCCTATTTATTATAATGTTAACTTTGTAAATTTTCTTCTATCAAGAACTGATTACCACTTTCAATGCTCATTCTAAAATATTCAGTTCATTCTAACTGTCTAATGGTAATGAGGCGAGGCAAAAAGTGCACATTACCGGGGGCATCGGCAAAAAAAATTTTTTTGAACCACCCCCCCAATAAATGACCACAGGAATACGAAAATTGGGGCTCGGATTCATGGGACCCAAAAAAGAACCGGTCCCCGACATAGTAAACATTATGCTCAAACGAAAGGTAATGCCTTGTAGAGCTTAAATATGAAAAGTGCATCCTGTAGGCCCCTAGGTTCCAATATTTTCGGGAACTTGGGACCCAAAAAGTAGTTCTTTGAGGCCCAATAAAATTGTGGCCCAAGTGTAGAAAATCAATATTATACTCAAAGATTGTGCTATTTTTAATGTTACTTTAATATAAAATGGTACAAAATATGTAAGTTAAGGTAATACACGGACTTAATGAATTTTTGTGTTATTATATCAAAAAAGTCCGCGATTTTTACGAAAGAAAAATTTAATTTGTATTTGTAGGCCCAAAAAAAAGTTGGACACTATTCATTTTGCTACTTTTAATGTTATTTTAATATCAAATAACACAAAATATGTAAATTGAGGTAATAAATAGACTTACCGCCTGCCCCATGATGTCAAAAGTTAGCGTTCGCATACTACTATGCGAAAATCAGCTTATTTGTGACCTACAAAAAGGCATCAGAACGTCAAAGTGAATGAAAACATACTTCCGTCTCTTTGTTCGTAAATTAGCAAACATTAAAATTCGACAACGTGAGTCAGGTGGTGTATAAATAATTAAGTGTTATATTAATTACATAGATTATACGTAGAAGTACATGTTTGTTGGCGGAAAGAGGCGCAGGCGAACATTTTTTAAAAAAAATTGCGCGACTTTTTTTGTAAGTAATTTTCATTTCTTTTTGTAAGTGCAATACATTTCTTTGGAAGTCACAGGGGCTTAAGAAAAGCTGTTTTTGCATATTATTTTTGATTAAGAATAATATCGAGTATAATATACATTCTGTGGGCCTGAGCCCCCATTTTACTGGGCCATATGGGCCTAACGGATATTTTTTTTTGTAATTTTATTGATTATTAGGAGTCTGCTCGCAATTTCCTTTCGTCTGAGTAAAATATTGGTTTTGGGGGCCCAAGTCCCCGAAAATATTGGACCCCAGGGGCCTACTGAATCCACTTTTAACATATTTTAGGCTCTACATAGCATTACCTTTCGTTTGAGTATAATATTGACTATGTCGGGGACCGGGTCCATTTTTTGGGTCCGAGCCCCAATTTTGAACACTATTTTCGTAACTTTTGAACCAAACTGAACAAGATAGGCTACTTTTTTGACTTTCATGAGGCCTCCGGTAAACTGTGTTTTTTTTTCATTATGTTTGCAGTCACTTTGTCGTTCTGATACCTTTTAGTAGGTCTAAAATCAGCTGTTCTTCGTTCGCATCGCTTTCGTGCGAAATAGAGAAACAGGCTGTTAAAACCGCTAAACCGCAATATTTTGTGGTTATATTCATCGCTATGACAGTCTAATGTAGCGATGGGCACACACATACTTCCAAAAAATTCAATATCGTATGTCTGTATATGTGAAAAGTGGTAACGCTCCCTTTGTGCACTGTCCAAAATGATATGTTAATTTTTCTAACATATTTCAATTTTTATAGGTTAAAAAGAAAAAAATAATTTCAGAAGCAAAAAGAAAAGTTGAACATATGCAATATGTAATTTTTTCCTTTTTTATTGTTTTGTTGTATGTATTTAAAATTTGTTTGAATTTTTAAATATGTTATAAACAATATATACATATGAGTATAGGTAAGCAAAGAATATTAAATAGGCTTCTACCATTATAAAAAAAGGCCATACGAGTTTACGCATGAGATCGTACGGCACACTTAAAAATTGTTATTTACCGAAAAAATAGGCTTAAATATAGTTTAGCACAAGTGAACCAATTTGCAACATAGGTAGAACTTTCGATTCTGAATAAAAAATAATTTTTTTGGCGGCGACTCATATTTTTCGAGTTTTGTAAATATATTCGTCAATATCTTCCTTATTTTTCATCGGATCAAGGCAAAATTTACAACATATGTATCTAATTTGATTCTGAATAAAATATATAAGGTACTTTTTTGGCTGTGGTCCATACTTCCCGAGTTACGGGCTCCTTGAAATTTTTTTGACATATTCTCCAATATCTTCGTTATTTTTTTTGGATATCTTCATTTTTAACGGATCAGATCACAATTTACAACACAGGTAGCACTTTCGATTCTGAATAAAAAATATTTTTTTGGCGGCGACCCATATTTACCGAGTTACGGTCCTCCGAAATTTTGGAGATATATTCTACAATATCTTCCTTATTTTACATCGGATCAGGCCAAAATTTACAACAGGTAGAATTTTTTTGGCTGCGGTCCATACGTACCGAGTTACGGGCCCCCTGAAATTTTGGAGATATATCCTCGATATCTTCCTTATTTTTCATCGGATCAGGACAATGTCGGTGTCAGAGGAAAGAAATAAAATTGAAGAAAAAATGAAAAATTATATTAAAAAAACAGATTCCAATTCATCCTCAGCATTCAGTTCTTCTATTCGACCTATTTTCTCGTTCACTTCAAGCGGGTTGTACATCAGTCCGGCAAATTTAACAAATTCAGTAAATTTGTTACGTCTATCGGATTTGCAACACCGCATAAATATAAATTTTTGAATATAACCGTTGAAAAATGTTTTTCTCCGGTTATATTCTTGGATAGATCGTTTCAATGTCTCCAGAGACCTTCAATTGTGTTCGTGTTCTGTCGGCTTACTCATATGTGTGTGTATCATACGCCTAAATTTATTAAAAATATTAATTTATTTTACAGATATTATTTTTTATATTTACCTTCCAATAGACGGACACAATTGTGGTTCTTGGCAGTATATGGCGTTTGATAATGGGAATTAATGTTTGCCGGTTTCTCTTTTCCACCGGAAACATTTCCCACTTCCACGCTCTACACCACCAAAAACCCACTGCCCTTCCACTCTATGGCCCCCATGGTATTTACGCTTTTCAACTTTTGATTCGTCGATCTCTACCGTTTTTCCCGATTCTCCTATTTTAATTTCGGTTTGGAAGAATCCAAACAGAACAACTTCTCTACAGAAGTTATTCCAATAAACTCAAGTTTGGATTGCTTCAATATCCGTCTCCTTCATTATGAATTGCAACTACAAATTTTCCACCCACAAAAAAGAAACAATGAGAATTTAGCAAATAGAAACGTGTGCGTTCTCAAAAAAGTGCCCTTTCTCAGTGAGATTTGGGTGTTGCACTGTACGGCTTTCTTTTCATTTTTCTTTACTGTGCTCCAACAGCTATAAGACAATTTTATTTTTTACTGATTTTTTTTATCACAATATTACTTACCACCATGCCCATCCATCGATATTCTCCCTTTCGCACCGTTTTAATGGGTGACCATTTGGGCACTTGTAACTCCCTTCCTGCGGAATTAATCCCCGACTTTGTAGAATGGGAATTACTTCCGTAGGAACAGGTCCCTTCATATTATTGTTAAACAACCCATAAATTTCTGTGGACCGAGTTATTTCCATTTTTATTGCTTTTTACTACCGCGACACTTGGAAAAATACCGAAAAATGTATTTCCCCGTTATTAGGTCCAGTGTTGCACGTATTTTATCTATATAAATAATACACATCACGCGTTTCTTTTGCAAGTTGTACAATAAATCTTAACGATTTTGTACATGTTGTACAATAAATCGTCATATTCTACTATAAATTAAAAATTTGTAGGCCCCATAACTCGGAAAACAAGGCCCGCCGACAAAAATTTTATTTGTTTTTCTCCAAATAAGGTGCCCTACCCCCTATTTTTGCTAAAGTAGATTTTAATTTATTTTGTTCCACATTATTTGAGAGAAGATAATAGCACGCATTTACAGAAGTAATAGTGGAGATTGAAATTTAATATTTAAGATTTTTTAATATAAATGATTTTTATTTTTGTATTTAAAAATTCTTACCCTCTCTATGTGTCCATCTTATTCTGACCAAATGTGTATATTCCGAAGTCTATAGCTTATTTAGGATAACGACATGCATATAGCGTAGGAATATTTAAGAAAGCTCAAAAGATTAAGGGCCTTATTCAAAAAAGTTAAAGAAGGTTTGAGGAACGTTTTAGCAGTGTTAAAACGTTCTTCAAACCTTCATTAAATTTTTATGAATAAGGGCCTAAAGCTTTTGAAGCCTGTACATAAGCTGTTAGTTAACATACCATAAACAAATCACTGAAAATTCGAAAAAGCTTTATTTAAAAATCAGCGTGTTTTACCAAATATATGAATGCTAAGATACAACGGTATCCATTCACAATGAATTCTTCATAGATGGCGTTCTGCAGGTTGCAACTAGTTTGCAGATGACGTAAATAAACAACACTGTAGCCGTTGCACATGAATTCTGCAGGTTGCAACTAGTTTGCAGATGGCGTAAATAAACAACAGGGTAGCCGTTGCACATGAATTCAAATATTTGGTGTTGCCGATTATCAAATTTGAACATTTTATAAATAAAATGTAAGTGCATATGTAAAATGAACGAGTAAAGGCGTTAAGTTCGGTAATGCCGAATCTCATATACCCTCCACCATGGATTGCATACAATTTTATTACTGGAAACATCTTTGGATAAGGAGCAAATCATGAAACGATCCATTTTGTTTAAGTAAATTATTAAAAAAAACGAACGCTGCAATTCTTAGACGGCAAATTCTTTAGTCAAACTCTTCACCTGAAAAATGTGGTACTTATGGCTTAAAATAAAGGGTCCGACAAATCACTTTTTTTTTTGAAAATGCTATAAAAAAAACTACTGAAAACGCATTGGATGGTCAGTTGGGTTCAACTCCTGAACCAATTGGACTTTGTATGGCGTCATACCAACCCAGCGGTAAAAATACCCATGATTTAATCGCTGATGTAAGCAATATTTAGTAGCAATCAGTGATGATTCTATCGCTTATATTTCTGCTTACATTTACACACGAGTGTCATAGGCTGCTTAATCGGTGCCCTCTCGCTTACAAAGTAAGGAAAGATGTCAGTAAGTGTCATTTCAATTGCACTTACGTTATAAGTGGAGTTATAAGCAAGCCTGATGGCACTTCAATATATGCAGGCAAATTAGAATGTAATGCACGCCGATTACAGTCTGATTTGCACTTGTAAGGCAATGTTATGAGATGGTACCACTAATCCTGATGATTTTGTAATTGAAAGTCTAAAAAACATGCATTTAAATGTATCATTTGTTTATTTAAAAAAAACTTAAATACGATTGAAAAAATACTTAAATAAAAATAAATAAATTCATTTCACAACAAAAACAAAAGACACATACTAAAGTGTATACTAAATATCACAACACAAATTCAGATTTTCAGGTTTGAGATAAAATTGTGAAAAAATTATTAAATGCAAATTTTTTTGCAAAATATATCTATTTTTGAGTTTTTTAAAACAATGCTGCAAATCTTTTTTAAGTGTTTCATTCGTCAAACTCACTTCCTTGACAGCATCTGCAAACAAACAAATAGAAATTTATCAGTATAAATACAAATATAAAAAGTGTAAACCAATCTTACCGAAAACCGCATCATGTAGAGTATTATTAACTTAAAACAATTATTTTATTTACCAACTTTCAACAATGTCAACAACTTCTTTGTTGCGCGATCAACTTTGAACTAACATTAATAATAGTGATACATACATATTTCTTGTTATTTATGTATTTTTCCAAAGCCGCTATAACGGAATTTTTTATTTCTTTGCATTTTTTGTGCATATATACACGAACTAACTCTCCGCTTATATTGTAATCGGAGTTGTAATAAGTAAACGATATTTGTTAGATTACACACGTATAAAATTCTAAGTACTTAAATCGCTCGCTTAGAATGTCATACTGATGTCATTGATTATAATCTAGGTACTTCGTTTCATTTACCGCTGGGAAGGTCTTTATGCAAAATTCGTCTCAATGATGTCTCCCAAATGTTCAATTGTTGAGAATGACGGTGAATTGATGTTGATGGCACTTCACGCACACTTTCTGCCACAGCAGCAATATTCTCGGGAGTACGCACTGTTTTTGGCTTTTCACGCTTTGGTTTATCGATGAGGATGCCAGTTTCTTTCACTTTTTTCACAAGATAACGAATATACGGAGCTGACGGTGCTTCTCTTCTTCCAAAATCCGTACGCAATTTACGCACACATTCTGCAACATTACCATGATTTTCAAAGTAATGTCGCAATATTCGCAATATACACATATTCGTTCAGCGGAAGGATAAAACTAATTACCATTCACGAAATAAGCACTAGTTGAAAAAAAATCGTTAGATGGCGGACCCTTTAGCTTTTTGAGAGCTACATCTACTCGGGGACTACAACAAAATAAATTTTTATTTGTATACATTTTATTGAGATGAATTCTTGCCAAAATAGAACACAAACTGCAAAGTTTATGCTAAATTTCTTAGAAAATGTGGTGTTTATGGCTTAAATAAGCATTTTTGGGAGCGACATCTATAGGTAGACAATAACAAAACAAAATTAAATACAAACTGCAAAGATTCAGTTAAAATGCTTGGAAAATATGGTATTTATGGCTTAAATACATATATTTTGGAACGACCTCTATAGGGTGACTATAACAAAATATGAACCGATTTGTAAAATTTTTGCTGTGATGAATTATTGTCCAAAAATAATACAAACTGCAAAGTTTCTGCTAAATTGCTTTAAAAATGTGGTATCTATGGCTCAAAACCCGTATTCTGGAGCGACCTCTATAGGGGAGCTATATCAAAACATTGACCGATATGGCCCATTTGCAATCCAAACAACCTGCAACTATAAGAAATATTTCTACCAAATTTGATGAACCTAGCTCTATTACTACGGACTGTAGCGTGATTATAACAGACGGACGGACGGACAGATGGAAATGGCTAAATCGTCTTAGAATTTTACGACGATTAAGAATATATATACTTTATGGGGTCTCAGAACAATATATAGAGGTGTTACAAACGAAGTGACAAAATGAATATACCTATGGTGGAGGGTATAAAAAAATTTTGTATACAGAAAAATAAAGTTTTGTAGGAAAGTCGATGTTTTTGTTATGCATGGAATGTTTTAAATAAAGGGTCCGCCAAATACCTTTTTTTTGAAAACGCTATAAAAAAACTACTGAATATTTTCTCAAATTTCTTTTTTTATTTGAAAGTACAATCCTTCCGGTTAATAATGGAAAATAATTTTATTCAAATGGCTGCCTCGGCTGGCCATGCAATAGCCCACACGATCGGTCCAATTTTTAAGCACATTCTCGATTGGGTGCAGCTGTATTTCACCAATGGCTTCACGAATATTGTCCTTTAAAGCGTCAATTGTCTCTGGCTAGTCGGCGTAACACTAATGCGGCTGCGGCGATAAATCGCAGCTCCGAGGTGGCCAAACGACATCAGCTCTGCGGCTGATAATGCGATCTTCAAAAACAGGGCGCAAAACATCGAGTGTAGCTTCGGCTGTGTGGCACAGGGATGATAATTGAGAGTAACCAAGTGGTACAAAAATCGTTCTAAAAAGGTACTTTTTCGACCCAAAAAGTACCAATTTTAAAATTTGTTTAAATTCTTCTTGAAATATTGAAATACAAATTATTAAGATCCAGTGATACATGAACAATTTCTTGATAACAAGCCACTAAAATCTTATATACGCAAATATAAACTAATATTTACGGAAATTGATACAAAATCATTCTTGATGGCTATTGAAAATGGGGCATTTCGGTCCATGTTTTGATTTAGACTCTACATATATAGAGGTACCTTCCGATTAGAATTCCTGACTCTCTAAAGAACGAATATTTAACCGATTATGATGAAATATATTTCATATTGCATAAAATCATCTCTAGAAAAAAGTGATTCAGGTCGGTACATTTTAAATAAAAAATTAATTGACTTAACATTTTATTTTATCGAGTATCGCTCCTTTTTAGAACTGCTTCACGTTTTGATATGCGATTACACCCCACGTGATTGTTCCACACGTATTTGAGTTTTTGGTGTAGATGCCACGTTGTACAAGAGCCAAACATATTTTTGGCGTTGCGTAGCTATGTCAAACCATGTCGAAAGAGCATGTGTATGACTTATATAACTTATTTGAAAAAGTATCAAATGTGTCGCGGGAGTATCACGGTACTTTGAGGGTCTGAAAAGTATCAAAAAAAATACTAAAGTATCAAATTTATCATCCCTGGTGTGGCACGTAGCGCCGTCCTGTTGAAACCAAATGTTGCCAATATCCTCCTCTCAAATTTTTGTGAACAAAAATTCGTTCAACATGGCCCGATAACGATCGCCATTGACTGTAACGGCGACTCTTTGCTCATTTTCGAAGAAAAATGGCCCAATTATGCCTCTGGACCAAAATCCGCACCAAACAGTGACTCGTTTTGGGTGTATCGGCTTTTCAATGTATGCGTGCGGGCTTTCTGTGCCCCAAATGCGACAATTTTGCTTGTTTATATACCCGCCAAGATTAAAATGAGCTTCATCTGAAAAGATGATATTTTTTTTGGCAAAATCGCCATCATCTGTAAGTCGATCGCAGGCCCACTTGTTCAAGCGTATACACAACCATATTCGTTCAGCGGAAGGATAACATTAATTATCTGTCAAATCTGACATGAGCTAAGTGTTACTATTCACGAAATAAGCACTAGTTAAAAAAAACGCTAGATAGCGGACCCTTTACTTGCTGATCAATATTTGCTACTCCTTAGACGATCAGTTGGGTTAAATACACATTAGGAGGCACCCAATTTCGTATTTGAATTCTTTGTTTCTGGCCAGTTTGGTTATCTACTTCTTAATTGACAAGTTGGGTTATCTAATCCTTAGCTAGCGAGTTTTTTCTGCTTCCTGGGACATATTAGGTTTTTAGTCACGTTGAAATTTCTGAAATAGATAATTTTATTACATGGCAACCAATAGATGTCGTCCATACCAAAATATCAGCCTGTTCAGCTAAATGTAACAAAACGCAGACGTGCGATAGCCACCCAAGCAATAATTTTCTTCTTCTTATTCTCACCCAAGCTATCATGTTTTTAATTTGGTTCATTGTCACTTATCGTTCGGGTACGAAAGCTCTATTCTTCATCGTCTTCCTGTCAAACGCTAATATTACCTACATGTTGTTATTGACATTTCTTAAAGCTTTTTCCACACGAAAATATCAGAACGGGGGCAACCCTATCCAACAGCTGTAAAAGTAGCAACAGCTGATTCTAGACAATGAGAAATAATCAAGCAACCGAAAATAAATACAATTGTTTGCTTGATTGATCATATATGTATATATAGGGGCTATATATAAATCGGAAACCTTCTGTACCCATTTCAGTAAGTCATAGAATTAAAAAGAATGTTCTTGCTAAATTTGATAGTGATCTGAGCATAATTGTGACCTGTATTTGGTAACAAGAATACATACAGACGGACGGACAAACAGATGGACGGACAAAACAAAACCAATTCAGAAAGAGATTCTAGGTCGATAGGTATAATAAACGATTGTTTGGTTCACCTAATTTAAGGTATTATGAAACAATATAAAAAGCAACAGTGTAGTTGTAGGATTTCAATACATTTTATACACACTAATAAACAGAGGTTTTTTGAAATTATAGTGGATACTTCAACTAAAGATACATGTTGTTTGGTTCATTTAACCATTTTTATTCATTTTCCCAACAATTTTCACTTTATCTTTCAAAAGGACGACAAAAATAACCGACACGAATGAATTTTTCTGATCGTCTGATTTGACATTTCATTTCCAAAATGTTGGCGATAATTGAAAGCTTCTTTGTTTACAATCAAAACAAAGTGTGCAAAAACCAAAAATTTCATTCGCTTGCCAATAGACGTGCGAAGTGACAAAAAATAAGTTACAAAAACAGGCCCTTAAATTCCAAATTTAGTGAGTCGAAGGGCTAAATTCGGGCAGATGACCTACACCATTCTATCAAAGCAGAAGGTTTATTTAAGAAATTACAGCCATTTTAAGTTTTGCTAAGGAAATTGTAAATTTAGGGAGTCGGGTAGACAATTTCATCCCTTTAGTTTTACGAGCCTTATTTAAGGCTCTTTACTCACTTTAAGCTTTGCTAAAGACATTCAAAATTAAATGTGTCGAAGAGCTAACCTACAGCATCCTATAAAAGCAGAATGATTGTTTAAGGAATTACAGCCATTTAAAGTTTTCAAAATTTCTACCAAATATGTGGTGATTCGAAAATACAGTCCTTTTCGCTGTATGAGGTTTATTTTTAAGGAATTACAGCCATTTTAAGTTTTGCTAAAGAAATTATAAATTTAGTGAGTCGAAGGGCAAAAGTCGGGCAGAGACCACTGTATGATATCCTACACCAGCAAATTACAGCATAATAAGAAGGAATATTGTCAGGTTTTATCAATGTAGCTTTCCTAAGTCCTGCTTCACACTCGTCAATTTTTTCCAAGCAAGTGTCCAAGTTTGTTGGAGAGAAGGAGGCAAGCGAAAAGAGCTCTTTGCCTTTCTCTCCTACAAACTTTGACACTTGCAAGGAAAAAATTGACTTGTGTGAATCAGGACTAATGATTTAACGATATGCCATAACCAGGCATATCAGTTGTGTTCTCAACCAGAATAAGCCTTGTGACAGGACGGTCCTCGTAGCTTGTGGATCTTTCGAAAGCATTCGATACGTAGCATTCAAGGACGTCGCCTATACATCCCCCAGGCTAGTTTCGAACGCTGGATCATACATTATACGAGAATGTATGGACGCCAGTCATACGTGGAATGCACAAACAAGATGTCAAAGCGCACCTTAGAGTTAAACAGGGAGTTCCCCACCCCAAGGTGAGTAAATATCTCCGGTACTATTTAATCTCTACCTTTCTGTAATTCCACCACCACCTGAAGATATTGTAATCATCAGGTAAGCCAATGATTGCACGATTCTGACATCGGGCCCTAAAATTGATGACATCTGCGAGAAGCTGTATAATTCCATAAATGTGAAAATATCCGTTCATTACACCACCTATCCTGGGATACTTGGGATCACATTCGACAATTTATTTACATAGATATTCTGCACATGCCACAGCTAACTGCGATAGATGAGATTTGCGAACATGTCACTCGCCGGCAGCTTTTGGGGAACCGACATAGAAACCTTGTTGATCTCTTAAAAAGCGACTGGCCCGTTCGTGGCAAACTGTGCCGCGCCGTAGAAGAATATGCAGACTTGCCACAACATACATCCGATTTTGCATACGATAATTTCGAAACTTTAGTGAAGAGAAGTATGTTCTAATTCATATACGAGTATGTATAACAATTATATACTACATGTGTTCAGTCTCTAACAGTCGTAGCGAACGGAAGTTTTTTTTTCTCGCAGCGCGGAAATGTTAAACTTATTAGGAAGTACCTACTCAATATTGCTGTTGTAGCCAATCCGAAGAGACTTGTCACGGACACAAATAATATATTCTGTCGGTATTATCATGTAATATACCGACAGAATATATTACATGATAAATCTGACTCCCGCGTAACATAGCGCTGCATAGGTGACTAAGAAGATAAAGGGCTCAAGCACTTTGGGGAAACCTAACCAAACCTCCCTTCCGAAAAGGAGTCTCTAGTCAGAGTCTATCGATCGTGGGCGGTAAACACGATCTGGTTGCGGAGAAGTTGAGCAAGTTCTGCAAATCATAAGTTAACGATTAGGCGTGCAACACCGACGCAGATGAGCAAATTTGTCATTAAATAGTATAAGAAGCCACCGTCTTATAGTAACATAAAACATTGACGGGACAATCTCTGCTCTGATAGCAGTGGCGCGTCTGTTAAAATCACAGAGGAACAAAGGAGTAATTTAGTAGATTTGGTATATACGAAGGTAGTGGAACACGACCACGAATACAAGCAACGAGCTGCTAGTTTGAGAGGGGTGTTTTGATGCCGAAGTTGACATCACAAGGCTGCGCCGGTTCTCTCCCTCACCTTGAGATGGCGCAAAGCTGAAACTGTTGAAGTAGAGTGATAAATAACAATATTGGTAACAAACACATAAAAATAAATTAGTAAATTTCTACCCAAAATTTCATCCTTTTCGCTGTACGAGGCTTATTTAAGGAATTACAGTCACTTAAAAATTTAAAATGTAGTCCATCGAAGAGCCAGAGTCGGGCAGATAATCTTCACCATTCTATCAAAGCAGAAAATTTATTTAAGGAATTACAGCCATTTTAAGTTTTGCTAAGGATATTCAAAATTTAGAGAGCCCTCCACATAAACTAGTGCATAGCATTCCGTCACCGTGGGACGGCGCAAAGTTTAAACTGGTGAAGAAGAGTCGCAGAAAATGTATTTAAGGAATTACAGCCATTTTAAGTTTTGCTAAGGAAATTCAAAGTTTAGAGAGTCCTCCACATAAACTAGTGGATAGCATTCCGTCACCGTGGGACGGCGCAAAGTTTAAACTGGTGAAGAAGAGTCGCTCTTCACTGAACACCATTCTATCAAAGCAGAAAATTTATTTAAGGAAATACAGCCATTTTAAGTTTTGCTAAGGATATTCAAAATTTAGAGAGCCCTTCACATAAACTAGTGCATAGCATTCCCTCATCGTGGGACGCCGCAAAGCTGAAACTGGTGAAGAAGAGTCGCTCTTCCCTGAACACCATTCTATCAAAGCAGAAAATTTATTTAAGGAAATACAGCCATTTTAAGTTTTGCTAAGGAAATTTTAAATTTAGAAAGCCCTCCACATAAACTAGTAGATAGCATTCCCTCACGGTGGGACGCTGCAAAGCTGAAACTGGTGAAGAAGAGTCGCTCTTCCCTGCACTCATAAATACCATACTCTATGTAAAAGATAATCTACACCATTCTATCAAAGCAGAAAATGTATTTAAGGAATTATAGCCATTTTACGTTTTGCTGAGGAAATTCAAAATTTAGAGAGCCATGCACATAAACTAGTAGATAGCATTCACTGAATGTGGGACGGCGCAAAGCTGAAACTGATGAAGAAGAGTCGCTCTTCTTTGCAACATTGGCAAACAAAATTCGAGCCTTGACGTGGGCAATTCCGAAGACTTTCATAGAAATGTTGATCACGATGAGGAGTCTTCTTGTGGTAGGCATAGCTTCAGAAGACATCAAGGAAGACTCCATACTCTATGTCAGAGAATGGACATGGGTGGTTTTCTGGCTGGTTCAGGTCTTCGCTTTGGCAAATCACAAAATTTTATTGTCTCCGGTTTCATAAATAGTATGACATTGCCATACTATTGGGAATTCCGAAATTGTCAAGCAGAATATCAATTGCCAAGCAGACTGAAATGGCATGAATTGCTTACGAGTTGCCTTAATCGGGAAGGGTCGCTAGCTATTTCCAAAACAAATACTACTAGACATTTGCAGCCTGTTTCTCTATGTCGAACGAAAGCAATGCGAACGAAAAACAGCTGATTTTAGACCTACTAACTGGCATCAGGCAGTATGTTTGCATTCGCTTTGTCGTTCTGATACCTGTTAGAAGGTCTGAAAATCTGATTTTCGTTCGCATCGCTTTCATTCGACAAAGAGGAAACAGGCTGTAATCCTTAGCTCAAGGTGTCACTTGCGATCAACACCTGTGAACATGCTAAACATGTCGTGACATGCACATGCCCGAATTAAAGACAAGCATGTTAACATCTTACTTGTAGTCTCGTAGTCGTAAGGAGTTGTACTCGTCTTTACATGTTCTTTTTTTCTTGATTTTTTTACAGGAATTTCCATTTTCCTAATATGCGATTTCTCCTACCTACCTACCTACCTCCCTCCCAAAACTCACTCTCACACACACATCCACCCAAAATAATAATCACATAATCACATTTCGTGTTTTCATTCCAAGATATTTTCCTTTTTTAGCTACAACTTTTTCCCCCCTTCGTCCTTTTGAGTTGCAAATATATTTACGTTCCATTTCGCATCTTGTTTTCTTTTCGATGTGCCGAATGTTGGATGAGGATGAAATAAAAAAGAAAATTTCAATTTATATGCAACAAATTTGAAATGTCTTAGGTGTTTTTTCGGTTTTGGCTGAAGCTATACATAGCTTCACTTTACAGTGTTATTTTAATTTTCTCGATATGTTTACCAATAGAGCGCATCTAATGTCTATGGTATATGTTACACTCAAAGAATATTGTTAGTAGATGCAGCAAACAATTTAGATTTTCAACTCCCACACTTTCAAACTCCCACAAAGACAAAAAGGACTTGGGGTCAAAAATAACATGGATTATGAGGAGAAATGAAACAGAGTAGTAAATTTCAACCCAAAATATAGTGATCCGAATATTTTGTCCTTTTCGTGGTATATGGCTTATTTAAGTAATTACAGTCACTTAAATTTTTGCCAAGAATTTCAAAGTTTTGTGAGTCGAAGCGATAAAGTCGGGCAGAAAACCTTCACCATTCTGTCAAAGCAGAAGGTTTATTTAAGGAATTACAGCCATTTAAAGTTTTGCTAATGAAATTAAAAATTCTATCTATATCTTACACTCAAAGAAAACTTTTAGTAGATACATTGGTTTCCTCGGCATTGCTTTCGTTGTTAGGATGAATTACATTATTTTTTTTCTTTTGTTCTTGATCAAATTTTCTAGAAATATAAAATTTCAGCAAAATTTTCAAAAAAAAAATCAAATTTAGTGGAATTTTATATAAAAAAATGTATTGCAAAGAAATGCAATTTCGACAACATTTTCTATTGATCGATTTTTTTGTAGCAAAATTTGTAAATAAATGCAAAAATGAAATTCAACAAAAATTTGTAAAAAAAAAACTGAAATTTCAAGAAAATTTTCTATAAAATTTTTTTTTCAACAAATTTTCTAAAGGCAAAAATTTTTTTTAAGATAAATGCAATCATAAATATAAAATTTCACCATAATGTTGTAGAAAGCTGAAATTTCAACAAAGTCTGCTAGAAAAAATTAAAATCATTGAAATTGCATTTTTCTGGAAAAAAAAATCAATTTTGATCAAAACGAAAAATCAACAAAATTATCTAGAAAAATTAAATTTCACCAAAATTTTTTTTTCCAAAAAATCAATTTTTAGGTTATTTTTTAGAAAAAATGTAATTGCAAAGAAATTGTGTAGAAAAATTAAATGTCAACAAAATTTTCTAGAAAGATACCAGAAAAATACAATTTCAACGAAATTTTTGTAGAAAAAATCAATTTCAACAAAATGTTCAAGAAAAAATCTTCTTTAAACCATTTTTTGTATAAAAAATGCTATTGCAACTAAATTTTCGAGAAAAGTTATATTTCAACATCATTTTTTAGAAAAAAAAACTTTCTAAAATGAAAATCAATTTTGGTGGAATCTACTAAAAAAACTGTTATTTATTGCAAACAAGTTTTGTAAAAAATTGTAATTTAAACAAAATTTTCTGGAGCTATTTCCACAATTTTTGTATAAAAATGCAAAAAAGAAATCCAAAAAAATTGTGTAAAATAATTTCAAGAAAATTTTCTTTAAAAATTTAGTTTGAACAAAATCTGAACATTTCATTTGTGGAAATTAAATATTTCTAGAAAATGTTATCAAGATTGCATTTTTCTAGTAAAAATTGCTGAATTTGTTTAAAAGCCAATTTATCTAAAAAATTTTGTTAAAATTTTATTTTTTTTAAATTTTTGCTAAAATTGCATTTTTTTCAAAATTTTCCAAAATTTAGATTTATTTATTGAATGTTTTCACATTCGAATTGTTCAGCTTTTCGATCAACTCTTCCTTTCGAAAGAGAGGTTTTTTGTGGTGTATTGGAAAAGATAAGACACTGCGCTCTGAAAGCCATGTAAACACATACCCTTATACGTATTTCAATCCTGTGCGGGGATATCATCAGAGGGTCTTATACATGACACAGTGTGAGCTCGTAGTTGTGACGATCATCACTTGTATATATACCAATTTACAAAGAAATTTGCATATGGGAATTATATACCTACGAAGAAAGCGTACAAGTCACACAGCCAAAGCTTTAAGCGAGACTTAAATTCACCATTTTTCACCACCCATGTGACTGGTAAGCTTTGCCAGTTCGACACAGTTGTCTCTACACCAATCGCCAGGTAGATGGCGTGGATTCTGAGATTAGATTATAGTAAAAATTTGTTGAAATTGAATTTTCTACAAATTTCTGAGTAATTAATTTTTTCTAGAATATTCCATCGATATTACATTTTTCTAGATTTTTTTTTGAAATTGCGTTTTTCTGCAAAATTTCTTTGCAATTAAATTGTTTCTAAAAAATTCCATCAAAATTGAATTTTTCTAGATAATTTAGTTGATTTACAATATCTCTGCAGTTATTTTTTTATATTAAAATTCCATCAAAATAGCATTGAAATTGCATATGTCTAGAAAATTTTATGAAAATTGAATTTTTCTTCAAAATTTTGTTGAAATTTAATTTTTCTAGAAAATTTGTTCAAAATTGTGTCTCTAAAAAATGTTATTGATATTGAATTAAAATACTTTGCAATTAATTTTTTCTAGAAAATTCCATTAAAATTTTTTTTTTTGAAAATTACTTTTTTTACAAAATGTCTTGTGATTAAATTTTTTCTAGAAAATTGCTATTTTCAATTACATTTTGTTGATATTTTTTTATTTTTTTTTTTCGTATGCTTTATTGCGAATTATATAATCGATATGTACAATAATTTTATCTTTAACTTATTTAAGAGACCAATTACAAATGAATTTTTCAACTTAATTATATAGTTTTCTAGAAAATTTTCAATTAAATTTCGGCTTATTTCTTTAATATATAAAATATATAGTGCAATTCGATGAAATTTTTCATAAAATTAAAATTTTTTGGGTGTACTAAGAACGTTGTACATATGTATAATGCGCTTTAGCCGATAATTCTTTCATTTTCCATATTCAGTTTTTGGTAAGAAATCAGCGAAAGATGAGTTTGACATCTGAAATGTGTTTGGAATATATTTGCATGTTTGTTTTTTTCCTTTCTACCTTTTAATCAGTGAAGGTGATGGTTGGTTGATGGCCTCATAATTGGCAGCGTGAAGAGTGTTTCTAATAATTTCCAGGGAATTCCATTAATATGCTAAAATAATCCATTTGCTAGGGAATGTATTATCATCTCAACCAGAATATTTGTTTGATTTCCATGTGTCATTGGTGTCAGCGAATCGGTTGTCATTATGTTTCGTGAATACCATTTTTTTCTGAGTGGGATATGTCTATTACCGATGGGAATTCTTATTCAAATTTTCTTTTTCTTTATTAGCAGGTGAGTAGTGTCTATCGTAAGCCAAAATTTTGCATCTGAAATTGTGTCGTATATTCAAGGTAAATAATTAAATGTCAATTTTACACCTAAACATTTCTTTCTACTTAATTTATGTGCAATTAAATTTTTCGTATAAAATTCCATCAAAATTTATTTTTTTAGAAAATTTTATTAACAATAAATGCTTCTAAAAATGTTTGTTGAAATTGCATTTTTCTACAAAATGTCGCTCCAATTAAATTTTTATTTCAAAAATTCCATCAAATTTTCAATTTTCTAGGAATTTTTGTTGAAGTTGAGTTTTTAGAAAATTTGACGAAAATTGCACTTTCTCTACTGTGCAATTAAATTTTTCCTAGAAAATTCCATCAAAATTACATTGCATTTTTTCTAGGAAATTCGATCAAAATTGCATTTTTCTACCAAATTTCTTTGCAACTTGATTTTATCTAAAAAATTTGTTAGACTTACATTTTTCTTAAAAATTTCGTTGAAATTGAGTTTTACTAGAAAAATTGATCAAAATGGAATTTTTTTTCAAAATTCGTTGGACTTCCATTTTTTCTTAAAAATTTCGTGAAATTAAATTTTTCTAGAAAATTTGACAAAATTGCATTTTTTTGTTGCAATTTAATTTTTCTAGAAAATTTTATTGACTTGGACCGTTAAAAAATCATATTTTTGTGAAATTGCATTTTTGTATAAAAATTTCTCTAGACTAACATTTTTCCTTAAACATTTCATTGAAATTGAAATTTTTCTAGAAAACTTGATCAAAATTGCATTATTCTACAAAATTATTTACAATTAAATTTTTTCTAGAAAACCTCATCAAAATACCATTTTTTTTATAAACATTTGTTGAAATTTCTATTTTTTACAAAATTTCGTTGGACTTATCTTTTTTTTAAAATTTCGTTGAAACTGCATTTTTCTAGCAAATTAATTTTAATTTTAATTTTTTGTACAAAATTTTGTTGAAATTTAATTTTTTTAGAAAATTTTGTTGACAAATGTTCTATGCAATTAATTTTTTTCTAGAAATTTTCATTAATATAGCATTTTATTTTGTTGAAATTGCATGTCTATACAAAATTTAGTTGGACTTCAATTTTTCCTTAAAAAATTCGCTGAAATTGCATTTTTCTAGAAAATTTAGTTAAAATTGAAATTTCTCTAGACTAATATTTTTCCATAAAAATTTTATTAAAATTGAAATTTTTCTAGAAAACTTGATTAAAATTGCATTATTCTACAAAATTATTTACAATTAAATTTTTTCTAGAAAACCTCATAAAAAACCATTTTTTTATAAACCTTTGTTGAAATTTCTATTTTTTACAAAATTTCGTTGGACTTATCTTTTTTTTAAAATTTCGTTGAAACTGCATTTTTCTAGCAAATTAATTTTAATTTTAATTTTTGTACAAAATTTTGTTGAAATTTAATTTTTTTAGAAAATTTTGTTGACAAATGTTCTATGTAATTAATTTTTTTCTAGAAATTTTCATTAATATAGCATTTTATTTTGTTGAAATTGCATGTCTATACAAAATTTAGTTGGACTTAAATTTTTCCTTAAAAAATTCGCTGAGATTGCATTTTTCTAGAAAATTTAGTTAAAATTGAATTTTTGTAGAAAATTTGGTTGAAATGTCATTTTTCTACCAAATTTCCTTGCAATTAAATTTTTACTTGAAAAATTCCATCAAATTTTCATTTTTCACGCAAATTTTGTTGAATAGATTTTTTTTTGAAAATTTGATGAACAATTTCTCAAAATTGCATTTTCTTGAAAATTTGGTCAAAATTAAGTTTTTCTACAAAATTTTGTAGAAATTGAATTTTATTGACGTGCAAAATTATTTTTTAGAAAATTCCATCAATAAAAAATTTTTCTAGAAAATTTTGTTGAAATTGCATTTTTGTAATAAATTTCGTTTAACTTACATTTTTCATTAACAATTTAGTTGTAATTGCATTTTGCTAGAAAATTTGATAAAAAGTTTAGTTTTCAGGAAAATTTGATCAAAATTGAATTTTTCTACAAAATTTTGCTGAACATTTTATTAGATTTATTGAATGTTTTCACATTCGAATTGTTCATCAGCTTTTTCGATCAACTCTTCCTTTCGAAAGGGAGGTTTTTGTGGTGTATTGTAAAACATAGGACACTGCGCTTTGAACGCCATGTAAAAACACATACCCTTATACGTATTTCAATCCTGTGCGGGGATATCATCAGAGGGAATTATACATGACACAGTGTGAGCTTGTAGTTGTGGCGATCATCACTTGTATATATACCAATCTACAAAGAAATTTGCATATGGGAATTATATACCTACCAAGAAAGCTTACACAAGTCACAAAGCCAATGCTCCAAGCGAGACTTAAATTCACCATTTTCACCACCCATGCGACTGGTAGGGGTTGCCAGCTCGACACAGTTTTTTCTACACCAATCGCTAGTAGATGGCGTAGTACTTTTAAAAGTCTTTCTAAATCGTCCAACTAATCTCAGAATCCACGCGGACGATTGGTGTAGAGACAACTGTGTCGAACTGTCTTCTTTTCCAATACACCACAAAAACCTCTCTTTCGAAAGGAGAGTTGATCGAAAAAGCTGAACAATTCGAATGTGAAAACATTCAATAAATCTAATAAAATTAAAAATTAAATCGATCATTAGCAAAAAACTTCTAAAAAACAATTTGTTGAATTTTAATTTTTTTTAGAAAGTTGTATTGACACAAAATTCTACAAAAGTTCTATGTAATAAATTTTTTCTAGAAAATTCCATCGATATATCAAAAATGGAGATCCGTGGATTTTCGAGGACTATAGAAAATATGAACGGTCGTGTGAGCGCATATATCTCAATCGGGGCAGAGATCGGACGTTTTCGGCTCAATAAGCTCTAGATAGGTGTTGAGATAGCTCGAGTAGTCTAACCATAGTTGAGTCAGTGTAGCCCTAGTTGCCCGAGGTCGCAACAGACGGTGGTCGTCCTTAAAGAATCACGTTGGTTTCCAGTTCGTGCATCGATGTTTGGACTGCATATGCGTGGAGTTCTTTAAGGGCAGCTTCAGTTCGTCCCTCAGGCACTAGACTAGCCGCCAAGGAAACATTTTTGAAATTCCATTTTTGTAAAAAATTTCGGTGGACTTAAATGTTTCCCTAAAAATTTTGATGGAATTGCATTTTTCCTTAAATTTTCGCTGAAATTTTATATTTTCTAAAACATTTGATAAAAATTGCATTTTTCAAGAAAATTTTAAAAATAAAATTTTTTACTACATTTTTTTGAAATTTAATTTTTTTTAGGAAATATTAGTGACAATAAAATTCTACAAAATTTCTATGCAATTAAGTTTTTTTTTCTCGAAAATTCTATCAAAACAACATTTTTCTAGAAACTTTTTTAAAGTAAAATTTTTGTAAATTTTTGGACTTAAATTTTTCCTTAAAATTTCGTTGAAATTGCATTTTTCTATCAAATATGATCAAAATTGAATTTTGCTGGAAAATTTTGTTGAAATTGGATTTTTTTAGAAAATTTTGCTGAAATTGCATTTTTATACAGAATTTTGTTAAAATTTATTTATTTAAAAAAGTTCATTGTATTTATGCAATTATTTTTTTTCTAGAAAATTCCTAGAAAATTTTGTTGAAATTACATTTTTGTAAAAAATTTTGTTGGAATTAAATGTTTCCTTAAAAATTTCGTTGAAATTGCATTTTTCTAGAAATTTTGATTTTACTAACAAAAATTTTTTAAATTGCATTTTTCGACACAATTTCGTTGAAATTGCATTTTTCTACAAAATTTTGTTGAAATTAAATTTTCATAGAAAAGTTTATTGTTTTTAGGCAATTTGTTTTTCTAAAAAAATATAGCATTTTTCTAGAAAATTTTGCTGAAATAGCATTTACATATGTACAAAATTTTGTTTGACTTACTTTTTCCTTAAAAATTGCTCAAAAGATCGTTCATATTTTCCAGTGTCCTCGGAAACCCACGGACCTATCACCAGAGGATCATTGGCCAATTGAAGCTCCCAATTTAAAAATAGACTCTGTCACAACATGGAACCCAACGAGATTCTTTGAGGACGACCACCGTCTGTTGCTACCTCGGGCAACGAGGGCTCCAATGACTTAACTAAGGTTAGACTTCTCGAGCTTTCTGAACACCTATCTAGAGCTTATTGAGCCGGAAACGTCCGATATCTGCCACGATTGAGATATATGCGCTCAGACGATTTTCCAGAGTCCTCGAAAATCCTCAGATCTCCCACCAGAAAATCAGTGGGTACGATCAATTACAGCTGCCAGAGCAATTTAAAAAGGAGACTCTGTTTCCTTGGCGGCTTGTCTAGTGCCTGAGGGACGAAATGAAGCTGCCCTTAAAGAACTCCACGCATATGCAGTCCAAACATCGATGCACGAACTGGAAACCAACGAGATTCTTTGAGGACGACCACCGTCTGTTGCTACCTCGGGCAACGAGGGCTCCACTGACTCAACTAAGGTTAGACTACTCGAGCTTTCTGAACACCTATCTAGAGCTTATTGAGCCGGAAACGTCCGATCTCTGCCCCGATTGAGATATATGCGCTCACACGACCGTTCATATTTTCCATAGTCCTCGAAAATGAACACCTATGTAGAGCTTATTGACCCGGAAACGTCCGATCTCTGCCCCGATTGTGATATATGCGCTCACGAGACATTTCGTACTTTTCAGAGTACTCGAAGAACCACCGATCTCCAGAAGAATTTAAAAAAGAGACTCTGTTTCCTTAGCGGCTAGTCTGGTGACTGAGGCACGAACTGAAGCTGCACTTAAAGTACTCCACACAGATGCAGTGCAAACAACGTGATTCTTTGAGGACGACCACCGTCTGTTGCTACCTCGAGCAACGAGGTCTACACTGACTCAACTAAGGTCAGCGCTCATCAAGAAAATCATTGAAGCTGCCAGATTCCGCTTTTAGAAAAGAACTTATTCTAAAATATTGTCAAAATTCGGACATTGCTGCATATAGTTGTTATTGTAGCAGTATAGGTGTTTTTTTGTTGTCCATTAGATGTTGTTTGATTCGCCTTGTGTTGTGGGTTCTACTGAATTGGTGTTCAGGCCAAGGAAGGTGGGTCTGCAGAGACCTGGGAACAAGTTGATTAGGTTTGGAAAGGCTGTTGAACAGGTGTAGTGTGTCATGTTTGCACGTGGGACAGGTGTCCGACGTATTGCCATCAATCCTTGCCCAATACGAATTGAGGCGGCGGCTACACCAGTCCGATCTTAATTAGGCCAAAACTACTCTTGTCTCTCGTGGTAATTCCTTTTCCTCCGAAGCCACTGATGGAGGGTTATCTCCTAGCACGACATTTACTCTGTAATTATTCACGGCTTCAGCGAATGCCTCAGAGTGGATGTCAACATGGCCTGTCTGGCAAGGGTTGTGGTCTAAAGGTCCTCTATTGTAGCATTGAACCTCGCGCTCGAAATTATGAAGGTATTTCCTGAATCGCCTGGGAGGAGGAAGCCTATCCACAAGGTGGTGATTGGGGTGGCTGGGACGTTAGCAACAAAGCAAAACTGCTTCGACAGAAAAAATTCTGCCGTCGCACGGGTATGACGTTTGTCTTCTCATGTAGGTGATCCAGAGAAGTCATGAGAAGGCACCCTGTCGCAATTATTAAAGCAGCATTGTTGCAGGTTTTTCAACCGCAGCTCGCTCAAATTCGGTGACCACACTGGTGCTGCATAGTTAACCACAGACCGACCTATTGCTTTGTAAGAGGTCAACAAGGTTTCTTTGTCGGTTCGCCAAGTACTACCGGCTATCGAATTGACTACCTTGTTCCTAATTCTCATCTTATTGCAGATATGTAGCTGTGGCATATGCGTTAGACCTGAAGAGGCTATCAAATGTCACACCAAGAACCTTAGGGTAATTGTTGGTCGGAATTATTGTGCCATCGACCATCACATTGAGTTGCTCCTTCACTTGCGCTGTCCATGCAGTTAACAGTGCGGCAGATGATTTGGTGGCGGATATTATTAGGTTCCTTGCAGTTAAGAAATTTTCAATCTCAGCCAGGTAGAAGACATTCAGCCTTCCACATATGTCATATGCCTATTGTAATCCTCTGATTTTCGAAAAACAAATCTATCTAAAACTTTTAATCCAAAATGTTTAAAAATTGCCGAAGAACATTATTCTTAAAATTTAGAACATTTAAATTGGGACAAAACTGCAGATGTTTCATTGCCAGATAGAGCCAAAGAAAGTATCTCTGATTTTTTATTATTTTTAAATTTTATTATAAAAACATATTATTTTTTTTTCGAAATTATAAACTCGTGTTATACCCCCTACAAAGTCTATGATTATCTATCAGACAATTTTTTTTCATTTTATTTTGTGTTTTTTTTACTAATTGTATGAGTATGTATATAGAATCTGCCTGCAACCAACTACAACCTTAAACTTGAATCTCCAGAATAAACAATTTTTTTCACCTTATCAGTCATTGTTGTTGGATGACACCAAGGGTTGTTGCTTGAAGTGTATGCTGTGTGCAGATGCTATTATCTGCTTGGAAAAATTACAATCTGTATGAAATTATCTGCTCACTTAGATTTCAAACTAAATGTTAGAAATAGAAATTAGTTCCGTTTTCAAGTTTTGTCAGTTCACAACGCGTTGCTCCTACTTTGCAATATGGTTGAAAAAGTAATCTTAGCCTATTCGGGTGGCCTAGATACCTCGTGTATCTTGAAATGGTTGCTAGAAAAGAAATACGAAGTTATTTGTTTAATGGCCGATGTGGGCCAAAAGGAAGATTTTGAGGCTGCCACTGAGAAGGCTTTGAAAATTGGAGCCAAAGATGTTATTGTCAGAGATGTGAAAGAAGATTTTGTGCGTAACTATATTTGGCCCGCGGTGCAAATGGGTTTGATCTATGAAGAACGTTATCTGTTGGGTACTTCATTGGCTAGACCCTGCATTAGTGTAGCCCTAGTGGAAGCTGCCAAAAAATATCAAGCAAAATATATAGCTCATGGTGCTACGGGCAAGGGCAATGATCAAGTGCGTTTTGAGTTGTGTGCCTATGCCTTGATGCCGGAAATTAAGGTAAGTTAAATTACTTTTAATAAAAAAAAAAGCCTAAAACTATTTGAATATGTCTCTTTTTCATTCCAGATCATTGCCCCCTGGAGAGATGATGAGTTCTGCCGTCAATTTCAAGGTCGCTTGGATTTAATCGAATATGCAAAATTGCATAATATTCCTGTGACCGCTAAACCCTCCACTCCTTGGAGTACAGATGCCAATATTTTGCATATCAGTTATGAATCGGGTGTCTTGGAAGATCCCAATCATATAGCTCCCGAGAGCTTGTATGAAATGACCAAAGATCCTCTTACACAGGCCCCCAAAGAGTCTATGCGTATGACTATAACTTTCGATAAGGGCTTACCCACGCAACTGAACGGTAAAGCTCAGTCGCCTTTGGAGATTTTGGAAATTTTGAATTATGTAGCCGGCTCCTATGGCATTGGTCGCATTGATATTGTGGAAAATCGTTATGTGGGTCTTAAGTCCAGAGGAGTTTATGAAACACCGGGTGGTACGGTTTTGTTCCAGGCTCATCAAGATTTGGAGGTTTTCTGTCTGGATAGAGAGGTAAGCAAGGAATGAATATTATTCAATTAATTTCTTATCACTATGTAACAAAATTGAAAGATAGATGTAGTTTTTATATCGGCACAGTAGTTTAAATTTAGTGAAATGGGAAAAATATGGTCCAAACGCGAACTTCCACAGCGAACTTGAATTCCCTAACAAAGTTTTCTCTCTGTACGTCATAGAAACCATAGGCTTCCCTTGGCTTGTATTGAGATCTGGACGACCAAAGTTGTCAGTATAATCTCCGCCGATAGGAAAGGTGGCGGAAGTGTCGCAAAGTCAATTACCTCAAGTTTCGGTCCAGGCCAAAGTACGCTCTCAAGAACTCTACTGAGCTCTTGTTGTCACAGTTGGCTCCCGTAGATCAGCCTGCTCCGTTGAAGGTATCGTTCTTGCTGGTAATCCTGTATAAGGCAATCTTTTAACTAGCAGTCATCTATCGACGCTGATTCTCACATCGGGATCAAACCAGTCTATGATCCTCCAGGCTCACAGATTTCTTCACCTTCTATTCCTCATTAGAAGCAGAATCGTCTCCAGACCTAACTCGCTTAAGTATCTCCTTGTGTTTACAATTACCGGAAAACGCGAGATGACGTATGCATCTTCGGCCTTGTTCTACCTACCGATGGTAGAATAGATGCGGCGTTCTCTGCTCCTTCCGAAGACTTTCGTCTTACCCTTGGATATATGTATTCGATCTAGTGCCATCTAAGGTCATAACTCGCAGGTTAACAGATCACATTGTTGAAGAGAATCCCACGCGATCTATATGTGTCCGTTTCCAGAGAGTGTTCCTCCAGTGTCATGGATTTCTTCGCTGACCTCTTGTTGCTACACTTGTCACCCTTGACTCCCGCAGAGCAGTCTGTACCCATGAAGGTAACGTTCTCGCCCTCTCGGCATCCTTGTAGAAGGCAATCTATTGACGCTGATTCCCGCATCAGGATCAGACCGATCTATGATCGCTACCTCATAGTGTTCCTAGACATTCGATGATTTCTTCGCCTGTTCTCTTTACAAGCGGGATAGTCTCCAGACCTAGCTCGCTTAACTATTTCCTTGTGGGTAAAGTTGCCGGAGCAGGATGAAGTTTCGCCAAATTTACTTTGAGTGAATGGCAAGACGTGACGTGACCTAGGCTCATTTAGCCTTGTTGAACCTACCGCAGTTAGGACAGAAGCTGTACTCACAGCTCCTTCCACAGACTTGGGTCTAGCCCTTGGATCTATTCGTACTCGAGCCCTCTGAGCCCATGACATACTTGTGTCGAAGTCGCATGTTAAGGTGGACATGGTCGAACAGAATCATTGGAGCGCTCAATCCTCAAATTCTTTCGATGTATGACAATGTTCCTACAATATTTCTTTATTTTCACATGCCCATTAGAAGCAGAATTGTTGTCAGACCTTGCTCATTTAGCTATCTCCTTGTGGGTACAATTACTGGAGCATGATAGAGTTTCACCTAATTTACTCTGAGAGGATGGCAAGACGTGAGGAGACCTAGGCTCATTCGGCCTTGTTGAACATATCTGAGTTAGGACAGAAGCTGATCTCATAGCTCCTTCCGCAGATTTGGACCTTGCGTTTGTATCTATTCTAACTCGTGCCCTCTGATCCCATGACTTACTTGTGTCGTAGATGCAGGTGAAGCGGTCACATTGTCCTAGGAGCGCTCAATCCTAAAATTCTTTCAATATATGCTCGTTACCTGAGAGTTTTCCTCCATGTTCATGAATTTTTTTCACTTTCACATTCCCGTTAGAAGCGGAATCGTCTCAAGACCTAGCTCGCTTAACTATCTCCATGTGGGTACAGTTACCGGAAGACGAGAGATGGCGTATGGTTCTTCGGCCTAGTTGAACCTACCGCTGGTAGGACAGAAGCAGTGCTCTCTGCTCATTATTTGGGTTTTACCCTTGGATCTATTCGAAGTTTTATGTCCGCTACAAGAGAGTGTTCCTCCGGCTCTAGATTTCTTCGCTGAGCTCTTGTTGGTACAGTTGACTACCTCGACTACCTTAGACCAGCATGCTCCCTTCAATGTAACGTCATCGCTGGTACCCTTATGCAAGGCGATCTCCTCTATGAGCTTTCGTTAAACTAGCAGTCATCTATCGATGCTTATTCTCCCATCAGGATCAGACCTATCTCTGACATCTCCAGACTCATGGATTTCTTCACATTCTTAGTTTGGGCAATTGCACTGTGAGGTCATTTCAATGCAACAGCTATCAGCCCCTTAGATTTAGCAAAAACATATCATGGGAATTGATACATTACTACATGGAATCGGAGGTCTATTCCGCAGGTGCCAATTTGAATCTTAGCTGTGTGGACGTACACTTCAGCACTTGGTATGGGGTCCAAGGCTATCCAAAACTTCTGATATTTCAAGGGTCAGAGATACCAGGTTGCTAGGCAACTCCACGTGGAGAAACCGTTTGACCTGCGCTGTGAGTTTAAGCCTCAGACACCACGAAACTCCCAGAAGGCACGTTGCCAACGATCGAGCTAAAGGTCATACAAGGTATTATTGGGGTTCCTGATCTCCCGTGGAAAAATTGAGGCAAATATAGTCTGCATGCAGGTGTGAGGGTTCAATCACCACTCATACATGGATGTAGCTTTTTCACCGTATATATCGAGGATTATTCCTACCTCTTACATTTAAAATCGGTGAACGGCAACCATATATTAAGGCTGGACTCAAAGGTGCTCCCAAAACCTGTCGCTCGAAAATGCCAAGAAAAATACTCGGATCAAGTTTTCGTGGTGATCCCAACTCACAGTTGGTATGTGATCAGTTTTTGTCCCAAGATAACTATCGATTAATCTCTCCAAGGTTTTAAGGTGAAATGATGATAGACTGACTAACTAGCCGGAAATCCTGTAGGTCCGGCATGGGATGGCTTTACCGCTTTGGGAATGTAGACAATTTTAGTTTATTTCTATTTTGATGGTATATAAGTTTGCTTGATACAATAAGCATTGAGCTTCCTGAGCCAGGAAATCAGTGTATCATCAACTGCCTGCAGCTCCGCCCGCGAGACTTTGTCTGGTTCTGGTAGCGTAAAAAGTATAAAGCTATTTGAAGACCAAGTAATTCTAAAGTCTCGCTGGCGATCCCTGATGGTTGCACTCCAACGGAATCCCCAACCGAAGTATCCAAAGCAAAGCGTTAGGTTAGTGGGGTAGGCATAGTGACCAGCTCACATAGACCAATTGAGGCCTCTGGGCCACCACAGGCTCAGACGCCCCTCATCGAAACCAACCTGTTTGATATACAAAGTTATCAGTAATACGAATACCGTTATCGGCAAGATCTGTCAGAATTCCCAGAGGGGCCGACCCAATAATTTCCAGACGAAGTTACACAGTTTCCAGATAGTAACAAAGCTGGTACTCAATGGTATCCACTTATTCTTCATCTCCACAGCTTGTGCAAAAGTTGTCGGATTCAATTCCCAATTCCTCAATTCTGTGTTCGCCGATCAGGCAGTGTCTCGTCAGAAATGACACTAAGTTCATAGGAGAAAGGGGCAGGAGGAATAGAAAAGGGGAATTCCTCCCTTACCCTCTCTCCAAAGCAGATCCGATTAGCAACAACTACTGTTGCCTCCTGTGATTCGGGACCAACGTAGACAGTATTTTCCTCTCTAGATCGATTAGATATTTTTACCTTCTCAGGTCGTGTTTTGGCCAGATTTGTCTAGCTATGCTACAGGTGTCGATCATCTCTCATTGGACTATCTGACTGTCTCTTGGACTCAATTCCCAACATTCTGCCGTGTTCGCCGATCAGGCATTTTCTCGTCAGCACTGTTCGTGTTTTCAGATCAGATAGTGTCTCCTCAGAACTCACGCCGAATCACACGAGGCAACATTAGTTGCGGCTAATCGGAAGTTCATAGGAGAGAGAGGCAGGAGGAATAGAAAGGGGAAATTTCTTCCTTTCCCTCCCTCCCTCTACAAATAACATCCGATTAGCCTCTACTACTCTTGCCTCGTGTGATGCGGGAATAACGTGTACAGTCCTTTCCTTACTAGATCGATGGTATATTTTGAACTTCTTTGGTCGTATTTTTGCCAAATATGTCTAGCCATCCTACAGGTGTCGACCATCTCTCATTGGACTGTCTGACTGTGGCTTACCTAAGCCAAATAGGGCTGCCTCTTGCATGTCGAGAGTGGCGTCACCAATATATGCGAATTCTTCAAGAATTTGTAATTTCGTCGATATCCTAGTTAGTTCATCGGCTTTGCAGTTCCGGGGTTATTCCTATGAGGTATAAGTTAAACTGCTCAGCCATCTGGTTAAGAGATCTGTAGGGCAGTCGAGTGCTGTCTGTGAATTTAAGGATGTAGCATCCAGAGATTTTATGGCAGCCTGGCTGTCGGAATTAATGACGACGCCAGTGTTGGTCATAGTGGTGCAACTCAGCAACTTTCCTTATTGTCAGAGATTTTATGGCAGCCTGGCTGTCGGAATTAATGACAACGCCAGTGTTGGTCATAGTTGTGCAACTCAGCAACCTTCCTTATTGTCAGTTTTTCGACCTGATATTTAGACACTGCAGGTATCTGGTAGTCAGTGAGATATAGCAAACTATACCTGCAATCTGGACATCTCTTGAGAGGGGAAAATTAACAATTGCCCTTTTAATAATCTTAAAAATTTAAATAATTTATTTTCCCCCCTTTTTTTCAGGTTTTACGCTGTAAACAATATTTGCGCGATCGCATGGCCGACTATGTCTACAATGGTTTCTGGTTTAGTCCTGAAGCTAACTATGCACGTAAATGCTTGGAACTGTCACAGGAGCAAGTCAACGGTGAAGTGACCATGGAACTAAGACCCGGCTATTGTCTAGCCGTGGCTCGCAAAGCCACCACTCAGGCATTGTACAATCAGGAACTGGTATCGATGGATGTCCATGGTGGTTATGTGCCACGTGATGCTTCCGGTTTCATAGCCATCAATGCGGTGCGCCTTAGAGAACATGTACGAGCTTTTGGTGCTTATGAAGTTAAAAAGTAATAAACGATAGCAAAAAAAAAATCGAACGATAACCAGCAAAAATAAAACGGAACCTTCAACAATTGCCAACTATTGTTAACATCTAGTTTTGCTCGGAATTCTTTGAATTTTGGTGCTTAGGGGCAAAGTAACTTTTTCCTTAGCTCTTTTATTCTTTTTGCGCTGATGGTTACTGGCGGATAACTGCTGTGTTTCAGGAAACGGATGGATGATGATGTTGATTTCTTGTTATTTTTTTTATTGAGCACAAAAATTCATTGCTAACATTTGTTGGGGTATTTGTGAGTTCCTTAGAACTTGCTTTGCTTTGGTTTGAGATTTTTTTCGTCATTGCCATTCAATATTCTTTCCAATCGTCACGTAATCAATCAAATACTTGATTGGTGTACAAAAATCATTACTTCACATATTCACACTAGTTCTCAGTCCTTGCTCTCCCATCCCTCTTTGCTAAAGAGGGGGACGCCATTGAACAGCAGAGTTTTTTTTTCAATTTTTTTCTCGCGCTCTGCTCTGTCATATTTTGGTCCATGGCTCTTTTATTATATGGCGGCTTTCATATGTGTGTGTGTGTGGTGAAACTTTTAACGCCTTCGTTCTCTTTGTCTCTTTTTTTTTGGTGGGCTGTGCGGTTTTTTGGCGAGGGGTGCAAATAGTGCTTTGTCAGCAGACCTTTTAATCTAGGAAAGTCCATGACGAAAAAAAGGGGAACAAATAAACGGTGGGAGTCAAATTGATAAAGAAGTATGTGTGTGTCTATGGGTACTTGTATGTGAGTGCATTGAGCCTTAATGAAACAACAGCTTGTCAAATTTGTCAGTTATTTGGAAATTAATAGCTCCCTCTAGTATTGAATGGTTTAACTAAGAATAGCTGAAAGATCAAACAAATTGTTTTGGGGGGAGTTTGTAGTTTTTGGTGGTATTTAGAATAATTTTTTTTCTCATTCCTCTTTTAGTTTACTGCTATTTGTAGCAATTACAAGGGAAGGTTATCTTTTAAATAAGGTTCAAGTATTTCCAAAGAGGCTTCAAAAAGAAGCTGCCATCAAGTCTCTGGATTCTGTACTCCTGAATTTCAAAAAAAGCCTCCAACTGTCGTAGATCTCTTTACGAGATGGCTGAACAGGTCCAGCTCATTCACCTGAACCCACGAACTATCTCACATATTCCCGGGGAACTGGAATATGTGGACATGCCTCTGTGGACCTTTAACATCATCTTCCGATATACCGCTCCGATGGCAACAAATGGCAGGTGGTCGCTATTCAGGAACTATATACAATCCAAACTGATGTGGCTCTGCCTCTAGCGATCGACAAGCTCTTTTTGAGACAGTGGATTATGACAACAATTCACAGCTGATGTGGTCCTGCCTGAACTCATAATGCACCAAAGACTTACTTCTGTTATCGAGGCAGGACGTTTTATTTATTTGAAATTCAGAATAGCCCTCAATTGTCGCAAATTCCTCAACGATATCGCTCAGCAGGGCCGCCTCATCTACCTGATATGGGTGTCGGGTCTACGAACTACCTTGCGAGCTTTGAATAAAATGGAATATGTGGACATGCCTCTATGGACCTTTAACTTCATCTTCCGATATACCGCTCTGATGGCAACAAATGGTAGGTGGTCACTATTCAGGAACTTTATACAATCCAAACTGATGTGGATCTGCCTCTAGCGATCGACAAGTTCTTGTTGAGACATAGTGGATTATGACAACAATTTACAGCTGATGTAGCCCTGCCTTAACTCAAGAAAGGCCAAAGCTTTACTTCTGTTACCGAGGCAGGACGTTTTAGTTATATGAAATTCAGAATAGCCCTCATGGGGCTCAAATCCCTCAAGGGGCTCTGCTCAGCAGGGCCACCTCATCTACCTGATATGGGTGTCGGGTCTACGAACTACCTTGCAAGCTTCAAATGAAATGGAATATATGGACATGCCTCTATTGACCTTTAACTTCATCTTCTGATATACCGCTCTGATGGCAACAAATGACAGTTGGCCACCAGTCAGAAACTGTATACAATCCAAACTGATGCGGCTCTGCCTCTAGCAACAGACAGAATCTTCTTGAGAGATAGTGGATTATGACAACAATTTACAGCTGATGTGGTCCTGCCTGAAATCATAATGCACCAAACCCTTACTTCTGTTATCGAGGCAGGACGTTTTAGTTATTTGAAATTCAGAAAAGCCCTCATCTGTCGCAAATTCCTCAAGAATATTGCTCAGCAGGGCCACCTCATCTACTTAATACTCGTATGTGTGTCGGGCCACAGGGTCTACGAACTACCTTCCAAGCTTCAAATGAAATGGAATATGTGACATGCCTCTATGGACCTGCAACTTCTTGTAGTATACCTCTCTGATGGCAACAAATGACAGTTGGCCATCAGTTAGTAACTGCATACAATCCAAGAAGATGAGGCCCTGCCTCTAGAAACCGTCAGGATCTTCTTGAAACATAGTAGATTATGACAACAATTCACAGCTGATGTGGTCCCAACTGAACTCATAATGCACCAAAAGCCTTACTTCTGTTATCGAGGCAATACGTTTTATTTATTTAAAATTCTGAAAAGCCCTTAACTGCAGCAAATTCCTCAACGATATGGGGCTCAGCAGGGTCTCATCTACCTGATATGGGTGTCGCGCCTCAAGGACAACCTAGGAACTACCTCTCAAGCTTCTATTGGTCTAGGTGGCTGGTAAATAGGGTTTGTCACTAAGGTCAGGTAGACGACTCTACCTATATACACTAAAAGAAGCACCGTATACCAGATTAGCGGGATCCACTTTATGGATCTAGACGCGCTAGAGTTCGCATGACTATACAAGACATTACAAGAAATTGAGAAGTTTCAGGAAAAGACATGGGTTAGACCGAAAGATACGAGTCGACCATGTTGGTGTGGCAAAGAAGGTGGTATTGGGTATATAAGGCCCAAAAGTCCTTAAGGTTAATTCCGTAATACCTGGAAGAGCTCGATAATTCAGAACGCGTCAAGATTTCTGGGGCATCTCAGATGATTTAAAAGTTTGTACTTGAAGGTTTGAGAATATAGTATAAATTAGCCATAATCAGAAGCAGAACCAATGCGCAAGTTCCTAGAAAGGAGCTCAGCAAAAAGTATATTATTAGATAAGGAGCAATATCTGACCTCTTTCACAAAGTAATCTCTGAAGCCAATATCGCGGGGTTGGAGGAATTTAGTGTGTAGTTTGGTACGTAGACTACACCTAAGATAGGGATGTAGAACTGGCTAAATACACCTTTTCATGATTCCCAGCGCTGTAAAAAAGACTACATACCCGATCTCCTGCGTATTGATCAATATCCTTACCTCATCGAGTCCCCTAGTCTCAATATTAGATGAACAGCAATGGCTGACCACCCTCACAAAGTTTTATCTGAAGACAGTTTTGCCTCAGGAAAATAACTGGGTCAGACAGACAGATAAGAGACGACCTGGTTGGAGTGGCAAAGAAGATTATAAAATTCATTGCACCTTAAATTTATTACAGAAAAGTCTGGAAGAGCTGGAAGCTGCAAGACGCGTCGCATTTGCATGCCCAGTATTTCTGGGGAATTGCGGGAGATTTTAAGGTTTGTAGGTGGTCGTTTGAAGAAAGCCAACATAATCGAAATAAGTCGCAGAGAATAAAAAGCATGCACTGCGAGAAGTGGGTTCTTTAGAAGCATAATATTATTTATAGCTGACCTCCCTCACGAAGTAATATCTGAAGATAGTTTTACGGGGTTGAAGTAAGTTAGGGTCTGTTGCATGAAGAAGTAATAGCCAACCTTCCTCACGAAGTAATACAGCGGGTTTAGTGGATGTTAGGGTGTGTAGTTTGGAACCTAGGTGCCAGTCACCGTCATGTAGAGCTGGCTAAATACGTCTAAATACGATCAATATTATAGACCTTATATCCTGCAGATTGATGAGGGGCAATAGCTGACCTCCCTCAAGAAGTAATAACAGAACACAGTATTGTGGGGTTCAATCAATAGGTTTACATTTCTGTACTGTAAATATAAGAAATTACTTCTTGTTGTACAGCAAATAAATAAATAAAGATGTTAAATAAACTAATTTGTTTGGTGGAATATTAAACCAGTGGTAAATATTACGGAACCGATCTCCTGATTTATCTGAAGCCTTATCTCATCAACTCTCATAGTCTCAATATCAGATGAGGAGCAATAGCTAACCTCTCCCATGAAGTAATACTGGAAGACAGTATTGCGGTGTTGGAGGAAGCTACGGGGGGGTAATTTGGTACGTAGGTCCCAAAGAGAGTCATGTACTTATACTCGTATAAGGCTGAATGCACCTTTAGAAGATTCCCGCTTTCTGTACATTAAAAAAGCTTATAGAACCGATCTCCTGCAGATTGATCAATAGCCTCAACTCATCAACTCTTTTAGTGTCAATATTAGAGGGGGAGCAATAGCGGACCTCCGGCACGAAGTGATATCTGTAGACAGAATCGTGGGTTTTGAGGAAGTTAGGTTGTGTAGTTTGGTACGTAGGTCCAAAATGAGATTTGGGGGAAATTAAGATGTGAAGTTTGGGGCATAGGTCGAAGAAGAGACTTGGGGAAAGTTAGAGTACGTAGTTTGTATTTAGGTCCCAAAAGAGTGTCATATAGAGGTTTTTCCATGATTCTCTCTCGGTAAAATGTCAAAGCAGCATTCAATATCCGATCGCCTATAGATTGAGACAAGTCGAGACAAGCATAAATAAGAATAAATTGTAACTGAACTGTAACTTATGGCCCTACGTTCCCAGTAGAAGTAGAGACAAGCTTTAAAAAGAATAAATTCAAACTGAACTCTAACGGATGGCCTTACGGTAGGATCGCATGAATATAAATGCATCTGCTTAATCATCAAGATGGTTCTAGGTCTGGTTTTGTAAAATGCTTTATATAAAAACCTTATATAAAAACCTTAAACTCCCAAACCATTGTGGAATATAATGGACCCCATTTTCTCCTGCAGAGCAAATAATAGCTTTACCTCATAGCCTCAATACTAGAAGAGGAGCAATAGCTCCCTCAGATAGGATTACTTGAAGGCAGTATCGCGAAGTTTGACTAAGTTATGGTTTAGTTTTATACTTAGGTCCCAAAAGAGACTTGGGAGAAATTAGGATGTGAAGTTTGGGATATAGGTCCCAAAAGACAGTCATTTAGATCTGGATAAATACCTTTTTTGAAGAATCTCACTTCAGAAAAATATCAAAGCAGCCTGCAATATTCGATCTTCTGCAGATTAAGACAAGTCCGACAATCACTAATAAGAATATATTGCAACTGAACTCTAACTGATGGACCTACGTCCCCAGTAGGATCGACACTACATACCCAGTAGAACGAGCAAGCATTATTACGAATAAATTCGGTTTGAACTCTAACTGATGGCCCTACGTCTCCGGTAGGATCGGCCCTACATCCCCAGTAGAGTCGAGCAAGCATTAATAAGAATAAATTCGGACTGAACTTTAAATGATGGCCCTACGTCTCCGGTAGGATCGGCCCTACATACCCAGTAGAGTCGAGCAAGCATTATTACGAATAAATTCGGTTTGAACTCTAACTGATGGCCCTACGTCTCCGGTAGGATCGGCCCTACATCCCCAGTAGAGTCGAGCAAGCATTAATAAGAATAAATTCGGACTGAACTCTAACTGATGTCCCTACCTGACCGGTAGGATCGCATAATGGATCATCAAGATGGTTTTGGATTTCGTTTTGTAAAATACCTTTTATATAACCCCAATTTTCTCATCAACCCTCATAATTCCAATCAATGATATCCGAAATATGTACAACGGCTTCACTGAAGTCCAGGCAAGAATAAAGACGAATATATTCCAGCTGAACACTAACTAATGACCTTATGTGCCCAATAGGATCGCATGAAAAAGTCTTGCTTTGTGAAAGGATAATACGAACTCTCATCAAATTGCATATGTTCATTCACTCAAGTCAATCATAAAGTATAATATGCTCTAACCGAACTCTAACTAATGATTCTACGTTCCCAGTAGAAGAAGGCACTGTTTTTGGGAATATCAAAGTCCTAGCATGATCATTAAGATGATGCTGAGTCTTGCATTGTAAAACAACAATACAAATTTATCTGAGTCTTAAACTATTGATCCGGAAAGAAGTAGTAGTAGTGTAAGGTCCTGAGTATAGGGGTTCGAAGAACTTCCCAAAGATCGATATGAGCGACACGTACTGCTAGAATTCCGTTCATGTTTAGAATTTATTCAAAAAAATATCTTCCAAACTGGAGGAGCAATCGATGTTTTGCTAATGAGTAAAGGTAATTGGAAAGAGAATGATTATAAGACAGGAAAGAATTATAGGAATATGTAGAGGAAGGAATTTTTGGTAGGTACTGACAGATAGACATTTCAAATTGTGAGGACGAAAGTTTGATCCTCACTTATCCATCCATCCATCTGGTATCCCGGTATACCCTGTTATCTTACTTTATCTATACATCGCATTCTATTATCCTACCACACAGTATGAAGGGTATCTCCAAGTCGTCACTATACTTTTGCAATTACCCAGATTTTTTTTGTGTGTGGCAACTTCTAGTATTGAAACGTGTATTTCCTCCTGGTTGTTGCATATTTAAGTCGACAACAAATTAACTTTAATTGTGAGCAATCAACGTTGGAAACCGTTTGCTTCCGCTTTTTGCACAAAACTTTTGTGTTTTGTTAATTCTATTGTTGATGTTGATAGCGGCGCTGCGATGGTTGGTTGTCTGCATTTTGTTTCTTTTACTTTTTGATAGCTTCGACGGTTTGTTATTTTATTCTCTCTCCCTATCGCACTCGGTAGTGGAAATAGGATGCACCTTTGCACAAATTTCGCTTTTTTGTTTAATTAAAGTGTGTTTCTTTTATTTGCAATGCTGATGCTGCTGCTGCTTTGGGGGAAATTAGAAAACTGTTTCTAATTACTTGCGATGATGTTTCTAAGTGGTATCTTATTTCTCGTTTCATTACAAAGGACCTATCACAATTTTTGGCATGTTACTTGTATGAATTCCTGAGAAACTGAGAGATGAAATGCAGACATTTGAAATGTGAAGAATGAAGAAAACTAACTGCAATACGGGTATTCATTTGGTGGAGGTTTAGAAAAATAATTTTGATAATTTTAATAACTGAGGTTTAAGTCTGAGGATATTTATGTCTTCATAACTAATTGCGAGTAGGGTGATTTTCTGAACATAGAAACCATTCTCAGTTGTCGACTTTAGCACAGATAGTGATCTGACTGGTTGACTTTGGTAGAGATAACGCCCTCAGTGGTCGACTATAGCATAGATAACGACATCAGGAGGCTACTCTAGTACAGATAAGAGTTGACTATTGCATATATAACGACATCAGGGGCATACTCTAGTACAGATAAGAGTTGATTATTGCATATATAACGACCTCAGTGATGAACTCAAGAACAGATAACAACCCAATTAGTCGACTACAGTATAGATAACGACCTCAGTGGTTGACTTTGGCATAGATAAAGACCTATATGGTCGTATCTAGCAAAGATAGCAACCTAAGTGGTCGACTACAGCATAGATAATGACCTCAACGGTCGACTACAGCATAGACAATGAGCTCAATGGTCGACTACAGCATAGATAACAACCTCAATGGTCGAGTCTATCATATATAACAACCTCCGTGGCCGACTCTTGCATAGATAACGACCTCAATGGTCGAGTCTAGCATAGATAACAACCTCCGTGGCCGACTCTTGTATAGAGAACGACTTCAGTGGTCGACTCTAGCATAGATAACAACCTCAATGGTCGACTATATCATAGATAACGACATCAATGGTCGACGCCAGCACAAATAGTAACCACAGTGGTACACTCTAGCGTAGAAAACGACCTAAGTGGTTGACTCCTGCTTAGGTAACGACCTCAGTGGTTGACTCAAGCATAGATAACAACATCAGTGGCCGACTATAGCATAAATAATGTCCTTAAGGGTTGACTATTGCATATATAACGTCCGCAGTGGTGTAATCCTTGATAGATAACAACCTCATTGGCAGACTATATCATAGATAACGACCTCAGTGTTCGACTTTAGCATATATAACGACCTCAGTGATAAACCGTAGCATAGATAACGACCTCATTGATCGACTTTAGCATATATAACGACCTCATTGATCGACTCTAGCAGATGTAGCAAAGATAATGAGATCAGTGGTTTGATTCTGGCATAGATAACGCACTTAACTCTCGATTCTACTGTAGATAAGGACTTCAAAGGTCGACTCTAACATAAGTGACGACCTATATGATCGACTCTAGCATAGATAGCAACCTAAGTGGTCGACTACAACATAGATAACGACGTCAACGGTGGCCAGCTCTTGTATAGATAACGACTTCAGTGGTCGACTATAGCATAGATAACAACCTCAATGCTGGACTATATCATAGCATATATAAAGACCTCAGAGACCGACTCTAACACAGGTAACTGATCGACTCTAGCAGAGGTAGCAAAGATAATGAGATCAGTGGTTTGATTCTGGCATATATAACGCACTTCACTGTCGGTTCTAGTGTAGATAACGACTTCAAAGGTCGACTCTAGCATAGATGACCTATATAGTCGACTCTAGCATAAATGACGACCTATGTGGTCGACACTAGCATAGATAGCAACCTAAGTGGTCGACTGCAGCATAGATAACGACACCAATGGTCGACTCTGGCATAGATAAAAACCTCCGTGGCCGACTCTTGTATAGATAACGACTTCAGTGGTCGACTATGACATAGATAAAAACCTCAATGGTGGACTATATCACAGGTAAAGACCTCAGTGGCCGACTCTTGCGTAGATAACGACTTCAATGGTCGAATCTAACATAGCTAACGACATCAATGGTGGACTCCAGCATTAATAGTAACCTCAGTGGTACACTCTAGCGTAGAAGACGACCTCAGTGGTTGACTCCTGCTTAGAAAACGACCTCAGTGGTTGACTCAACCATAGATAACGACATAAGTGGCCGACTATAGTTTAAATAATGTCCTTAAGGGTTGACTATAGTTTAAATAATGTGCTTAAGGGTTGACTATTGCATATATAACGTCCGCAGTGGTGTAATCCTTGATAGATAACAATCTCATTGGTCGACTTTAGCATAGATAACGGCCTCAGTGGTTGACTCTAGCATATATGACGGCCTCGGAGACCGACTCTAACACAGGTAACTGATCGACTCTAGCAGAGGTAGCAAAGATAATGAGATCAGTAGTTTGATTCTGGCATAGATAACACACAAACTGTCGATTCTAGTGTAGATAACGACTTCAAAGGTCGACTCTAGCATAAATGACGACCTATATGATCGACTCTAGCATAGATAGCAACCTAAGTGGTCGACTACAGCATAGATAACGACGTCAATGGTCGACTCTGGTATAGATAACAACCTCCGTGGCCGACTCTTGTATAGATAACGACTTCAGTGGTCGACTATAGCATAGATAACAAACTCAATGGCGGACTATATCATAGATAACGACCTCAGTGGCCGACTGTTTTGAATAGATAACGACTTCAATGGTCGACTCTAGCATAGCTAACGACATCAATGGTGGATTCCAACATTGATAGCAACCTCAGTGGTAGACTCCAGCGTAGAAAACGTCTTCAGTGGTTGACTCCTGTTTAGATAACGACCTCAGTGGTTGACTCCTCCTTAGAAAACGACCTCAGTGGTTGACCCAATCATAGATAACGTCATGAGTGGCCGACCATAGCATATATAACGTTCTCAAGTGTTGACTATTGCATATATAACGTCCACAGTGGTGTATTCCTTGATAGATAACAACCTCATTGGTCGACTAAATCATAGATAACGATCTTAGTGGTCGACTTTAGGATTGATAACGACCTCAGTGATAGACTGTAGCATAGATAATAACCTCAGTGGTTGACCCTAGCATAGATAACGTTCTGAGTGTTTTACTCCTGCCTAGATATCTACCGCAGTTGTTGACTCCTGGATTCATAACGACCTCATTGGTTGACCCCTACTTAAATAACGACTTTAGTGTTTGATTCCTGGTTACACAACGACCTCAATGGTCGACTTTAGCATAGATAAAGGCTTCTGTGATTGACTATATCATAGGTAACGATCTCAATGGTCGACTATAGCATAGATAACCAGTTCAGAGGTCCACCCTAGCATAGATAACGACTTCAGTGGTCGACTGTATAACTGATAACGCCCTAAGTGGCCGACTCTAACAGAGATAACTTCATCAACGGTAGACTATTGCATAGATAGTGACCTAAGTAGTCGACTCTTGCCTAGAAAACGACCTCACTGTTGGTCTCTGGCATTGATAACGCCTATAGAGGACGATTCTAGTTAGATAACGACCTCAGTGGTCGCCATAGATGCTGTATCTAGCATAGATAAAGACCTCAATTAACCCTTTAAGTCCTCCATTAACCTTTACCTTGCTCATATTTTCTATGTGAATACATTTTAAAAGAAGTATTCTTATATATGCAATCAAAAGAAGTCAATCTGTTTTATTTTTACTTTACTTGAAATCATGTCCTCAAATCTTCTTCGGACAAATCCAACAAGAACAACAAAACAAACAATATGAACAACAGCAACCAAAAACTTTGGTCATTAATTACTCATAAAACAACTCGTTTCTGCATGATTTTACCTCCCTCCCTGCCACACACACAATTCCTTTTTCCTTTATTGGCAATTTCCTTTCAATTAGTTTACAAAATCCAAAAAAAAACTGACTAGAGCTTCGCAAGGGGTGGTTGTGGATGATGGGCAGAGGCTTGCATTGCGTTTTCATTTGCCGTAGAGCTTCCAGATCTGAGAGTGAAATAAAATAATGAATAAATGAATGCGAAAAAAAACAACAAAACATGAAGTGAACGCATGAGTCCTGCTGCGAATGTGGTCCGACCATCAATATCTATAATCCGGAAGCGATTGGACAAAGGGTGGCGATGAGGCCACAACTTTTTGTTATTGCTCGGCATGCCTACCCCAGTGGTGGTCTTATCAAAAACATCCTTCAACAATCCATCATGCATGAACTGACCGGTCGGTCTGGCTGATGTTGGTTGGCGTTGGCACAACAACGATGACGGCGATGACGTCGCTTGTAGTCAACGGCGAAGAACAATCAGTTGGTGGTGGTGTTGTTGTGTTCTCGGTGTTGCTTGCCATCACCAGCAAAGTATATCCATTTGCAAGGACTAACTTTTGCTTTTTGTTTTCTGAATTGGCCGAAATTAATGAATAAATAATATGGACACAAAAGTTGTTCAATTCGATTTTTCCGGTTTTGTTTTGTGCTGGCCATCATCGTCATCGTCTGATACGTACGAACAATTGAGCATCCATCCATCCTTCTTCCATCCATTGATTGTTTAACAATGCATGAAGTGAATTTATGGAAAAATACATATGTTTTTTATTTTGGTTTTTGTATGTGTATCTGTCTGGAGTTGGTGGTGAAGTGTGTTGCTCCAACTGAAAGTTTGAGAAGGTCATAATTTTGAATGGAATCCAGAGGCAGTGCAGTTAATTACTGACAGTAACAATACAAATTAGTTATTGTATCTTGCTCAAGCGGAAAACCTCGAGAATAGGTACTAGATCCTTTTGCTGCGGTACTTGTTGTTGAACTGTTGAACTGTTGGGCTGCAATTGAAATTATTTAATTAATTTCTAAAAAGAAGATAAGGTTTCCTATTGTATAACCTTCCCAGGTAATACCTTAATAAAAAATGTTTATACTTATGCTAGGATTAAATAATCACAATTTTAAATGTATGATAATTCAGCCAAGGTTTTGCAAATCTTTTCAATTTCCAAAAGGTATCTAGTTATGATGAAGGAGTAGTTCTAGCATAGATAACAACTTTAGTGGTCGACTCTAGTATAGATGATGAACTTATTGGCCGACTCTAACATAGATAACGACCTCAATGGTCGTCCCTAGCATATATAACGACTTGAGTGGTCGGCTCCAGGATATATAACGACCTCTTTGGTCGACTCTAGCATAGTTAACTACTTAGTTGGTCGACTCTAGCATAGATAACGACCTTGGTGGTCAACTCTAGCATAGATAACGACCTTTATGGTCGACTATAGAATATATAACGACATTAGCGGTCGACTCTAACATAGATAACAACCTTAGTGGTCGACTCTTGCACAGATAACGACCTCATTGGTCGACTCTAGAATAGATAACGACCTTAGTGGTCGACTCTAGCATGTATAACGACATTGGTGGTCGACTCTATCATAGATAACGACCTTCGTGGTAAACTCTAACATAGATAACGACCGTGGTAGTTAACTGTAGCGTAGATAACGACCTTGGTGGTCGACTCTAGAATAGATAACGACGTTAGTGGTCGACTCTAGAATTGATAACGACATTAGTTGTCGACTCTAGCACAGTCGACTAAGGTCATTGGTCGACGTTAGCATAGCTAACGACCTTGGTGGAAGAATCTAGCATAGATAACATTATTGGTTAACTCTAGCATAGATAACGACCTTCGTGGACGAATCTAGCATAGATAACGACCTCAATGGACGACTTTGGTGGTCGACTCGGACTCAAGGATAGATAACGACCCAATTAGTCCACTACAGCATAGATAAGGACCTCAGTGGTCGACTTCGTACGAGTAGTTTGATTCTAGCATAGATAACGCTCTAAGCTGTCGATTCTAGTGTAGATAACGACCTATATGGTCGACTGTAGAATAGATAACGACATTAGTGGTCGACTCTAGAATAGATAACGACATTAGTGGTCGACTCTAGAATAGATAACGACATTAGTTGTCTAGCATAGATAACGACATTATTGGTAAACTCTAGCATAGATAACGACCTTCGTGTACGAATCTAACATAGATAACGACATCAATGGTCGCCAAGATGACGACCTTGGTGGTCGACTCGCGTAGATAACGACTTTGGTGGTCGACTCGAGCATATATAACGTCGTCATAGAATGACCTAAGCAAATATAACGTTCCCATTGGTAGATTTTAGCATTGGTAATGATCTTAGTGGTCAACTCTAGCATAGATAACGACCTTGATGGTCGACTATGGAATAGATATCGAACTCATTGGTCGACTCTAGAATATATAACGACCTAATTGGTCGACTTTAGCACAGATAACGACCTCATTGGTCGACTCTAGCATATATAACGTTTCTATTGGTCGACTTTAGCATAGATAACGACCTTAGTGGACAAAATTGCATAGATAACGACCTTAGTGGACAAATTTAGCATAGATTACGACCTTAGTGGTTAACTCTACCATAGATAACGACCTTCGTGGACGAATCTAGCATAAATGACGACCTTAGTGTCAACTCTAGCATAGATAACGATCTCAGTTGTCAACTATAGCATAGATAACGACCTTAATGGTCCACTCTAGCATAGATAACGACCTCATTGGTCGACTCTAGAATAGGTTACAGCTTAACTATAGCGGAGATAACGGCCTTAGTGGTCGAGCAAGATGTCAACCTCGTTGGTGGACTCTAGCATAGATGACGACCTCTGTGGTTAACTCTAGAATAGATTATGACTTCAGTGGTCAAATATATCTAGCAGAGTAAGAGCTTGTCATCCCTAAAGAAAATATTATCCTCCTCCACAGATTTTACAGTCGCTAACCCAGACATTTAGACTTTCCAACTAGTCATCTATATCTGGTCGCAAACTGCTCTGAGTCTCTTTGCGTGCCGTCCAATAAGGCAGTGAACCCTCATGTTAGACACGAAAAACTAAATTAGATGTCTTGACTCAATAACGAAAGTAGGTTGTAGGTGCTATTCCAGTTTACACAGGGCCACATCAGCTTGGAATGTATACAGTTCGTGACCTGACATTAGTTGCCGTAAGAGCACTAAGAGGAGCTTGTGCCTCATACCAGCCGGAATGAGACCTTTCCATCCAGAGCGTCGTCAGTAATTGTCTCCTTTAGAACTATCACTTGGGGAATCCCATTATAAGGAAGGATAGGGATGCTTTTTTAAAGTTTATACATAGATCAATTCTTCAGCTCATCATCTTTTGTTGATGTCCGAAAAAATATTCCTTACAAATCGTGATACTTCCTCCACATGTATACCATAAATCATTCATATGCTTTATATTACCGTCTTTGGCCTTAATGCCTATTTCTTTAGACAAATTCAATTTTCCCAGAAAACACAGTCTGCTAATTTGTATACCTACTATATAATTCGGGAGCAGGAGTTCGGCTTAACTACCCTCCCGTTAACCACGTGTCGAAAGTTAGACAAGTGTTTACGTTGATGACAACCCTCCTTAGACATATTTCGAAGATGATGGTCACCCCATATTGACTAACCTTCATAACATTCAAAGGCACGCGTCCAGAGTGTATGAATGTACGAGTATTCTTAATAAAAACACGTTTTCCCTGAAGACATAGCCGTGATCTCTTAAGGTATTTCCTCATACCAAAGGCAAGCTCCAATTTCCATCTCCACCAACACCACGGTTCGATATGGAATATAATATTGTTTGTGGTTGTTTTTCTGCCCCGTTAACAATGTGAAGTGCGGGTTGCTGTTGTTTTTTTTTATCTTCTTCTTCACTGTTATCCAACATTTGTTTGCCAATTATTTTGTATAGGAATAAATTCTACATCAAAAATTGTTTTCCCTTTTCAATGTTCTTAAACTGAGATGCTTAGCATCCACCGCCAGTCAGTGTAAAAGGATCTCTGATGGCGATGACGTTGGTAAAACAGCCCAACAAATTTGGAAACAAACGAGCCTAGAACAGAGAGACAGAGACAGACACACACTCGGCCTGGTGGTGTGTCAAAATCCAAAGACAGCAAGTGTCAAAGGCGGCGAGCAATGAAGCAAGCAAAACACGCCGTGAGCCTAACCTATCCCTATCTCCGCTATACATGAGGATGGTGTGACATGTCTCATCCCCTGTGTCATGGTGAGACACTCTACTCTCACTCTACATTTTGCTTTGCTACACTCACATTGTACTCAGTTTTGCGTAACAATTACAAACAAATGTCACATGGTGAGTTTGCATGTAATACTTACATATGTTGGTATACGAGTATGTGTGAGCACAGCAGTCAACAAGGCAAAGGACTTTGAGGTTTTGTTTTGCTACAGGGAGAGTGAGAGAGCTTCTCATACTAATATTTGCCGCTAGACATTGTCAACGCCGTTATTCAGTTTTTGTTGTTGTCTGCGATTTCTTCTTCGTATGGTGATATTAGTTTCGTTTTACATAGATAGGTCTCTGTGTGTTGTTGTTTGCGTGGGTGTGTAATAGCAATAACTGTAGGAATGACAACACGCTGATTTAGCATTAAAAGTTAATAGGGTTATCTGTGATAAGGCGGCTGCTGCCTGATCTTAGGGTTGTCAGGTTACAAAAATGTGAGGGCACAGACTCCGACTTGCAGAGTTTTGCTTATGCAAAATAAGTAAATTTACAATACCGTATAAGCGTCCTGGGTTGTATTTTATTGTAAGCTTAGGCTTCCATAAATTTGTCAGCAGGGTGCGTTCCCAAGGGGGGCGGTTTACATCTTCCTCTATGGAATCTCTCCGGTTCTGAGAGCTCTAAACCAAACAAAAAAGGAAACACCCCAAGGATGTCAAAATCCAAAAAAATCGGGATAGCCGTCCCAGACAGGAGCTAAAGATATCCAACCGATTAGTCTATCGTAATTTTTCCTTAAAACCCTGGAGAAATTAATCGATAGTTGTATTAGGCCTAAAAGTGATCACAGTCTACTCTCTAATCAACAACAATCCTATAGCAAGGGTAAATCCGTCGGCCCTGCGGTTGTATAAAAGGCTTTTTCGGTCTATGAGAGAATATATCATGGTAGCTTTCATAGTCATAAAGGCGACATTCAATAACGAAAATCCAGTCGAAATAGTTATGGCTCTCCCGGGGTTTGATAAAAAGCTCATTCAAGCAGATTGAAGGTTCATTGAGAACCTTCTGACTAAGAAACGCATTTCCTAGGGTCAACTCTCCTACATAAATTTGTTAGCAGATGAACGCCTGAAGGGAGCGTTCTGTTTCCTCTTCTATGGAATCTCTCCATGAACAATATTCTGCTTTTTCTGGAGCAGATGGCTTTCTAGCTTATTTCAATAAAGTAAATACAGTCGCAATAGTTATAGATCTCCCGGGGGTTGAGATCCCATTCAAGTTGATTGAAGGTTCATTTAGAACCTTCTGCCTATGAGACGCATTTCAGCTAGCTTACGGTACTCTAACTACTCTAAGCTTTGACAGCAGAGGGACACCCCAATGGGGCCTACTGTATACTCTGCTATGGAATCTCCCCATGAAAAACATTCTGCTTTTTCTGGAACATATTTCTGTTTAGCCTATTGCCTTTGCGGATGGCGGACCGCAAATGCGGTTAGAGGGAAGTTTCCTAGTACTCTTGGAGGGAACCCACATACATAGGGTCTTAAGTCACTCCTTCGATGTGTTACACTGTTCGCCCCTAGCAACTCACATCTCACATTAAAGAGGAGATAGAAAAATGTTATGGAAAAAATAATATTTCAGCGAAATTTAGTAGAAGAATGTAACCAATCAAATTTTGTGGACAAATTAAAAAAAAAATATAGAAAAATAAATTTTAACAATAGGCATGTTTTCGTTACATGCTAGCAATTTTAGTTTAGCACTTTGCAACGAAAAATGTAATTTTAATGAAATTTTCTAGAAAAATGTAATTTCAATGATATTTTGTTGAAAAATTCGATTTCATCCCGGGAATAGATAGGGACTATAGGATTCGTAGGTGGACTTCTGAGCTAACGGCTAAGAAAAAGACCTGCAACAAGCTATTCAACAAGGCTAAGTCTACTGGGGTCGCTAATGTTTGGGATGGCTATAAAGAGCAACTCAAGATCTTTAAGAAGGAACTTAGAAAGGCGCAAAGACGCTTTTGGTATACCTTCTGTGGCGATGTGGAAAAGGTCTCCGACGCCGCAAGGCTGAGGAAAATACTATCAGCTTCGCCCTGTACAGTGGGTTACTTGCACAATGAGGCAAATAACTGGACACAAAACAGCGAGCAGTCGCTGAATATACTGCTCGACAGACATTTGCCGGGGAACTCACCAACACAACCCGAAGATCAACAAGACCAACAAGAATGCGAGTGGACTGCGAGCGTTGCTAGCTTGTTGACTGAGATATCCAGAATAAGATGGGCTATTAACAGCTTTGAGCCCTTCAAGTCACCTGGACCAGATGGCATCACTCCAGCAAAAATCCAGAAAATGTTGAAGTACATTATCCCCTGGCTGGAGAAAATATTTATGTATTTGTAGGCTTTCATTTAGGCTTTCATACATCCCGAATCGATGGAGGGATACCAAAGTGGTATTCATACCTAAAGCGGGGTAGATATCACACACTAGGCCAAAAGACTTCAGACCAATTAGCCTATCCTCTTTCCTATTAAAAGGTCTGGAAAGACTTTTAGATTATTTCATTAGGGAAAACCTGGATACAAAACTCCTGTCGGTGAACCAACATGCTTACAACAAGGGGAAGTCTACAGAATCAGCCCTGCACGAACTTGTGAGCACTATCGAATCGTCCCTGCATTTCATGGAATTCACCATGGTGGCATTTCTTGGCATAACAACATTCACTCAGATGCAGTAATTGCGGCACTGTCACATCTAACAGTTAACTCTAGTTTTATTAGACTAATTCAAAGTCTGCTCAACAGAAGACGCATAACAGCATGTCTAGGGTCGACAACTCTAACAAGGTTTGTAAACAGAGGGACCCCACAAGGAGGAGTACTAATCCACTAATTTGGAACCTAGCGGTGAATGAAATCCTGCTAGATCTAGAACGTTGTGGCTGCAAGGTCGTGGCATATGCGGACGACGTGGCAATCGCAGTGAGTGGCAACGTCCTCCGAGACATTCTAGAGGTGGCTCTGCACAAATTGGGCGTAAACCCAAACAAGACAGAATTGGTTCTTTTTACTAGGATGAATAATGTCCCACATGTGGACCTTTCACCTCGAATAAATGGAACAGATCTCGTCTTTTCTGAAAGTTCAAAATTTTTATGAATAATTCTAGATAAAAAACTGTTATGTAGACTTAACGTATTGGAACGTGTAAGGAAGGCCAACGTCGCCTGATATTCCTGCAAAAAGGCTGTAGGGTCGCGGTGGGGCCTCTCTCCTAAAATCGTCCACTGGATATATATTGCAGTAGTTCGTCCTATACTGTTATACGACATTGTGGTATGGTTGACGGCAACTGGCAAACTAACCATCACTAACCTGAGTATAAGCGGAGCCTTAAGGACTACAGCTACCGAGTCTCTACAAGCCCTACTCCATATACTGCCGATTAATATTGTGGCGAGAGAAGTTGCAACCGAGGCGACAATAAAATTATTCTGCCTATCAATGTGGAGGTACAAGAACTACGGTCACATGAGGATATCTAGATGTAGTCCTATGGTAACCGACCGAGTGGACTATATACCAACGGTGTACACCTTCGAGAGAAATTACATCACTATGATTCCCGTCAGAGATGAATGGGTTGGAAGAATACCCGGTAATAGAAACCATCTCCACTTTTACACGGATGGTTCGAAGCTTGATGAAAAGGTTGGCTTCGGAGTACACTGTGCAGAGCTTAGTTTGGATATAGCTCACAGACTACCAGATACCTGCAGTGTCTATCAAGCCGAAATAATGGCAATATGGAAAGTAGCAGATATAGCTCACAGACTACCAGATACCTGCAGTGTCTATAAAGCCGAAATAATGGCAATATGGGAAGTAGCCAAGTGGCTGAGTTGCAACATAGTAACCAACATAGTAAGCAACATAGTAACCAATACTTGGACAGCCAGGCTGCCATCAATTCTCTGGAGACAACATCCCAAAATTCACAATCAGCCCTCGACTGCCCTAGATCTCTTAACGAGATGGCTGAGCAGTTTAATATACACCTCATATGGGTGCCTGGGCATAGGGATATCCCGGGGAACTACAAAGCCGATGAACTTTCTAGGAAAGGGACGACATTACAAATTATCGAAAAATTTGCATATATTGCTGCGCCACTATCGACTTGCAAGATTTGGCTTATGCAAGAGGCAATCAGGCAGTCCAACGAAAGATGAACAGAAATCGGCACCTGCAAGGTAGCTAGACAAATCTGGCCAAGGTATGACCTGAGAAGATCAAAATATCTCCTCGCACTAGATTGGCAAAGATTGTCTACGTTAGTATCAGTTCTGAGGGGACACTGCTTGATAGGCGAACACGCCAAAAGATTGGGTATTAACTCTAATGACTTCTGCAGAAGCACTTGCTATGCGACTGCCCCGCTCTGAGTAAAAGACTGGACTGGACATACTGGGGTCGGCCTTTGGTTAGATTAGGTTAGGTAGAATAGAGGAGACGTTTAAATGTCTCATGTCCATGGACATACACTTAAGCCAGTGGTTCGGCCTGTTGTACGCTCCCTATTTATGATTTTTATACCCCACGGGTTACAGAAAATCGGTGCTAGACACGTATTTTCTCAGTTTCATCATATCCTCTGAGATGAGTGAAGTCTGGCAATATGTCGGAACCGAAATATCGGGATCTTGCATGTGTGAAAGCTGGGCAGTGACACAGAAAATGGGGTCGGCCTTTCTAGGCAGCCTAACAGATCTATCCAGTAGCGATATTCGTACTATCGATAAATTTGTATATCAAACAGGTTGGTTTCGATGAGGGGCATTTCAGCCCGTGGTAACATTAGGGACCTAAACAGGTCTATGTGAGATTGTATAAAAAAAATACGGCAGCCACCCTAACCTAAACCTAAATAGGATTCGTAGATCCAGACGCCGGACGCATTCACCGGTATTTAAGAGATGCCCTAAGGCAGCAGATAGACAACAGCATTTCTAAAGCAATCATCCATTCAGAATGGATTTTCTACGTCATGGTTATTTACAAAACAACTGAGATAGCGCATAAAAAGTGGTGTTTTCAATTACAATTTAATATATCGCTTAAATTATACTACCATTTTCCCAGTGCAATACTTTAAAAATATATTAAAAATTACTATAAGAAAACTCCTTTAAATTCAAAAAATTAAAACATAAAATTTTAAGTGCTTCAAGGAACAATTGGTCACAACAGAGAGTTCCATACAACAGAGACTCTCTCGTAAAAGGTGTGTTACCTTTTGTTTAATATGTTTTGTCGCCTTAAGGCTTTATACCCATTTGCTTTTTTATTATGATTATTATTATTTTCTTGGTTTTGTTCATAACTTTTTGTTGTTTTTTTTTATTATTGGAATATCTAACGACGAGGGTGAAGTCTCCCTCCACCCATTGTCGCCTGCTGTCACCCTTCCCCATTTCCGTCTGTCGTTCTGCGTTATTCTTGTTGTCAAACGAATGAAAATTGCTTTTAATGCTTACTTAAATTACGCGCACAATTAAGGATTAAACCTAACAATGCGCGACAGTTGAAAGGATCAAGAAACGTTAAAGCGCTGTGGGTTTCTCCTTTGCAACATTTAAATGTAAAAGAAATAAAAAAGAAAAGATGAAAACGATATTGTTGTTTTTTTGTTGGTTGTTACTGATTTTTCCTTGTTGGTATTATTTATTATCGTTTCGCACCCCCCAAACCAAATGGTATTGGTGGTAAAACGGCTTTTAGATCAGAATATGAGAAGCACTGTCGACGCAGACTGACGTTTTTTCCCCCAAAAGGAAATCGAGGTCTTGGCTTTTGTTTAAGTGGAAGAGACATTAATTTAATTTGGATTTAGTTTTATAAAAATACAATAGCACAATATTGATTTCAACGCGCGAATTAAACAGCGAATATGTTTTTGATGACAGTCATGCAGGACTTTCTGAGAGGCCAACAAACCAGTATTTTTATGTGTATGTTTAATTTTAAAGTAGATCCATCTAAATTATTTAAGTTTTTAAATTATTTAAATATAATGGGTGATCCAAGTAGAGATACTTTTTTCAAAAGCCTTTTTTTGACAGATCACGTGTGAGTCGTGGCATGCTGTCATGTTATTTTTGTTAAGTATTGTTTGGCATTTCATCATGGAAAGACTTACGCCTGAACAACGTACACAAATCGTTCAACTTTATTACGAAAACTCACGTTCTGTGAGGAACGTGTTTCGTGCACTTCGCTCAACTTATGGTCAACATAATCGTCCTACTGAGCGTACTATTCGCAACACCATCACCCATCCTGAGACCCTGCATTCATTATTGGATAATATTCGACCGAATAGACCACGTCGAGCATGCAGTGAAGAAAATGTAGCGGCCGTAGCTGAGAGTGTACACGAAGACCGTGGAGAGTCGATTCGGCGCCGTTCGCAGCAACTCGGACTGACGTATGGAACGACTTGGCTCATTTTACGTCGAGATCTTAAATTGAAAGCATACAAAATACAGCTTGTGCAAGAACTGAAGCAGCCCGAACTTCCCAAGCAACATCTCTTCGCTCTATGGGCTCTTGAAAAGTTCCAAGAAGATCGGACGTTTTCGAGCCAAGTTTTGTTCAGCGATGAGGCCCATTTCTGGCTCAATGGGTATGTAAACAAGCACAATTGCCGCATTTGGGACGAAGAGCAACCTGAAGAGATTCAAGAGCTGCCACTTCATCCAGAAAAAACAACGGTTTGGTGTGGTTTGTGGGCAGGTGTAATCATCGGTCCATATTTCTTCAAAAATGATGCCGGTGAGAACGTAACCGTCAATGGCGACCGTTATCGTGCCATGATAACCGACTATTTGATGCCTGAAATTGAAACTCGTGATCTCGGCGACATTTGGTTTCAACAGGACGGCGCCACTTCCCATACATAGCATCAACCAATGGATTTATTGAGAGAACACTTCGGTGAGCAGATAATTTCTCGTTTTGGGCCGGTCGATTGGCCTCCAAGATCGTGTGATATCACACCGTTAGACTTTTTCCTGTGGGGATATGTAATGTCTAAAGTTTATGCGGACAAACCCGCTTCGATTCAGGCCTTGGAACAAAACATCACGCATGTCATTCGCCAGTTACCAGTCGTAACGCTCGAACGAGTCATCGAAAATTGGACTCAACGGATGGACCATCTGAGACGTAGCCGCGGCCAACACTTGACAGACAAAAATAAATGCCAAAGAATGTCCTTTCAAATGATAATAAACATTCCCCATTCAATTTGAATTTTCAGTGTTTTTTTCGTTAAAAAAGTATGGAACCTCGAAATGGATCACGCTTTAGAACCCGAGCCTTCTTGGCTCTGGATCTTTATCTTCCTGGAAAAAGGTCAGCTTAGAATCCATGAAAATCATGGATTGATTCTGACCCCTAGTAAGCGTAAATTAGGGAGAAAATAAATATTCAGTTAGGCTAATGTAATAGCTTGTCTGTCACTCTCACTTAGACTTAGTCCATTGTTATAGCTCAGGAATGGAAGGAAAATATGAGACCCAACGCGAAGCTCAAAATGGCGTAAAATTAAGCTTTGAGACATAGGTTAGCTCAGGCTAAAGCGGAAGCCTGTATATCAGCGCCCATTAAGATGAAAATATGAGATTTTCCTAGTTTCTCCCATTGAGTAGAATCCAATTGCTTTGAAAAGTCCAAGAGTTGGCGGATGTTAACATCAGCTAAGCTTGGTCGTTCACCAATGAAATGTGACGTACGGATAGCCTGCCCCCCTCTAGAGAGAGAGAGATGAGCACAGTAAAGGCTGGGTTAGGCAAACGTAATCGTAACGCCCCCGTAGCGTAACGAATCAGCTGATTCAATCTGACATATGGAAATCAGTGTAAACGATTAGCCAACGTAAACCAATTGGGATAATGACGTGGCAGTCATCCTAAGCGGTCTCCTGATATTAAGACACAATAAACTCTAGGAACGAATGGGCTATAAATTGCACAGTAGGTTCAGTTCGAGGTCATCTGTTACATCTTTGACCCGTTGGGAGTCGCTGTAGTGGATATTCATATTTATAGTGTGCTTTTCATGTCAAATGTCAAAACCAATACATCCCTAAGCGGGACGGGCAGAAAAACATCAGGATCAATGCGATCAGCTAGTATTATATAAAATTTGGGGGGGACTTTTGCGTAGAGTTCCCATTGCATTCCAATTACCTTTCTGCATACGTACGGTGGGATCGTAGCTCTTTTCTCTCCCGCTACTTTGCACTTCTGAGTAGGTCAACATCGATGCTCCATTGTAATGAGGTCTAGTTGTGGTATTTGAATGAATAATTCTGTCTTCATTCTCTCTTATGAGTGAATATCTGCATATTGATAAGATGAGTTAATAAGAAAACTTTTAATTGTCACCCAACCAATGTCATAATGACATTTTCCCTTTTTGTTCGTATGTTAAATTACATTAACAACAAATAAAAGAACAAAAGCAAAAAAACAAATATGATAAAGTTACACAAAAATTGCACACAGAACAGAACTCTTCTTCTTGCCGTAAAATATAAAATACACATAAAACGCAAACTTATCATGGCAATTGTCATTGTCATCAGTTGTGCGACGTGAGCGACAAAGAGGTGGAGAGAAGAAGAGGGAGCTAGAAATAGGTGGAGAGAAGAAGAGGGAGCTAGAAATCGGTGGAGAGAGAGTTGAGACCCCCTATAGCAATATTAACCCATTTGAGAACAAACAGAACGTTAGGAAAAAATGCCCTACCTACTCGTACCTACACACACACACTTAAAGAAAAGTTAAATAGCTCAAGGCATTAAATGCGCTAATTTTATGAACAAAAATGTAATATGATGTTGATATGAGAATCTTATAAACATACATACATACTACATAGATGTTCATCTTCAGCGGCTTCAGAATCATCACCGTTATTTTCATTTTCTTCACTTGCTCAACCGCGCTCTCATCCCTTGGTGAAGTCATACGCATTCTTTATCGCAAGGATAATCTTCTTATTTGTACTTCTTATTTGCTGCTACATAAAAAAATCGCGTTTTCTTTCAACAGTCAACACAACACAAGACCTGTTCACACCCTCAGACACTTTTCAACTCGCTTGACAACCCATCCCCTAAGCGAAACGAGCTCTTGTACCCACCGCCAAGCAACTCTCTACTCCATATGCAGCATCCATCCTTACAACAATGAAAACTTGCGGGCATATTAACTTACTTTGGAGTCATCATCATATTTGTGTTTAAGTTTGTTTTTCTCATTTTACTCTTTGTGTGAGAGAGAAGTTTTTTCTTCTTTTTTTTTGCAAGTTTGCACGTGGCACGTATGTTATGGGAGGGAGGGAATAAGCTTAATATTGTAAAATACAGTGAATTTGAATGTTTCCTGAAAGGATTTTTTACTTTCTACATCATCACCACAAAGGGGATCAAAAATGCAACTACTTACATCTTCCAAGAATATTAAAAGTCAATCCTGTGTCTTTTAGTATGGTGGAAGACAAGAGGGAGATCAATATGGAGGAGCTATGTGATCAACTCCCTCAAAAGCCCTGTCAACATTCGTACTAAGGCTTGCAGGGGATCTGCAGATATAGTCAATTTACTCTGTAAACACCAAAGATCGCACGAGAAAGGATATGCTGGCCGTCGACTGAAGACTTTGTCAGAAGATATCCTGGGAATAATATCTGCATCATCACTTATAGCTAGGCGGCTAAAAAATTCCTTCCGCGTACACAAATAACATGCAGATTACTATATAAATGAGTTTGGCGAGAGCTATATGATCGACTCACACAAAAGCCCTATTAACATTCTTGCTCCGACTCGTGGTCCAACAGATGTAAATTTACTCCGTCAAACCTAAAAGACTGAGGGTCGAGGGAATGAGGTAGGATAAACTGTCCACTGACAGGATATAGTGTCAGAGAATATGTTAGGACGTTATATGTATCCTCACTTGTGGGCAGTTAAAACAAACCTTCATGGTACACAAACAAAATCCTAGGAAGACTATGAATGAGTTTAAAGGGAGTTACATGATCGACTCGCACAGAAGCCCTCTCAACGTGGAGAGGAAGACTGAAGATACTGAGTGACTGGAAGATACTGAGAAAATGCATGTCTAGTACAGATTTTCTGTAACTCGTGATTTATAAAAAGACCATAATTAGGAGTGCACAACAGACCGAATCACTGACTTAGATTTATGTCCATGGACATGGGACGTTTAAACGTCTCCTTCTTCAACCTACACCATGCACCTACAGATAAATTAAATTTACTCTGTCAACAGCAAAGACTAAAGGTAGAGAGTATAAGATAACTTAAGATCGTCAGATTCAATATCTGTATCATCTCTAATAGCTAGGCGGTTTAAAAATTCCTTCCGGGAACACAAACAACATCCAGGACAGTGAATCTCACTCAATAAAAATGCAGAAGTTGGATGAGTACGATTTCAGGCACTATCTTCCCTCGCAACTGCTGAAATGAGAACCAGGGATTTTCAACTCTCCTCAGGGAGATAAGACCTGAATTCATGTGATCATATGGTCAACAGAGTGTAGGACCTACCGGGTGTGATTACAGACTTACTAACCAGCAACACTACTCAGACGGATGATTGGCTCTCCACCCTCAATAATAATACGGGAGGTGGATAAAGAGGATTACAAGTTTATGGCTGTCCTCTCAACTGAACTGATCCTCATATGAGAACCAGGAACCTATTCATATCAGATGAATGTACCCGAATCCATCGCTGATCATGTGTTTTATATATTACTATGGACCTATTGACACTCAATAAAAATGCAGAAGTTAGATGAGTACGATTTCAGGTACTTTCTTCCGTCACAACTGCTGAAATGAGAACCAGGGATTCATGCATCAACACTCTCTAGATTTGAAATAGGAGATAAGATTATAAAAGTGTAGAAAACCTATGTAACTACCTGAATTAATGTGATCATATGTTCAACTGAGAGTAGGACCTACCGGGTGTGATTACAGACTTAATAACCAGCAACACTACTCAGACGGATGATTGGCTCTCCACCATCAATAATAATACGGAAGATGGATGAATAGGATTACAGGTTTTTGGCTGCTCTCTCAACTGAACTGATCTTCATATGAGAACCAGGAACCTATTCATATCAGATGAATGTACCCGAATCCATCGCTGATCATGTGTTTTATAGATTACTATGGACCTATTGACACTCAATAAAAATGCAGAAGTTAGATGAGTACGATTTCAGGTACTTTCTTCCGTCACAACTGCTGAAATGAGAACCAGGGATTCATGCATCAACACTCTCTAGATTTGAAATAGGAGATAAGATTATAAAAGTGTAGAAAACCTATGTAACTACCTGAATTAATGTGATCATATGTTCAACTGAGAGTAGGACCTACCGGGTGTGATTACAGACTTAATAACCAGCAACACTACTCAGACGGATGATTGGCTCTCCACCCTCAATAATAATACGGAAGATGGATGAATAGGATTACAGGTTTTTGGCTGCTCTCTCAACTGAACTGATCTTCATATGAGAACCAGGAACCTATTCATATCAGATGATAGTAATCGCTAATCATGTGTTTTATTGAGTGATTTGGACCTATTGACACTCAATAAAAATGCAGAAGTTAGATGAGTACGATTTCAGGCACTTTCTTCCCTCACAACTGCTGAAATGAGAACCAGGGATTCATGCATCAACTCTCGTCAGGAAGATAAGATTTTAAATGATTAAAAAACCCATGTAACTACCTGAATTCAGATTTAATAGCCAGCAACACTACTCAGACGGATGATTGGCTATCCACCCTCAATAAGAATTCGGAATATGGAGGAATATGATTACAGGTTTATGGCTGCCCTCTCAACTGAACTGACCCTCATATGACAAAATGAGAACCAGGGACCTATTCTGGCGATTAATACATCAATTTCTCCCAGAAATATAATACTCGTACATTTAAGTTTGAGGAGGGCTTTTTGTGCAAAATAAAAGGATAAACTCTCCTATCATTGAAAGTGCAAATAAGCGAACTCACGAAGATATCTGAATTCATGGCGGACAGTACGATCAATATAGGACTCAGGATCTATTGTGGCTGTTCACAGTTCAGATAGCAAGGAACACATCCCTCCTTGGATTACAATATACGACAGATACGAAAATGGAATCAGGTTTATACACTCACGGCTAATCTGTCAATCGTGTGGCGAAATAAGGACCTGGTATCTATAAAAGTCAGACGCGGATCAAAACTCCACAGAATAAATAAACTCTGTCATCGAAAAGTGTTGGGGACAGGGAAGGAATAAGTGTAGGTCTCTGAACTTACTGCTGGTCCGACCATAGGAGGAGTATTTATACTCTGACGACCTACTGAGGCTACTCAGGTAAAATACGCAATAGCAGAGTGATCTACTACAAACACCTACCGAGTCGAACGATATATCTCAAATTCAAAAACAAGAGTCAAATTGTCGACATGGCAGACTAAAATATGGACGTAGTTTCCGAGAAGTATTTCTCTCTATCTGATGATGATGATATGAAATCTGACGACCTACTGAGGCTACTTAGGTAAAATACAGCGGAGTGGGCTACTAAAAAACACCTACCAAGTCGAACGATATATCTGAAATTCAATAAGAAGAGTCAAAATGTCGGCATGACATACCATCTAACTAAAATATTAAATTAGTTTTTGAAAAATATCTCTCCAGAACTACTGTTTTTTATGCTCATGCATTCCTGCTTGAACTTTTATGCATATGCATAGTAAGGAGACAATCCCTTGGATGACGTTTTCTTCACATCCGCCCACATTCAAACACGGCGAGGACTAATGGGTTGTTTGACGTTGTTTTGGGTATAATGATGACGATGACGACGAGGACGATGATGATGTCTTCATAATATCTTCAATAGGTGGAGAGCATCTTTAGTTTGTTTTCAAATACCAACCAACATCCATGCCAACGTTTGTCTTTGTTGTTATCTGGTGTTCGTTGCTTAGCTTTCATTTCTGTTTTTGGTATTGTTTTGCATTGAAACACGTTTGGTTCTGGATCTCCACCTGACAGTGCAGCAGTGTCATTTTCATAAATTGCGGCTGCTATGGTCCTTGCCTTATTTCTTGCTGTGAGTGTATGTTTGGTGTGTGCATTTCATTGACTATATCCTTAAATGTTGAAACACTCACACTCCGTCATAGTGGAACACAATCATCTGCAGCTTGGAATCGTTAGAGTATGAGTATATAAACAATGTTGATGGAACAGAAGCGAAACGATGAATTTGAAGTGGCGCCATTTTATCTGAAAGCTAGCAAGACTATTTCTATTCGTGAAAGCTATTCTCTATTCGTGATATTCGATACTGAGAAAGTTTCCCAAGTATTGAATATGAGGAAGCCCTTAGTGGTCGAATTTGGTATAGATAACGTTCTCATAGATAACGACGTCATAGAGAACGATCTCTGTGGCCGACTTTAGTATAGAAAACGACTTCATAGATAACGACATCATGTAGTATCGAGAACGTCCTCAGTGTTCGACTCTAGCATTGAGATCGACCTCAGTATTCGAGTTAAGCACAGATAACGACCTCAGTAGTCGACTAGAATAGACAACGACCTCAGTGGTCGACTCTAGAATGAAGAAGTGGTTGACTCTAGTATAGATAACGACCTCAATGGTTGACTCTATCATATATAACGACCTTAGTCTAGCAAGATGGCAACCTCAGTGGTCGACTCTACCATAAAAAACTGCTTCAGTGGTCGACTCTAGAATAGATAAAGACCTTAGTGGTCGACTCCAGCACATATAACGACCTTAGCGGTCGAGTCTAGCAAGATGACAACCTCGTTGGTCGAGTCTAGTAAGATGACACCTCATTGGTGGTCTCTAGTATAGATGACAACCTCAGTGGTCGGCTCTACCATAGAAAATAATCTCATAGACAACGACATCAGTGATTGGCTCTATCACTGAGAACTACTTCAGTGGCCGCCTCTAGCATAGATAATGACCTTAGTGTTCGACTCTTGTATAGAGAAAAACTTCAGCGGCATATAGAACGACCTTAGAGGCCGACTTTAGCATTGAGAACGACCTCATTAGTGGACTCCAGCACAGAAAATGACCACAGTGAACGACCTCAGTAGTCGACTCTATTTTGAGTAAGATTTCAGTGACGACTCTAGTAGGGGAAGATATCAGTTGTCGACTCTTATGCAGAGAAAGTCCGCAGTGGTTGATTATTATAGAGGAAGATCTCAGTGATCCACTCAAGGAGAGAGGAAGACCTCAAAGGTAAACTCCGATGTAGAGAGAGAGGTCTTAGTGTTCGACTCTAATAAAATATTGATGAAGACCTCAACTCCCGACTGTAGTATAGATGGAGACCTCAATTGTAGTACAAGGGTAGATCTCACTGCTCGATTCTTTCACAGAGAACAACCTCAGTGGTCGACTCTAGTATAGCGAACGACTTCAGTAGTCGACTCTGGTATAGCGAACGACTTCAGTAGTCGACTCTTGTATATGGACGACCTCACAGGTCGACTCTTGTATAGAGAACGACCTCAGTGGTCGACTCTATTATAGGGACGACCTCACTGGTCGACTCTAATATAGGGACAACCTTACTGGTCGACTCTAGTATAGAGAACGTTCTTAGTTGTCGACTTTAGCGTAGTGGAAGACCTCAGAGTAAAATTCTAATATAGACAGACATGAGTTATCGACTCTAATATATATGGAAACCTCAGTTCCCGGCTATAGAATAGGAGTAGATCTCAGTGATCGATTCTAGCGGAGAGAACGTCCTCAGTTGTCGGCTCTACCATAGAGAAGATCTCAGTGGTTGACTATTATAGAGATACGTAGACTCGGTATAGAGGAAGACCTGATATAGAGGAAAACCTCAGACCTGGTATAGAGGAAGACCTGATGTAGATTAAGACCTGACCTGATATAGAGGTAGACCTGTTATAGAAGGGCACCTTGTACAGAGGGAGACCTGGTATAGAGAAATACCTGGTGCATGTCCTGGCGTAGAGGAGGATTTTTTATAGAGGAAGACCTTGTGTAGAGAAAGATCTGGTAAAGCGAAAGACCTGGTATATGGGAAGAACTGTTATAGAGGATGACCTGATATAGAGGAAGCCCTGATATAGAGGTAGACCTGTTATAGAAGGGCACCAGGCACAGAGAAAGACCTGGTATATGTCCTGTCGTAGAGGAGGATCTTGTATAGAGGAAGACCTGGTGTAGAGAAAGATCTGGTATAGCGTAATACCTATATAAAGACTATTAAAAAAGGAAGATTTCATTGATTGACTCTAGCGCAAATGAAGACCTCAGGTATAAACGGTGGTATAGAGAGAGCCCACAGCTGTTGATTCTAGTTTAAACGAAGGAACCTAGTCGTCGTCTCTGGTATAGTGGAAGACTTTTGTGGTCGATCATTAAAAACCTTAGTCGTCGGCTCTGGTATTATTATTTATTCCTTTTTACTCCATTGAGGAGCATATGGCTCTGGTATAGTGGAAGACTTTTCTGGTCGATTCTGGTGCATAAGAAGGACCTTAGTCGTCGAATTTGGTACTGAGGGAGACGTGGTATAGAAGAAGACGTGATATAGAGGACGTCATAATATAGAAGAAGATCTGGTTTAGAGAAAGACCTGGTATAGAGGAAGGTCTGGTGTAGGGAAGACCAGGTATAGAGGAAGGCCTGGTATAGGGAAGACCAGGTATAGAGGAAGACCTGGTCGAAATACCTGGTATAGAGAAAGACTTGATAGAGAAACATCTGGTATAGAGGAAGACCTGGTATCTAGAAAGACCTGGTATAGAGAAAGTTCTAGTGTAGATGAAGGAGAAGATATATTATCTAGGGAGACTTGGTATATAAGAACAAGTGGTATAGAGGAAGTCCTGGTATAGAGAGACCTGGTATAAATGGAGACCTGACGTAGTGGAAGGCCTCGCATAGATGATGATATGATATCGACGAAGACTTGGTATATAGGAAGACCTGGTATATACCTGATGTCTAGGAGAAACCTATATATAGACTATTATATAGAAAGGTTTCATTGATCGATTCTAGCTCAAAGGAAGACCTCAGATGTAAAATACCGTAGTCATCGGCTCTGGTATAGAGGAAGATTTTTGTGGTTGATTCTGATGCAGAGGAAGGACCTTAGTCGTTGAATTTGGTAATGAGGAAGCCGTGGTAAAGAAAAAGACGTGATATAGAGGAAGTCATGCTGCAGAAGAAGATCTGGTGTAGAGGAAGACCTGGTATAGATGAAGACCTGGTGAAGCGATAGACTTAATATAGTGTAAGACCTGGTGAAGAGGAAGACCTGGTATGGAGGGTGGTGGCCTCTGCTGTCATTGGCTTATAATGTTTGGATATGAAAAAGTTAATGAGAAACTTCGTAGAATTTTTACAAAACATTTTTTTCCAAAAAGGGCCCTTTTTGGCCGTAACTCTACGTAACAAAAACCAGCCTCTGTTGCAAACTTGTGATCTGTGTTGCGTATTTCAAATTCTTACAGTGTATTGTTGCACGTACTACTCATGCGAAGCACATACTCGTATAGTGTAGTGGCAGAGCACAAAACATTTCTGACATCATATCGTTCATACCTGGAAATTTGCCATTCATTTTCTTTTGTTTTTTCTCAACGTTTTGTGTGCTCTGAATTCTCCGGTCTGTTATTTAGTTTAGTTTATATGTACTCGTATGTATGCGAGACTGTCATAATTTTCTTGGGTAATTTCTTGCAAACATTTTTCGTCCTCCGTCTCTGTTTCTCTCTCCCTCGGTAGTCTTTCGTCTTCAGTCTTTGCCTACGTCTGAAAAACTACAATGGAGTGTGGAAAAGGACTTTTACAATACTTTTTGATACTTATATACTTATGTCGTATTTTACAGAATTCAATTTAGTGAATCTTGCATCTCGACTTCTTGTTTACAAGTAAGCGAATATCTAAAAGGCAATACTTGGAGGAATGCACATGTACACATATTTTCATTTAATATTCTCCTCATAAGAAAGAGTTGAGTCGCGGTTGTGGTACTGCTCTTCCAGCTCATTATTACCTGCGGCCTATTATTTAGTCGGGCAAGAAAATTTGTGAAAATAGTAATTCTCCTTGAAGAGTGCAGAATTTTTAGGGGACAATAGGAGGATGTGGTGCAGGTTAATATAAGTATGACAAAGCTATCCCAGTTGGCTTCTTTTTTTTTTTATATTTATTTTATATTTTTATTATATTTTATCAGAACCTCGAGCTGCAAGGCGTACTATTGCTTGAAGTCTGTCATGGGCGAATCTTTGTCTTGCATCTTGCAGGACAAATCTTTGATGCTTCGTTGATGATTTTGCCATGAAAGATTATTGTACCTATCGGGATTACGGCAGCTCTATAATAGAAGGTTTGGCTGGCAGATGTTCTCTATATTACGGTTCTCTAGCTATCGGGATTACGGCAGCTCTATAGTAGAAGGTTTGGCTGGCAGATTCTCTACAAGTCGTACTCTTGCTTACCACTATACCCTTTGCGGACTACTGTGCTGCCTTCACTGACATGTCGGCTTCTAATGTTATAATTTAACTTTTTCGCTTTGGTTTATGCTCTTCGTTTTTTTTGTAAAGTTCTTCTCTGTGTTTTGATGTAATTATGTTAACAACATCTACTTCATCCACTTCTAATTTGTTGCTTCGTCATCTAATCATTCGGCAAATGGCAAAAGATAGTGAGTGCACTAACCACTCACTCATTCACTCCTAACTGTCTAGTGTCTAGGACTCCCAAGTAAGTGGCGGTACACATTTTACTGTTGTCATAGCAATTAATTGTTTGTTAGCTTCTCTTGATTTCGTAGACTTATTTTGAGTAGACGATGTAACACTTTAGGTATGCAATGACTGTACTACATTGTGTACTCACAGAATAGTCTTAATTAAATTTGTGGTACACGTTTAGCGTCTTTAATACCTGCAAAGAGTGTGTGAAGTTATTTTAAGGGAAATTTATATTTGTAAATAAGAGCAGAATATATTTTTTACGGTGAAGAAATATTTTTTTTCGTCTTACGAAAATTTGAATTCTGTTCTTACAGATTCAGTAAAATTTATCTCTCGTATACTATTCGATATGGCTGCTACTTATAGTTGAATAGACATGCAGTTCTGACGTTTGGCCACCCCTGATATTGGAACCAGATGTCATATGTAACCGCTCGTTTTCAGTATGGACTTTTGGTTGTTGGCAGCTCGTTCTTAAACTCGACGGCTAGTGAGGACCTGCTGGTAGCTATGCTACTGTCGGGATCATAGCACATTCTCAGACCAATCATCACGAAAAGATATCAGGCTTTTTTATCGTTGAGATTTCCGAAAAGAGATTCGTGAATCTCCACAAATTCTGGTGTACAGGCTTTGCATTGTGAACTGTTCTTAGCTTCAGTACTTTCGCTCAATCTGACAGGCTAAGGAGAACCTGCTGGTAGCTGTGTCGGCAGCGCTCATGGGATCATAGCACGCCCAGGGCCCACCCATCACTGATTGGTGTCAGTACCCGTAAAGGACACCTGTTTACATACCTTTGGACCCAAATAACACCGGTTGTTGGCGCCAAATCTGGCATCGAATATCTTTGTATAAGGTGAAAGGAAGCCCTGGTACGGAGGAAGATCTGGTATTGGAAGACACCGGGTCTAGGGGAAGAACTTGTATAGAGCAAGACCTGTTATAGAGGAATACCTGGTAGTGAGTAAGGCCTAGTTTAGAGGAAGGCCAGGTGTAGAGAGAAGACCTGCTATATAGGAATGGCTGGTATAGAGGAAGACATGGTTTAGAGTATGATCTGGTCTGCAGGACATCAGTCCATATACCTTTTGAGCCAAATAACAGCCGTTGGTGGCGCCAAATGTGGTACCGAAAAACATCTTTCCAAGTTGAAAGGAGCTTCATAAATCCCCGAAAATGTTGGTGTACTGACCCAGAGACGAAGTCTGCCCTTAGCTTTGCTGTTCACTTTCGATCTTGCAACCGTGTGAGAACCTGCTGGTAGCTATGCTACCGCCACCATCACTCTTCGCGTCATAGCACTCACTGAATCCCCTTATCGCGACAAAATATCAGTCTCAAAGGGGGCATCAATTCCTCTGGTAGAATCTTGTCTTTCTAAGGAAACATTAGCAGCTAGTGAAGTCCTACAGGGATTGTAAGACGTAAACAGTCCCCTCATTCGCAATGTTACTGAGGTATATGAAAATATCAGTTTTGGAGGAAAGTCAGTTTACCTACCTTGGTAACCTGAGTTGGTGCCAAATATGTCACTGAACCATCATTTTTCTAAAAAAGATTTCTTAGAATTATAGAATCAGAACACACTCATTAAGGCCGCGCTTTTGGGATTATAACATGTACAGAATCTCCTTATCGCGGCAAGATGTCAGTGGGACATCAGTTCATATACCTTGGTAACCTGATAATAGCCGATGGTAGTTCCAATTGAGTCATTGAATCATGTCTATCTAAGAAGTGGCCCTGCGATATGAACTGCTATTAGCTTCAGTGTTCACCCTCGATCTCGCCGGCTTGACATGCCCTGCTGGTAGATCTCGTCACTCATCCCGACATAATGTCATTCCCTGACGGGGGAGACATCAGTTCACATAATTGTTTAACAAAATGTTCACAAATCTCAACAAAATATTGTGTACTGACCCTGCGATATGGACTTCTCTTAGCTAAAGTGCTCATCTTCAACCTTACCTTGCTAGTCTGGTCATCTGGGTGGCTATGCCATATTATGTTCTGAGCCCTGCAAGATGCCCGGATTACTTCTGTTCTATTGGCACCAAATAAATCTTCGGATAATGTATTTCTAAGGCGAAAGAAACTTCTTAAATATCCACAAATGTTAGTGTACTGACCCTGCCAGGATCAGAAGGTTAGGTTAGGTTAGGTTAGGTTAGGTTAGGTTAGGTTAGGTTAGGTTAGGTTAGGTTAGGTTAGGTTAGGTTAGGTTAGGTTAGGTTAGGTTAGGTTAGGTTAGGTTAGGTTAGGTTAGGTTAGGTTAGGTTAGGTTAGGTTAGGTTAGGTTAGGTTAGGTTAGGTTAGGTTAGGTTAGGTTAGGTTAGGTTAGGTTAGGTTAGGTTAGGTTAGGTTAGGTTAGGTTAGGTTAGGTTAGGTTAGGTTAGGTTAGGTTAGGTTAGGTTAGGTTAGGTTAGGTTAGGTTAGGTTAGGTTAGGTTAGGTTAGGTTAGGTTAGGTTAGGTTAGGTTAGGTTAGGTTAGGTTAGGTTAGGTTAGGTTAGGTTAGGTTAGGTTAGGTTAGGTTAGGTTAGGTTAGGTTAGGTTAGGTTAGGTTAGGTTAGGTTAGGTTAGGTTAGGTTAGGTTAGGTTAGGTTAGGTTAGGTTAGGTTAGGTTAGGTTAGGTTAGGTTAGGTTAGGTTAGGTTAGGTTAGGTTAGGTTAGGTTAGGTTAGGTTAGGTTAGGTTAGGTTAGGTTAGGTTAGGTTAGGTTAGGTTAGGTTAGGTTAGGTTAGGTTAGGTTAGGTTAGGTTAGGTTAGGTTAGGTTAGGTTAGGTTAGGTTAGGTTAGGTTAGGTTAGGTTAGGTTAGGTTAGGTTAGGTTAGGTTAGGTTAGGTTAGGTTAGGTTAGGTTAGGTTAGGTTAGGTTAGGTTAGGTTAGGTTAGGTTAGGTTAGGTTAGGTTAGGTTGTCCTGCTAGACAACTTCATGTCAGGTTCACCTTCATCTGCTGACGTATCGGAAAAAATCCATCTTTTATCCCCTCATTATCCATACTATCTGATACGACAGATCCCATTCTTTTGGTCGTAGAATCCACCATTCGATTCGTTGTGGATATGGAACTTTGATAAGAACATATTGATGTTGGCGACATCGTTCACTAGTTGTATTTCGGATATTCTAAATAATTGGCTTAACCATAGTTTGGAACTCAGTTAATACCAGTGTGAATTAAGGAAAGTTCTAAGTAAACTTTGGATAGACTAATGCAGTTATGCGAAATAAATATTTGAAGCCCTTTGACGCCTCCTATCTATATGTGAAGTTAGTCTCAGAAACAATTAATAAAGCAAACTCCACCAGAGCCTTATAGTATTGGGGTAACTATAAAGTAGAAATCAATAAATACAAGTGTGGATTGATGAAGGTTCACAGTAAATCTTAGATTGACTTCTGCAGTAATGTGAAAGACACATCCATAGCCTCTCGACGCCAACTATATGTGACAGTTAATCTCAGAAAAAAATGCTGTAGGATTCTATTTATTTAGTCGAACTCTCGTAGAGTCCTGCAGGATTGGACAACTTTAAAGGAGAACTCAGCAAATATATGGGTGAAAGCTCAGAAGAAAATTCTGGATTGGATTCTAGCTTAGAATAAACATCTCGTGAAAAATATTTTATTCACGAGTTTACCAATTGTCGAGTATATTTGAATACTCTTTAATTGTTTTATTTGTTATCACTAATTTGTTAGTGAAAATTCGGAATTTCCCTAGCCAAACTTAAAATGACAACAACTCCTCAAATAAGCGGCCCAAAGCAAAAATTACGATTTTTGCCAGAACTTATTTTTTTGTCAAAAATTTCAATTTGCTCTTGCTAACTTAAAATTGCAATAACTCCTTAAATAAGATTTCTAAAGCGAAAAGAACTTAATTTAGTGATCAAAGATTTTTTGGTGAAAAATTTGAATTTTCCTAACCAAATTTTAAATGGCAATGACTCCTTAAAAAACATCTCAGAGCAAACAACGAAAGAAATCTTGTGATTTTTTGGCGAAATATTTTTATATTTTTTTATATTTTTTTCCCCAACATTTTCTTTGACATTCGACTATGTTCTACTTAAAATATATATAGAGAATATATATTTCAAATTGTTTGTCCCTTACTTGATTTATCCTAAAATTATGCAGTCTTTTCACTTTTTTTCTGTAGCGCCTAAAGTTATGCTCGATATGTTGATTTGGTTGTTCCTTTTTTTGTGGTTTTCTCTTTTATTTAGCTAAAAGCCTTACTCGTACTATATGTTATGAATAATTTCACTGAACAATTTTCATAATTTACTTAATGTTTCAGTTTAGCATTATTTGTCGTCTCCGTATTCATAACAATAACCAAATATTTAAATGGCACACAAAAAACAAGCGAAAGAAAAACTGAAAACAACAAAAATATGTTTGTGGTTAAATTATACCGTTCGCTACTCGTGTTGACTCCTTTTGGGACAATTGGAAGAAAGTCGCCGAGGAAGAGGTGGGGCAGGACAACGACCAGGACGATGATGTTGGTGATGACGACAAATGTATTCAAATATATTCTGATTGAATTCAATGAAAGTCATCAGGAAAAAGAACGCAGTATTTACCCGTACCAAGTGATTTTGAAATGGAGAAGACAATGGATACTTTGTTGTTTTGTTTTAATGCTTAACTTCCAGTGAAGTTAAGTGGCCAAAAGGCTTCCCTGCCCCATGTTCCCTGCTCCCTGCCCACTGGTTCTTGTTTTCTTAGTCATTTCTCCTTTTAGTTGAGGGGGTTTCAATGTGTTTGCGTTAGGAGATTTCTTTTCTTCATCCTCTTCCCCAAGTTTTGTTGGCTTCTTGTTTTTGCCGGTGTAACTCATACTTATGTAAATTTCCACACTCTATTTCTCTTTCTCACTCTCTGTCCATACAAATGAGCAGCACTTTGGTCATTTGTCGTCGTTGTGCAGTACCCAACCTCCTACGTCCTCCGGTGCTTTCTGTCCTTTCAGTGGATATGCCAATGTGACACTCTGATAAAGCTTTGGGAAAGCATTTGCGTACGTAGTACGTCCACATTTATTTTCATAATGGAAAAACTGTGTTCGGTAATTTTTCTTAGCATTATACATTTATATATATACTCGAACATTTTTTTGTCTCCAACTTTAATACTATCAGCTCGTTGCCTTCCATTTGGCGGGTGGAAGTGCAAACAGACTCTAATACAGGCCGAAAGGATATCATACGTGCAGGATGTCGATGTTGAGTGGTTTGCAGCGAATTTGAAGTGTGCTATAGTTTTTGAAATATCATGGAAATTGAGGTTTATGTTTTTATTAAGGAATTATTTTGGCGCCATCTATATGTAACAGACTTTGTAAATGCTGTAGGGAGCTCTTTAATAAGGAAATCTCCATCAGAGCTTTAAAAGTTTGGGATAACTGCAAATTTGAACTCAGTAAATGTAAAAGTAAATTGAAGAAGGTTCGGGGTATGCCCTGCATTTGCTTCTGCAGTAATGTCACAACCGAAGAGTCTTGAGGCCATCTATATCTGACAGTCTCAGCAAATGCTGTAAGATGATCTTTAGTAAGACAAACTCAGATTAAATGCAAAAGAACGGATCAGTGTAAAAGTTGAATAACTTTTGCAGTAATCTGAAAGACCCACTAAAAGTCTCTTGGCGACATCTGTAAGTCCAAGTCCAAGTCAGGATTGACCTCGGCAATAATGTCACACTGGAGCAAATGTGATAGTTTCAGAAAATGCTTAAGGTAGCTCTTGAATAATGTAATCTCCACCAAAGCTTTATAGAAGTAGGATAATAATAAAGTATAACTCAGTAAATACAACATTGAATTGAATAAGGTTTACGGTAAATCCTGAATTGACTTCTACAGTAAACTCAAGACACATTCCAAGCCTCTAGACGCCACCTATATGTGACAGCTAGTTTTAGGAAATGCTGTAAGTAGCTCATAAATAAGACAAACTGCACCGCAACTTTGCAGGACGGTACTGCTATAAAGTAGAACTCAAGTTAATTGCTGCAAATGCTGCAGGAGGAAGCCCTATGTGTGTATCTGCAAATGCTGTAGGCAGCTCGTTAATAAGTCAAACTCCACCAGAGTCTAAGAAAATATAAAGGAGAACCTAGCAAATACAAAAGTGAATTGTGGAAGCCTGGGAGAAAATTATGGATTGATTTCGCAGTAATATTTGCCAGCTCATAAAAAAAATGTGAGCCTAAGCTAGTCAGCCGCTTTCTGAGGAGAGCGGCGTACATACCCAAAAAGTGTTCTATGGATTTAGGTTAAGGTTTAGGTTAGGGTGGCAGCCGTAGTTTTTTACCAGCTCACATATACCAGTGTACGTCCCTAGTGTTACCACGGGCTGAAATGCCCCTCATCGAAACCAACCTGTTTGATATACAAATTTATCGATAGTACGAATGTCGGTACTGGAAAGTTCTGTTAGGCTGCCTAGAAAGGCCGACCCCAGTATGTCCAGTCGTCGTTTACTCAGAGCGGGGCAGTCGCATAGAAAGTGCTCAATGCTCTCCACTTCTTCCTCACCACAGCTTCTGCAGATTTTATTAGAGTCAATACCCAATCTTTTGGCGTGTTAGCCGATCACGCAGTGTCCCGTCAGAACTGATACTAACGTAGACAATCTTTGCCTCTCTAGTGCGAGGAGATATTTTGATCTTCTCAGGTCATACCTTGGCAAGCTACCTGGTACCCTGTAGGTGCCGATTTCTGTCCATCTTTCGTTGGACTGCCTGATTGCCTAAGCCAAAGCTTGCACGTGGATAGTGGCGCACCAATATATGCAAATTCTTCGAGCATTTGTAATGTCGTCCCTTTCCTAGCAAGTTCATCGGCTTTGCAGTCCTCCGAGATATCCCTATGCCCAGGTACCCATATGAGGTGTATATTAAACTGCTCAGCCATCTCGTTAGGAGATCTGCAGCAGTCGATGGCTGTTTGTGAATTTAGGGATGTTGCCTCCGGAGAATTGATGGCAGCCTGGCTGTCCGAGTACATTACAATGCCCGTGTTGGTTACTATGTTGCGACTCAGCCACTTGGCGTCTTCCCATATTGCCATTATTTCAGCTTGATGCAGGTATCTGGTAGTCTGTGAGCTATATCCAAACTAAGTTCTTCACAGTGTACTCCGAAGCCAACCTTTTCATCAAGCTTCGAATCTTCCGTGTAAAAGTAGAGATGGTTTCTATTACCTGGTATTCTGCCAACCCATTCATCTCTGGCGTGAATCATAGTGATGTAATTTCTCTCGAAGGTGTACACAGTTGGTATATAGTCCACTCGGTCGGTTACCACAGCACTAAACTCTGATATCCTCATGTGACCGTAGTTCTTGTACCTTCACATTGATAAGCAGTTTAATTTTATTGCCGCTTTGGAATTATTCCTAAAAATTTTGCACTTTCAGAAAAGACTAGTTCTGTTCCATTTATCCATTTAGTAAAGATAACCAATTATGTCTTGTTTGGGTTAACGCCTAAACCGCTGCTTCTGGCCCATTTAACCAATTTGTTCAGAGCCACCTGTAGAATGTCTCGGAGGACGTTTTCGAATTTGCCACTCACTGCGATTGTCACGTCGTCCACGTCCACATGCCACGACCTCGCAGCCACAACGTTCTAGATCTAGCAGAATTTCATTCACCGCTAGGTTCCAAATTGGTGGAGACAGTACTCCTCCTTGTGGGGTCCCTCTGTTTACAAACGTTGCTAGAGTTGTGGACCCAAGACATGCTGTTATGCGTCTTCTGTTGAGTAGACGTTGAATTAGTCTAATCAAACCAGAGTTAACTATTAGATGTGACAGTGCCGCAATTACTGCATCTGAGTGAATGTTGTTAAAAGCCCCTTCTGTGTCAATAAATGCCACCATGGTGAATTCCTTGAAATGCAGGGACGATTCGATAGTGGTCACATGTTCGTGCAGGGCTGATTCTGTAGACTTCCCCTTATTGTAAGCATGTTGGTTTCCCGACAGAAGCTTTGTATCCAGGTTTTCCCTAATGAAATAATCTAAAAGTCTTACCAGACCTTTCAATAGGAAAGAGGATAGGCAAATTGGTCTGAAGTCTTTTGGCCTAGTGTGTGATATCTTCCCCGCTTTGGGTATGAATACCACTTTGGTATCCCTCCATCGATTCGGGATGTATGAAAGCCTGATACAGCCTACATAAATTTTCTCCAGCCAGGGGATAATGTACTTTAACATTTTCTGCATTTCTGCTGGAGTGATGCCGTCTGGTCCAGGTGACTTGAAGGGCTCAAAGCTATTAATAGCCCTGCTTATTCTGGATCTCTCAGTCAACAAGCTAGCGACGCTCGCAGTCCACTCGCACTCTTGTTGGTCCTGCTGATCCTCTGGTTCTGCTAGAGAGTGCCCCGGGAAATGTGTGTCGAGCAGTAGATTGAGCGATTGTTCGCTGTTTTTGGTCCATTTATTTGTCTCATATTGTAAATATCCCACTGTACAAGGTGAAGCAGATAATATCTCCCACAACACTTTCTCCCAAGAAAAGCTTGTAGGTCGCAAGAGGCATGTCCACCTATTACTCTGCATGTAATGTAGTTCCTAACCTTTTTACCTCATCTACACAGCAGCAGTTAAAATACGAAAAAAGTTTGTCCCACTTTTAGATATGGATTTTCATTTATTTATATATTTTGGTAAAGCAGACAAGATACGAACAAAATTTGATTGGTTTTTTTGGATTTTTCCGTCGTGATTTCTGATCCCGGAACGGCAAAAACCAAACGTCTATGTTATAATAAATAATGTTATTATTTCACAGGATAACAAATCAATTTTACTCATATTCGTCTATCGATAATCCGGCAATCGAATTTCCAAAACTTCATGTTAACAATATTTCGTATTTGCTTATCATTGCACAGGATAAAAATCCAATATTAAAAATATTAATTATTACTAAAGACGCCTAGAACGATGAAATCGGTGATGAAAAAAATCTTTCCAGTCATTTGGACCTGATAAAATTTTCCCAGCACTATTGCCGGAATCAATGGATGACATCCTACTCTACTCTCTACATACGCAAAGGAGTTTATCAGGACGATGAAATCGGTGAAGAAAAAATACTGCTGGGCTGTACGATCTTTCCAGTCATCTGGAGTCAGCTGGACCCGTTCACATTTTCCCAGCTCTATTGCCGGAATCAATGGATGCTATCCTACCACGATTACAGGAATCTACTCAGCAAGCCTGAATCGGGTATAAGTATATACCCAAGGCATGGAGAGGAGTCTTTTTTTTATTTTTTTTCTGCTGGAGGTGGAAACCTTCATAATGCCCCACTTAAAGTGGGTATGTTGGATTCTTACCTCCTTTTGGCTTACTTTTGCTCCTATTCGGTTACGGAGAGCGGCGTGGTTCTCGCTGCTTTTCGGATTTCTTCCTCTTCTGTCAACCTCATGCTCACAAAAGTGATGAAGCTGCTTAGTATATCCCAATCGCGTTCAGACCTAAGCATAGTGTCAACCAAAGAGATTCAATTTATAAAGAGGTACCACGGCGAAAATTCATGTGCAGAGGTGAGTTTTTCTATCGAAGTGGTGGACATAAAGGAAATTTAAATAGATTAAAAACGAGCTTTTTCTCCGTTTTCTTTGTTTCAACTAACGTATAAGAATTTTATTTTGTGTGTTTATTGACGTGCATGTGAAAAAGTGAAAGAAAAGCACACAAAACACACGATTTTTCAATAAATTTTTTCATGAACTCATCTTTGCTCACGTGTCGGAATTCACCTTTCGTTGAGGTGAATGAAATGGTATCTCTTCTTATATACAATCTCTTTGGTGTCAACCACCTTCTCAGAGTGGAGAGGAGTCCAGATTGGTCTTTATCTTGAAGGAAGGAAAAAGAAACCACAATAAGTCTAAGGATTATATGCCGCTTAGTCTGTCGTTGTTACTGGGAAGTTTAATGAATCTGCATATGTGGGGAAAATTACTGCAATTTCAGCGTCCCCTTTTAATGTATATCGGTACAAACTTCACTTCATGACAATGTAGGGGAGTTGCTGGGGACTCTCTACAACAAAAGGAATATTCAATGGCAGGTTTTCTCGACGTAGAAGGCAGTTTCAACAACTTACAGCTATCACCGATTATATTGGGCTACTCACACCTAGTGCTGGAAAGCTATATATCTGCCCTGTCCTTTCTGGCAGGAATTTAACTCTGAGTTCCTATTTATTTGTTATATGAAAGGACATTGCGAGACAGGAAAATCTCCACAAACCATAGCTGACAGAAGTTACACGTAGAAGAATATGTATGAGACCTGCAACGGGATGTTCTTGAGGCTAATAGTGTCCCCCATGAAAGGGTATAGTCTGTTAGGTTGACACGCAGTGAGACTGGATCGCGGGAAATTGTCCTGCCCTTTTCTAATAGAAGTGTTGCTCTGGGTTTCTACATATTTATTTTGGATAAAAAAGGACTGAAATAAGAGGACTGAAAATCTTGAAAAACCCATTTCTGGCAGAAGTTGTAATGAAGAATAGGAATAGGAGGAGAAAACTATAAAACACCTCCAGCGGTAGGGTCTTGAGGTTCTCGATTCTAATAGTGTCCGCCATGAAAGGGAATTGTCTGATAGGTTGAGTGACGCTCAGTGAGACAGGATATCGCGGGAAACGGTTCTGCTCTTTCTAATGGAAGTGTTATTCTGAGTTCCTAGCTACTAAGGATATGAAAGAACATTGCCTAGTAGGTAGACATGCGTTGCGACTAAAAGTCTCGACAAACCATTTCTTGCAGAAGCTGTGGAGAAGAATATCACAAGGAGAAACCAATAAAACACCTCGATGTAGACTTGCACTTACTAATAGAAGTAGGGTTACTATGTCTGGGCTCCTATTCCTTTATGGAGTTTTTGAATTAGGCTAACTTTACTATAGACCAACTTATGACATTTTTTGGTCATCACAGTGGTTCAACGGGAGAGCCTTCAGGTTCTTCACCTCTAGAACTTGTGGCATAACAATGGAACCTGCACTTTAAGTAAGTATGAATAGAAACTACCAGTCTTACAGAATTTTCATCCAACCGTATTAAGAGTAATACATACCAAAGGATCTTAAGAATATACTTGTCCCTTCCATGAAGTGATCCATGGAAAAAAATCACTAAAGAAAAACAATAACGACAAAAAAGTCATGCAAAACATACCAATTTAAATAAAAAAGGAAAAAAAAAAACAAACCGTAAAAAGGATAATACAGCCACTGACTGTTTTTTACTTACTCTAGTTTAACCTCCACCTCCTGCTACTCCCCATAGCCCTTGCAAATCTCCTCCTGCCCATGCCAGTAAATGCCTGGACTGGCATAAGGATATAAATTACTCTTAGTGCCTCAGCATGTTCCGTGTCGTTTTACTTTTATTTGGACAAATAACCAAAAAGAAAATACAACAAATTCTGGTAGGGGAGATGAAAAAAATCCTTGGTCCAAAAAAAATGAAGCAACCGATTCCATTGAAATATCTGTGTACACCATTCAAATGGAGGTGTACGGACGTATAAGCTACTCCCGGTGGGGGGGGGGTGGGGGGGGAGAGTTCCCATTTTCTGGTGTGGATATAACTGATTGGCTTATGAAATAGCTGCTCGGGTATAGCGCAGTAAGTAGTCAAATATTTCATGTCACAATCTTTTACTAAAGATTATATTAAAAAATTGAAATTGGCATTGAATTTTTCCCCTCTGTTCAATTCGTTTCTGTTCGTTTCATTCTCGTTTTCGTTTCACAAACATTTGTTATGGCCATAAAACAAAAGTGCCGAAGGACTTGAGAACTTTTTTCTTTTTTGAGTCTTGAGAGGATTTCAATTTTGAAATATGTATATGCGTATACTGCAGGATTCACGACTACACCACCATCATTGCATTGAATTTTAAATTGTAACCCTATTTGCTAGGGAGAATATCAATTGGTGGGGATTTAGAGTTGAAAGTGAATCTATGATTTTATGCAGGGCATATTTTAAGGGGTATTTGTTGAAGAAAAATTGCTTTTAACGCTAAGTATACGTTTAGGGATTTAAAATATGGTAAACGTATGGCCTACTTTTAGGCAGGGATTTTTATTTTTTATCTACTTTGTTAAAGTAGACAAGTTAAGAACAAAATTTGGCTGATTTTCTTCGATTTTTTGTCGTGATTTCCGATCCCAGAAGTTTAAAAAAAAAGATACCTAAACTGGGAAACGAAACTCCAAACATCTGTGTTGTAATCAATAAACTTATCATTTCACACTTTGAAAAATGGGTCTTTAAATTGGGAACCAAAAATTCAAAGGTCTATGTTATAATCACAAAACTTATCATTTCACAGGGTAACAAAACAATTTTACTGATATTTGTCAATCGATAATTCAGGAATCGAATATCCAAAAATGTATGTCATATACCATATTTCGCATTTGCTTATCATTTCACAGGATAAAAATCCAATATTAACAATTTTATTAATTACCAATTAACTATTTAATTCTGAAAACAGTAAAAAATAACTTATTCTCCGATAGTAATACAGTCATAAAATCTCTGGATTCTTTGCTCCTGAACTCAATAAGAGTCTTTAAGTTCTGCAGCTCTCTTAAAATTCACCTATTATGGTCCTACACAGCAACAGACACATTCCAGGGAACTATAGGGCAGATTAAATAAGTAGACCAGGGACTAGCAATCCTAGAGACCTTTAATATGCTGGAATGTCCTAAGAGTCATGCAAAAACTAATATTTCGGGAAAAGCCTATATTACAGCTACTGATAGCTGGATTGCGATTACGTACATTCCAGATATCTGTGGTCCTGCCTAAATTTTAAATGCTATCAGAACAGGATTTCTTGCTAAATGGGAAACCCGAACGTTTAAACAATGTTTACAAACAGGGAAACCAAATATCTATCAATAAACTTCATTATTTCACAGGATAAAAATCCAAATAAATTTTACCGATATTTCTCAATTAATAATCCGTGAATGGTATATCCAAAACTTTATATTAACCATACTCATTATTTGCTTATCATTCCACAGGATAAAAATCCAATATTACCACTTCTATGAATTACGAATTAAAGGGGACACTTGAACTGCTGCAGATCACTTGAGGTTCATAAATCGGTAATAAACCGACCTTTACAATTAAAGACAGACAAGAAGTACTAGACGTAACGTTTGATACTGACCGGCTTTCAGACAAAATTATTGGGTGGAATGTATTGGACGACCACTCATTCTCAGATCACCATTATATTGAGTTCAAACTCGCTGAAAAAGCGCCTGAACCTGCCGTCCACAGAAATATGAGAATGACAAAGTGGCACCTGTATGAGAAGAATTTCAAGAAAGTCCTCAACTCCAAACTTCTGTACGAATCGAATGACAAAGACCGGCTTTGTATAATAATCTGGATAACCTGGTCGAGCATATGACAACATCATTCAATAGTTCCCTTGAAGAAGCCTGTCCAACAACAAGGTACAAGGGTAAAACTAAACCCCAATAGTGGACTTCTGAGCTAACGGCTATGAAAAAGACCTGCATTAAGCTATTCAACATGGTTAAATCTACTGGGGTCCCTAATGTTTGGGATGCCTATAAAGAGCAACTCAAGATCTATAAGAAGAAGCTTAGAAAGGCGCAAAGACGCTCTTGGCATACCTTCTGTGACGAAGTGGAAAAGGTCTCCGACGCCGCAAGGCCGAGGAAAATACTATCAGCATCACCCTGTCCAATGAGTTACTTGCAGGATGAGGCAAATTACTGGACAAAAAACAGCGAGCAGTCGCTGAATATACTGCTCGACACACATTTCCCGGGGAACTCACCAACAGAACCCGAAGATCAGCAAGACCAACAAGAATGCGAGTGGACTGCGAGCGTTGCTAGCTTGTTGTCAGAGAGATCCAGAATAAGCTGGGCTATTAACAGCTTTGAGCCCTTCAAGTCTCCTGGACCAGACAGCATCACTCCAGCAGAGATGCAGAAAATGTTAAAGTACATTATCCCCTGGCTGGAGAAAATTTATGTAGGCTGTATCAGGCTTTCAGACATCCCGAATCGATGGAGGGATACCAAAGTGGTATTCATACCTAAAGCGGGGGAGATATCACAGACTAGGCCAAAAGACTTCAGACCAATTAGCCTATCCTCCTTCCTATTGAAAGGTCTGGAAATACTTTTAGATTATTTCATTACGGAAAAACCTGGATACAAAACTCCTGTCGGTGAACCAGCATGTTTACAATAAGGGGAAGTCTACAGAATCGGCCCTGCACGAACTTGTGAGCACTATCGAATCGTCCCTGCACGTCAAGCAATTCACCATGGTGGCATTTCGTGACATAGAAGGGGCTTTTAACAACATTCACTCAGATACAGTAATTGCGGCACTGTCACATCTAAAAGTCAACTCTAGTTAGATTAGACTAATTCAAAGTCTGCTCAACAGAAGACGCATAACAGCATGTCTTGGGTCCACAACTCAAACATGGTCTGTAAACAGAGGGAGGAGTACTGTCTCCACTAATTTGGAACCTAGCGGTGAATGAAATCCTGCTAGGTCTAGAACGTTCTGGCTGCAAGGACGAGGCATATGCGGACGACGGGGCAATCGCAGTGAGTGGAAAATTCGAAAACGTCCTCCGAGACATTCTACAGCTGGCTCTGAACAAATTGGCTAGATGGGCCAGAAGCAGCGATTTGGGCGTAAACCCAACAAGACAGAATTGGTTCTCTTTACTAGGATTAATAATGTCCCACATGTGGACCCTCCCCTCGGATAAATGGAACAGATCTAGTCTTTTTTGAAAGTGCAAAATATTTAGGAATAATTTTAGATCGGAATCTGTCATTCAGACTTAACGTACTGGAACATGTGAAGAAGGCCAACGTTGCCCTATATTCCTGCAGGAAGGTCGCATTGGGGCCTCTATCCTAAAATAGTCCATTGGATAAATGTATATATGGCAGTAGTTAGTCCTATACTGTTATACGGCATTGTGGTATGGTGGACGGCAGCTGATAAACTAACCATCACAAATCTACTATCAAAGACTACAGCGACTGAGCCTCTACAAGCCCTTCTCCATATACTGCCGATTAATGTTGTGGCGAGAGAAATTGCAATCAAAGCGGCACTAAGATTAAACTGCCTATCAATGTGGAGGTATAAGAACTACGGCCACTATCCACGTGCTAGCTTTGGCTTAGGTAAGAGAAAATCAGACAGAAATCGGCACTTGCAGGGTAGCTAGACAAATCTGGCCAAGGTATGACCTGAGAAGATCAAAATATCTCCTCGCACTAGAGAGGCAAAGATTGTCTATGTTAGTATCAGTTCTGAAGAGACACAGCTTGATCGGCGAATACGCCAAAAGATTGGGTATTGACTCTAATGACTTCTGCAGAAGCTGTGGAGATGAGCAAGAAGTGGAGAGCATTGGGCACTTGCTATGCGACTACCCCGCTCTGAATAAACGACGACTGGACATACTGCGGTCGGCCTTTCTGGACAGCCTAACAGATCTTTCCGGTACCGATATTCGTACTATCGATAAATTTGTATATCAAACAGGTTGGTTTCGATGAGGGGAATTTCAGCCCGTGGTAACACTAGGGACCTAAACTGGTCTATGTGAGCTGAAGGAAAAAAACGGCTGCCACACTAACCTTATCCGGGAATCGAATATCCAAAACTTTATGTCAACATATTTATTATTTGCTTATCATTTCACAGGATAAAAATCCAATATTAACACTTTCAATTAATTACCATATAACTTTTTAATTCTGACAGCATTAAGAATTAACTATTTCTCCGATAGCCATCACGCTCCTGAACACAAGAGGACACTTTAACTGCTGCAGATCTCTTAAAGCTCTTAAACAGCGAAACGGAAATCTAAACATCTATGTAATAACAAATGAAGAAACTTGTCGTTTTACAAAATATCAATCCACTTTTATCTGCATTTATTAACTATTAATTAATTTCTTGATTTCATTCCATTTTTGAAGTCTCTTCATTTGGTTATTCTCATCCATCCTTGGAATAACGTAAAGACTACCCCTTTCGAACCCCACATCCATCTAACCCTCTGGCATAACATTTGCATTAATCTTTTTTCTGTCTACGCAAATTAATTATTTCAGATAAATTTCTATTATTCCAATGCTACATTTCGATTATCATTTATCTCAATTTTCTATTTGACCATTAAGTCAATTTCGAGTCCATATCATTTGCGCTTTCGGAAGAAAAGGAGGAGTTGAAGTAGAAGTAGTGGCTTATTTGTTTTAGGGGTCTCCTTGCGAGTGGAATGGCAGTCGTCCTCCACTGCTGCTCATCGATTATTAAGTGCTTAACATTGTTGCCTTATATGAGCATTCGTTCGTTTATTTTTGCAGAGGACAGTCAGTCCTTCTCCTTGACCACATTACCCACATCACAATTGCGGGCATATAGTTAATTTGGAAGGATGGTTTCCGAACTTCGGGTCAAATTACAAAACTTTTTCTTGTTGTCCGGCGTAAATACTAGTCGATTTGTGAGGGGAAATCCTGCCATCACATTAAAGTTCTACTCCTTCTTTCAGCCGGAGAAAACCTCAACAGACTTAATTCAAGAAGAGAGGTTTGGGTGCCGACTGAAAGCCGAATGTTATTAGAATAAAAATATTTCAATTACCATAACATCACTGATTACAGCAAAGTCCTTTGGAAATGTCATCATTCCGTCATAGGCAGAATGGCAGAGAGAACACAGTGGGGTGCGAGGAGAAAAATACAATAATTAATGATAAACAGGAAAATCAAAGAAGCACGATTTTGTGGTAAGCAGAAGGGTCAGAATTTAAATCTAGGATGTAGCTTAAGAACCACTGGTCTAGCTCTAAAATGATGCCAATGTTTCCTAGCATATTAATTGTAATAACCACAAAATGTTGTTTAATTTCGTTCGCACGATGTTAGGTTGTCGTCTCTTTAAAGAAAGATCTGCTTCACTGGTGTCCCGGTTCTTCAGTAAGATCGCAACATCGATGGGGAGCGTCCATAGTTATAATGGAAAAAGCTCAGTGGGATTGGTTAGACATCGGAAATGTTCATACAGCCCCAGATCACATGCTGGTTAGGTATTCGGCACATTGTGACATGTCTGGAAGCTGTAGCCGCTTAACTATAGTTCAGAAATCAGTAGCGGCCAACTTATTAGCTGTACCAGATCTGATCTCGCTTGTCTAGACCACACAGGCTTGATCGTTGGATTTCACGCTGTTAATCTTGAATATCTCTCCTGACATGTCTGGGCGTGCAAATCCAATCTAATATCCAGCAGATACTCCCTCTTCAACATAAAATCAAGTCTTCTCACCGACGAGATCTTTTTCTCCTTTGTCAGTGGTACACGGAAAATATGGCGACATTGTGGCAGTTCTGCATATATATAGCGTATCATGCGGCGGAGCCCATCTAATATCCAACAGGTTCTGCCTAGACTGCATAAAATCTAGTCTTCGCACGTGCATGATCTTCATCTCCACTTAAATGTGTTTTCGAGCCCTTATTCCTTATTATGAAATGAGTCGCTTAAATCATACAGATCTTAGCTGCACCAGAACTGTTATCGTTTGTCTTGAAGCTCTCTGATTTCGAGGTTCTCTTGTACCGTCGTGAAGATCTCTCCTGACATGTCTGAATGTGCGGTGACTATCATATATCCTGCAGGTGCGACTTCAACAGCATCAAATCGTGTTTTCGCCCTAGCTTGACCTTCGTCCTCTTTGAAGGTGGTCCTCGGGAGGCATCCCATCGCAGTTCTTAGTGCGACATTCTGGAAGGTCTGTATATGTAGCGTATCATGCGGCCCCAGATCACAAGCTGGTCAGGTATTCTCCACATTGTCAATTTAACTTCGAGCTCATCCACGTATTGCCTACATCATCCACGTATTGCCGTCGATTAGATCTCATTGTGATATAAGGCGGCTACAACATCCAGATCTTAGCTGCACCAAAACGGTCCCCGTTTGTCTCGACGATCAAGCCAGCAGCTGTGGCTTCGACAGCATAAAATCGAGTTTACACACGGGCGTGATCTTCGTCTCCTTGGAAGGTGGTCTTTGGTTTGAAGGTGTAGCAGTTCTTAGAGCGGTGCTGCTCGCCTTATTGTCAATCTAACTGCAATCCCAGTATGAATTGCAGCATCTACATCATCCAGGTATTGCCTTCGATTAGACCCCATTATGAAATAAGGAGGCTACATCATCCAGGTCTGAGCTGAACCAGAACGGCTCTTGTTTGTCTCGACGATCTCTGACCTAGAGACTATCTCTTGAGCCGTTGGAGATTGCGCTGTAAATTGTGAAGATTTCTACCGACATGTCTTGGTCGGCAGAGCGTATCAAAAATACAACAGGTACTGCCTCAACAGCATAAAATCATGTCTTCTCACGGTCGTGATCTTCACTCCTTTGACGGTGGTCTTCGAAATATATGAGGAGGCATCTTGTTCCAGTTCTAAGGGCGTCATTCCGGCAGGTCTGCAAAAATAGCGTATCATGCGGCCCCAGATCACAAGCTGAAGAATTTGTAGAGACTTTTTCAGGAGCTGCATTGAAGAAGTGTTTGAGGAATCGATAGAACATCTTCAGTGTCTAGGCTAAGAACTACTGCTCCGGAGTTTACTGAAATGTATGAACATGGCTCTAGCAAAATGTAAGCATTTCTTGAAAGAGGGGACTTGTATGGTAACAAACGACTTCCATTCATTAGTCTGGACCTATGTAAATTCCAAGCTGATGTGGACCTGCCCAAACTCGAAAAGCACTCAAGCCCTTTTGTTGAGATCGATGGACGTCTTACTTATCGTGTCTGCCATAATGGGCCACTTTCTTATTAAGTGGCACGCAGAAGTTAGTAAAGTCTCGAGAAATTTTAGAGACTTTTGCAGGAGCTGCGTTAACGAAGAGTTGGAAGAGTCGATAGAACACCTGGAATCGATAGGGAACTGGAATGTATGCACATGGCACTGGCAAAAAACAAGATCTTCTGGAGACAGTGGGATTTTATGGCAACAAATAAGAGATTGCCAATAATCAGGACCTTCAAAGCTCATGTGGCCCTGTCCTTTTGAAGATAGAACGTCTCACTTGTCGTATCTGTTACGATGGGTCACTGCCTAATTGGACGGCACGCAAAGAGTTTTAAAGTCTTGAGGAATTTGGGAGACTTATGCAGAAGAACACATTTTTTTGCTTAGTTAGCATCCGAAATCGGGTAGGTCCATCGAGAGGCACTAGGAAAATCTCATATTTTGCTTGGAATATAACTTTATAGCTATCGCTTTGACCCGGAGTGAATATAGGAATTAAATAGTGATATAGGCCGATTTGTCTGCCTCGTAACCACTGTACCTTTTTTGTTGGTGCTACTCCAATTTTGCCACATAAATTGCTGTTGTTGTTGGTTATGCTGATAACGTAAAATTTTCCGTTTTTCGGGATAACACGCGACTTCTGCCAAACCTCATACACACTTCCTGTGAAGCGAAGAGAATTCTGAAGTCTTAGCCAAAGAGCTGTCATATATAACTAACTTGTCGTGGCATCATTATACCACAAAGGACACAAAATCCTCCTCGCCATTTCCTAAGCCCTCCACAGCGTAAGAGAAGAAGTAGCAACCCCCTTTCCCCAATCAAAGTAAACAGTAAATGATACACTTCAGGCTCATGCCACTCCACGATGCGATGCATAGCAACAATCCACTCAGACGGTATTTGTGTGACTGTTAAGACAAGTTGTCAACCAACTAACAGAGATGACATTACTCACAGTGTTTGCTCCCAACCAAACCCAACCACCCGCCTACTCACCCGCTTTGAAAGAGTAATATTCTTTTGAGAAGGATTGGTATAAATATCAAGATAAATTAATATAAATAAAGTGGCAAGAAATGAATTCACAGAATTCCTTCATCTGTATCAATATGGCAGAATGGATAATACCATATATTTCTGCAGAACCTTATATGCCAAGGTATGCTTTGATTTTGCTGTCTGTCTGCCTGCCTAAAAGTATGCTAAGCTTTTAATTAATTATCTATTATCATAAACTGCCTTTTGGCTGTGCTGTGATTTTGCTGCTGATCATTTCAATAATTAATATCATTTGTTATTGTGTGAACAACAAGCGGCAGATGTCATTTTAGCTTATTTCATTTATGGAGCTACTATAACATATGATGTGCTTTTTACAGGGAGGAATATTAATAATTTACCTGTTTATAAAAATGAAGCAGAGCATGACAGCTGAATGTATGGGAAGAATAAATGATAGGTACTAAAGACAAAGATTAGTGCCGCCATGAAATGGTTTGTAATTGGCGAATAATTGTTGGGGAATGTGAGGAACAATAATGTGCAGGGTAAGGTTAGGTTAGGATGATGTGTTGGTATGTATGTCAGTATCACTTAGACTATGGGAAGGAAGAAAAATATTAAATTATACTAGTCCTTCCTGTTGAACCAACCCAATTGTTTTAAAAAGCCCTAGAGTTGGGGGATGACAACATCACCTAAAAAATCGAAGCCAACGCCAGTCATTCCTCTTCTAGAGAGAGCGAGACACATACGAGTACACTAAATGAATTCTATCGTTTCCTCTATCTATTCGTTACCGCTGGTCCTGCAAAATATTTTCTCAACAAACCAATTGCTTTAAAACCTCCAAGAGTTGTCGAATGCTAACCAACCAGACAAGTTTCTAGAGAAAGCGGGAAGCAGACGCAAAATGTGTTCTATCGTTTCCTCCTCCTATTTGTCATCGCAGGTCCTCAAGACTTTAGGTTTCTCAATAACAACTGTAAGGTTTTGGTCCGTTTCGAGTCGTGACAGGGCCACATCACCATGAATTATATGCTGTTGCTGCCCAGGGATCACCTGTCATTTGTTGGCATGGAGCATGTTAAGCAGTTCCTATCCTTACAAGCTCATCTGAGATCTCATTGGGAGATCAATGGCAGTTGAGGGCTCTTGTTGAATTCAGAAATCCAAAATACATGAATTAAATGGCAACTTTGCTATAGGAGAGTATATTTATTGTAAACTTTCTCAAAACATTATATCTCAGCCATTCAGTTTGCAACTCCACATTCCAGACTATACTCTCCCAGTGATTTTGGTATAAACCAGGGACACCACGATTACCTTCGAAGAGACCACACCAACAGTCAGGCTTGAACCGAAGTTCCAGGGGCTCCTGACTCACGTGATACCAAATAAAAGAGGGTCTCCTGGCTCCCGTGATACCGTAATTTAGCCTCCAGTCAGACTTCGCAGCCGAGTTGTCGATCAGACTTTAGCCTTTGCTCTATTTTCATTTTGAGGTAATAGTCGATCAATCTCTCCAAAGACTTCTGCAAAAACGATGACAGACTGTTGGACCGGAAATACTTCGGTCCCTTAAGAGAAAACCTTCCGGATTTAGGTATAAATACGGCCTTAGTCTCATTACACTTTGTGGGGATACTCGTGGGGATACCGCAGGTAATTCTTCCAGCGAAGCTATGTCAGTTCGGGGCGATTTGAACGGTTTCTATCATCCAGAATGGAAGTCCACATTGAGCACGAGCTCTTCCCGAGATTTGGGTATAAAACACAGACATCGGGAAATGCTCCTCAAGGGAACACACCAACAGCCAGACTAAAACCTGAGTTCCATGGTCTCCTAGATACCGTGGCATTGGAATATAGCCTCCAGTCTCCTCCAGACTGTAGCCTTTGCTATATTTTCATTCTGATGTAATAGTCGATCAATTTCTCCAAAGACTTCTGCAAAAACGATGACAGACTGATGGGCCGGAATTCCTGGGGTCCCGTAAGAAAAAACTTTCCCGATTTAGGTATTAATACGGGAAAGAAGCTATGTCTGTCCGGGGCGATTTGAACGGTTTCTATCATCCAGAATGCAAATCCACATTGAGCTTGAGCTCTATCCGCGATTTGGGTATAAATCACAGCCATCAGGAAATGCTCCCCAAGGGTCACACCAACAGCCCGACTAAAACCTGAGTTGCAGGGTCTCCTGGCTACCGTGGTATTGGAATATAGCCTCCAGTCAGACTTCGCAGCCGAGTTGTCGGTCAAACTGTAGCCTTTGCTGTATTTTCATTCTGATGTAATAGTCGATCAATTCGAAAATAAACTTTCAACCAACGCAGGTAATTCTGCCAGCGTAGGTATTTTTTTTTTGTTGCGCTGGAGGTGTGGATTCTTCTGATAGATGTATGATTCAGCCCGTTCTGAAAAACATGCACGATTCTTACGTACTAAACCACACCCCCTCCTTCGACCAACTGACCTCCACGAAACTGTGGTGAAGTATTACTTCGTGGAGGATGGTTAGCCATTAGGCTTTCTGCTTTGATATAAATCGTGATGATTTCTGTGTTCCTCCGGATATTGTCAACTTTGTGTAGCTCAATGATTGTTTTTGTCACTAATTGAGATATCTTTTGCCAAGATTCTTCGCAATGTAGCATGCATTCGATCACGTTCAAAGGTTCTAATGTAGGTACGCCTTCTCTGTCGAACCTAGGGCAGAGGAATATCACGTGAATTGCGTCTTCTTCCTCATTCACACAGTTTGGGTACATAGGTGAACTATATCGTGTCCAAACCTGTGCAGATATTTTCGGAAAGCACCATGATCCGTTAGAAACTGTGTCAGGTAGAAGTTAGTTTCATCGTGTTGTCTGTTCATCCATATACTTATATTGGGTATAAGAAGATATGTACATCGTCCTTTCGAACTTGTATTCCAACGAGACTGCCAAGTCGCGATCGATACATATCGCTCTTCCCTGGCAAATTCGGATCTCTTCTTCCTGTTCTCCGGTTTCCTTTCGTGGATTCTCTTCATATCGCTGGCTAATAAGTCGATTGGGATAAGCCCTGCGATCACACCTGCTGCTTCCTCCGATATCGTTCTATATCCGCAAATAGTGCGGAGACAACTTAGTCTGTGTGTATACAACAGTTTTCTCCTGTAGGTTTTCAATTCCATTGCATTATCGTATCACCGAGTTGACTACAGTGGCTAGTAGTTGGCTCCACGCGTGTTTGGGATCTCCAATATTGGGTGATATTCTTGCGAGAAACGCCTGTGTTTTGGAAGCCTTTTCGCTGATGTATTTGATGTGGTCATTGAATCTCATCCTATTGTCTATAACGACTCCTAGGTATTTAAGGGAGCGGATGGATCGGATAAATTCATCTCCCACTGTAATATTTATGTACTCCGTCATTCTTCGGCTTGTGATTAGAACCGCTTCCGTCTTGTGAGCCGCCAGCTGTAGATGTGCTGATGTCAGCCATGCTTGGACCTGTTTTATAGCCGTGTTAGTGGCTGCTTCTAAGTGGGATATGTGTTTTGAGACTGTAATTATGGCAATATCATCCGCAAAGCCTATAATATTCACCCCATTTGGAAGGGGGAGTCTCAACACCTCGTCATACATTATATTCCAGAGCAGTGGGCCCAGGACTGATCCGGCTTTTATGTTGTACTGCTCTTCTCCATTATCACTATGGTATATGAGATTCCTGCTTTGAAAGTAGCTCGTTATTATGTCCACTATATGTGTTGGGTCTTCCATTCGTACGAGGGCATTCCGTATATGCGCCTAATTAGCGGAGTTGAAGGCATTCTTCACGTCTAGAGTAACTACTACGCAGTACTTCTTCGTTCCACCTTTCCATCTTGCGATAGCTTTCGTGGCCGTGTCAACCTCCAGCTTCACAGCGTCTATTGTGGACCGCCCTTTTCTAAACCCGAACTGTCGTTCGGATAGAGCTGATTTTTCCTCTATTATTGGCAGTAGTCTCTTATATAATATCCTCTCCATGATTTTGCCCATCATGTCCAGGAGACATATTGGGCGGTATGATGATGGTTCCGACGGCAGCTTGTTCCCTTTGGGGATTAGGACGAACTTCTGTGACTTCCATTGGATAGGGAAGATTCTCTCTCGAACACACATCTGAAAAGTGTCAAGGAAAAGGTCTGGTATGCGAAGGATTGCAGCCTTTAGTGCTACGTTTGGGATTCCGTTCGGACCCGGCGCTTTATTGTTCTCTATTTTCGCGCATGCTTCAACGAGCTCCTCCCTCGAGATCTCTTGAAATATTTCATTGTCGGGTGTCAACTCTTTCACCCATGGAAATAAACTGCCAACCACTGCAGGTAATTCTGCTAGCGAAGCTATGTCTGGTCGGGGCGATTTGAACGGTTTCTATATAATAAATCACAACCATCAAGCAAAGCTCTTCAAGGGACCACACCAATAGCCGGTCTGAAAACTGAGTTCCAGGGTCTCCTGCCTCCGTTGATACCAGAATACAGCCAGACTTCGTAGATGAGTTGTTCGCCAGACCGTTAGTCGAGTTCCCAGGCAAGACAGTTAGTTGATCAATCCTCCACAGTTGTCTGCAGGAACTATAACCGAATGATGGCTCGGAAATTTTTCGTTCCCGCATGTGAAGGCTTTCCTGATTAAGGTGTAAAGTCTATTAACCATCACAGGTTATTCTGCCGGCGAAACTATGTCTCGCCCGGTCGTTTTGAGCGGTTTAAAGCTTTTTAATTCCCTTATTATCCAGGGTTCAATTTCCATGACTCTGTCTGACGAGTCTACTTCAATTCAAAACTCCTGTTGTTGGCTCAGTCATGGATTTACTTGGAACATTTATATCTAGGAGCAACACACTGGAGCTAGCCCATTTTCCTCCACAAGCTTTGATGTACTCTAATGTAGCTGCTGATAGTAGGAAATAATAGGAAATATAGCTGAGGAATAATGGGAGTTTCTGTCAGCTCCGAGCCAATTTTGTTCAACTAATATTTGAAATTACAAATCCTCATATATTTCTCACAGTATTAATCATTTAAGGACTATATTAATGACATATGTCACACTGAAGATTCGCTGTTCATTCCAATAAGTGACAAAGCAGAAATAAAATAGATGTCCGTATTTATTTAATATCCGCAAATATCCAAGCAATCCATGTCACATAAAGCGAAAACCTTAAACAACATTTACTTATCATTTCACAGGATAGCAATCCACCAAAGTAACGTCACATCCAGATGTAGGAAAAATAAAAATCCTGCTAGCCTTTGGTGGTCATATATGACAAAATGGACCAAAAGCAGCAACATATATCGCTTTGTCATAAATATTGTTGGGAGGGCAAATAAAGCAGGCGAAAATCCAGCAGTAATGTTCAACCCGTATAAACATCATGAGAAATGATGGCAATAATCTCGGTGACACCAGCAGATACAAAGCGACAACAAAATAATAATAATTCTGTGATACCCTTCTTTGTCCACATTCACATGCACTCGCCTTGCATTGCATGGCATTGGTGTCCTGCAATATAAATGTGATGTCGTCCCGGAAAATTGAAAAGTTTATATGACACACACAATACTATACTGTACTATACTCGTACTATACGATGAGCGAGAAGCATCATCATGAAATTAAGTATCGTCTATTTGCTATGTGCTGAGCTGCAATGATATCTGCAGCAGTAGCAATTCTCTGCAGGATCGTTCATGTCATCCATAAACCAGAAGAATGATTTGCCGGTAACAAAATTGTAAAATAAAAGAGAATATCATGGCAAGCGCATAATAAACAATAATCTTTATTGCCAGCTAGCTGCACGGAGAGGAAGTTTATTTGCTTTGGAGCCTTCGTAGCCTCAATATCAACAGCTAAAAATATGCAACATGTTTGTGATTGCTGTCACAATCGGCAAGTATGCTATAATATTTTAAACAATTCAATTATATTCGTGTCTTGTGTCACGTTTATCGCAAAGGCAAGACAAGCCAAGCAATGACAAGGCAAAAACTTTATATTCTTTTTGTATGTTAGTCCTGCAGCTATGTCATTAATTGCCATTAAATTAATGAAATTATTTCATTAAATAACAATTACACACAATGGACAAGTTTTCTTAAGCATTGTCAGGTTCAATAGCGTTACCTGGTTGCGCCGCATGCCTTAGGTGATGGCAAAGTTTTGGCCGTGGAGGCTTTGTGGAACTCCGTTCGCTTGGGTGGCTGGCATATCTACGAGTAGCTTTAGTTTCGGTTAAACTTTTGAGTATGTTGGTTTGGGAGGCATTTCTAAAGTTGGGTATTTCTAACGAGTAGGAGGGAAGGAAGGAAATAAGGATGGTGGGAAGACAGCGTTAGAATATGAACGTTTTTTTGCCAAATCATTGGATATAGACTGAATTAAACAGTACTCATACACATCATCACCTTCAGCAAGGCGTATATAGCTATTTAAGAGGGATGTTGTGATAAATTTCAGGCTGTAGTATTATTGGCGAAATAAATTAAACCTAGATTCCCATGGTTCTAAGGTAGATATATCAAGTCATTCCTCTATATATGTCCATATTTTCCGGATTCTCGTCGGTTCAAAGCGTTATAACTATCAGATCATAATGTATGTTCCTGAATCCTAACTAACCTAAGCTACAGTCCGCCTGATTTCTACAGTTTTCTAATAAGATAATCTCAGCTATCACTAAAAGTGCTAAGGACAGACTTTGGAACGGGTCATGACAGGGAAATCCTTACCAGGTGAACTAACCAGGCATCGATCAATATTCCTCAAATAGATTGCACGTACCGAGGTGGGAGCTCCAATATCAGAATAAGATAATATATTCTATCCCTATAAGTTGCAGGACCTACCAACTTCATCTTATAATTAATTTTGAAAGTAACTATTAGAATGTATGTCTTTACTTTGAATACGTTGGTAGGTTGAATGAGTAGCCCACCTAGCGGCGAATTCACTCTATAGCACCTAAGGATCTCTGATGTTTATAGGGTATCGCAGTGCTCTGTAGAAAAGAAAAAGCGCAGGCAAAAGAATGCAGGTTTTGAAGTGCGGGAATGTTGTTACAGCAGCATTGATATCATTGTCTGTCGTTGTTCCTGTCAGGATGTTGTGGATCTCAAGTGTTAGTGTCAAGCGGCAACAAATGTGGCAACCTCAATGGGGCGTCCGTACGAAGCTTGGAGCTGAGTAGGCTTAGCAGGCAGTAGAAGAGGTGTAACGTGTCATGGGGTCACTTGCGGAACCATTTGTTTTTAGTTACGACAAGACCTCTGTCACGACAATATTTCCACAGATGCAAAATGGTCGCCGAGTGTAACATACCTTCTGTGGTTGGTTAATGCGGTTTCTACTGCGTCAATGGATGGGTACCTCTTATAGCTACGTGGGACACTATCTGCTTTAGCGGTTCTCTCTTGCTCGTTTGGACCTAACTCTCTAGATCATGAAGATCACAGATGGACATGAGCAAATGAGGAGACACCCTGTCTCAATTCGCAGGGCCACATTTATATATTCCTGCAAACATTCAATGACAGCACTGGGGCTGCATAGTTAGCCACCGACCGACCTATTGCTATATAAGAGGTCAACACGATTTCTTTGTCGATTCCCAAAGCGCTGCCGGCTAGCGACATGCTCCGACTTCTCATTTTATCGCAGATAGCTGTGACATGTGCAGAACAAGAACGTTGGGGTAGTTGTCACGTCCGCATTTTGGCAAGTCTGTATATTCCTCTTCGGCGTCTCGTTCACATTCGAAGAACACACTGATGCTGCATAGTTAGCCATAAACCGACGTCTTGCTTTGTTAGAGATCAGCATGGTTTCTTTGTCGGTTCTACAAGTGCTGCCGGCTATCGACATGTTCCTACTTCTCATTTTATCATAGATATCAATGGCATATGCAGAATATCAAAATCTGTCGAATGTGACACCAAGAACGTTGGGTATTGCGCAGGGCCGCATTTTGGAAAGTCTGTATATTCATTTTAGGTTCCCCAAGTGCTGCCGGCTGTCAACATGGCATGTGCAGAAGATTCAAATCTGACGAATGTGACACGAAGACAGTTGGGTATTTCGCAGGGCCGCATTTTGGAAGGTGTGTATATTCCTCTGTAGACCACACTGGTGCTGCACAGTTAGCCACTGACCGACCTGTTGCTTTGTAAGAGGTCAACTGAGTTTCATTGTAGGTTCCGAATAAACGTTTTACATTTTTTACTTTTACGTTTTAGTAGTACTTATCATTTCACAGGATAAAAATCCAAACCATATACATTTTTCAATTACAAATTTGCACAACATGAAACTGAAAATTTCCACAACTTGGAACTGACTTGTATTCAGAAGAAATAAATATTTTATATTCTTAAAATTTCGATTTAAACTGAGATACTCTCTCGGCTCAAGATCAACCTGCTTCTATACAGTAATAGAAAGCAAGTTTTTAACATGGCAAAAAATATTGCAAGTATTTCGTTGCGTGCCCACAGATTATATCATGATTTCTGGGGCGTGTAGCAGTATATGTGTTTGTTGTCCACTAGTTGTTTCCATTCGCCTTGTATAGTAGGTCTGCAGCAATCCCACGGCAGCCGGTTCTTTGTATCGGATTGACCTGAAGCAGCAAATCTTCGGCCAGGGGCTGCCACCTCAGTACTATGTGTTTTGTGTTTTTTTTTCTGGGACGTGACCCCCTTCATCAGTAATCTACATGGCCGGCTTTTCAATTTCTGTAAGTCATTTTATACTTAGTAATTATCATTTCACAGGATAGAAATCCAAAGAATATAACTCAAGGACAAAATTATATTGTTCATTAAGTTCCAATTTTGATTTCCCAAAATTCTAAGGAATTTTAAACTTCATTTAACTTTATTTTATATAACAATCCCAGATTCCCAAAACCTTGTATACTTCTCCTCATAATCCAAATTGCTAGGCACCAACAATACCATTAGCAGTTTGTTTCGTCCCAAAAAAACATAATATTGCCCCAGAAGAAGTCAGTCGAAGAGAAAAAAGTGTTAGAAGTTTGTATTTACGAGCGTATTGGCAAATGCCAGGAGCAATTAACACCTCTTTTGTGGCACTAGGCAAAACTGGAGAAGAGAGCATCTACTTGACCTCTTTGTAAATCACTTGACTTTTAATTAATTATTCCACTGCATCATACCACCAAAACCATCAGCATCTCCACCGAAAAACCCACCGACCGACCGACGGACCATTTCGCCGCCTTAGCAACGAATCTTTGCCAGTCGCATCGTCGTTGTCGTCGTGGTTCACAATGTTGACAGCGGTAATGATGGTGTCAACATCGTGAAGTGTGCTGCGGAAAAAATATGACGAGGAGTGGTGAGTAGAGACCATTGGGGAACGAATATGACTGGGAATGGATAAGGAGATGATGGCAAAGCCACTCGCTCTATGATGATAAAAGGGAGGAAAGTGCAGCAATTTGTGTAGTTGACGTTTTTTGGTATAGTACAGTGTTGGAAAGCGGCAAAATTTTGATGAACAGTAATTCGTATATATTTCGCCATGTACCATCGCTTTGTAACATGTATTCGATCAAGTTCGAATGTTCGATTGTATGTACGCCTTCTCTGTCGAACCTAGGGCAGAGGAATATGACGTGATTTGCGTTTTCTTCCGCTTCCACACAGTTTTGGGACATAGGCAAGCTTTCGTGCGCAAATCTGTGCAGATATTTCCGGAAGGCACCATGGTCTGTTAGGAACTGTGTGAGGTGGTACTTCGTATCACCGTGTCGTCTGTTAAACCATACACTTACGGTAGGTATAATGAGATGTGTCCATCTTCCCTTTGCAGATGAGTCCCAAGGAGATTGCCAAGTGGCGATCGATGAGGAACGCTCTTCCTTGGCAAATTCTGCTCTCTGCTGTTTATTCTGCGGTTTTCTAGTATATATCCGTTTCATCCGGGAGGCTGCTACGTCGATTGGAATGAGACCATCTTCCAATATGGTTCGATACCCGGAGATTATGCGAAGACAGTTTAGTCGGTATGTAGTCATCAGCTTCTTCCTATAGGATTTTACGCTCAATGAATCCGCCCATACGAGAGAAGCATAAAGGATCACAGTTTCCTTCTCACGAGTTTAGGACCTCCAACATTGGGCAGCATTCTTGCCAGGGATGCTTGTGTTTTTGCAGCTTTCCGTTGCGGCTTACGGGTAAGAAACTACGTCGTCTTATATTGCTGTAGGAAAGTTGTAGGGTCACGTTGGGGCTTCTCTCTTAAGATCATCCACTGGATTTAGCAGTAGATCCGTCAATACTATTTATTGTGCGGCATTATAGTTTGTTGGACGGCGTATGGTAGTCATTATATATCAGCAGTCACCTTATGAAAGTTCAGATAACTGCCTGTCTGAGCAGCATCAGTGGAGATTTAATGACTACAGCGACAGAGTCTCTACAAGTTCTGATCCAACTACTGCCGATTACTATTGGGACTAGAGAAGTTGCAACCAGAGCGGCTTTAAGATTAAATTATTTATTAACGTGGAGGTACAACATCCACAGAATATAACATTGTAGGGCAATGGTAACCAAGCCAGTAGACTATATATCAACGGTGTATACGTTCAAGAGAAACTTTACCACTAAGATGCCTGCTTGGGAGGAATGGGTAGGCAAAATACCAGGAAATGTTAACAATATCCAGAAAAGTACAACGAGTGGAGTACTACGAATTTTACTAATGATTATTAAGGAAAAAGTGCCAAAACAAAGACAAAGGCATTCTTATAGATGATTTGAAGTTTGATGCACACCTTCTAAAGGATCTTTACCACTAGATACCTGCCAGGGATAAATGGGTTAGCAGAATAACTCCCTAAACTTCTATACACACGGTTCGAAGTTTGATGGGAAGATTGAATTAGGATTACAGTGTAAAGAATTTGGTCTTCATATAACACATAGACTACCAGACACTTGCAGTATCTATCAAGCCGAAATAATGGCAATAAGGGAAGTGACCGAGTCGCAGCGTAGTGACCAACACTAGCATCGCAGCCATTAAATATCTGGAGGTTATGTCCCTAAAATTCTCAAAACAGCCCGACTACTGCAGAACTCTTAAAGAGATGACTGAGCAGTTTAGTATATACTTCATATGAGTACCTGGGCATAGGGATATCCCGGCGGAACTACGAAGCCTATGATCCTACAAGGAAAGATACGAACTTGTTAAGGAAGCACGACATTACAAATTCTCGAAAAATTTGCATACATCGCCACTGGGAACAAGCAAGCTTTGGATTAGGCAACAGACAGCCAGACTGTCCCATGAGAGATGGACAGAAATCGGCACCTGTAAAGTAGCTAGACAAATCGGACCTGAGAAGGAGAGGAATCGACAGCCTACGTCAGTTCTGACGGCAGGAGGTTGGAAACTGAGTCCAATGACTTCTGCAGAAGCTGTATAGATGCAGAAGTCATTGGACTCAGCATTGAATACAACTTTGCTAGTTAATTTCGCCTGGATATACTGGGGTCCGCCTTTCTACAAAGTCTGAAAGATCTTATCGGTACCGGAATTCGTATTATTGATAACTTTGTGCATCAACCAGGTTGGTGTCGATGAGCTGCATCTGAACCCGTGGTAGCACTATCTATCTCAATTTGATCTACTCGTATGTGACCTGGTAACTTCGGCTGGACAGCATCCTAACGAAGAAATCAAGGCAGATCTGAAAAAAGCCCATGTACAACTCTAGAAGTTACGACCTTTATGCAGAATTTTAATTAATTCATTTAAATTTTTTTCCCATATTTGTATCACTTCAAAGTACTGTGCTTATACTGAACTTTGAATGGTTTCTAGTTATTGGCATTACTGCTGCCCCTGCTATGTCATTTGGTTCGCTTCAACTAATGAGTATTCTCAGTTGTTTTTGTTGTTGTACTTTTTTCTCGCCTGAACTTTGTGTAAATGTAAACGCCTTTGACTTTGCCTTTTGGCACTTTTCCCTTAACTATCCTTCGTGGCATTCGTAGTACTTCACTCCGGTACTTTTCTGGCTCTGCTCTTAATGCAAACTCTATTACTTAATTATAGATTTTAATGTACTTAAAACAGAGAGTATCAAACATAATTAACACTTTTTCCACTATAGCCTCTCCCGAGTGTAACATTAGAAACCTAGGGAGTGGTTGTTAGTATCATGCCCCCCCCTCCAACGCTAGTGCGTTTCCATTGACTTCGCCTCAAGTAATGTAAAGTGACAGTTTCCTTTCCCATCATTCGTGATTTTTTCTCCCCAGTGTCGTTGTTTATACATTAGTTTGCCAAGAATAATTTGCAAATATGTTTGTAAGTTTGTCTCTTTTTGAGAATATCTACAGAGAAAGGGTCAGTCACTGACTGCTTTACAGGACCAGCTAGTAGGCAAGCAGGACTGGCCGGAACGTAGTCAGTGTGGGGCTATAATTCATTTAGCGAAACGTTTGACGTCTGACATTGATGTTCTGCCGTTGTGCGTAACAAAATGATAATTGATACAATATTCGCCGTGCAAAATTGAAAAAAAAAATAGCCCGGAACTATAAGTCTTCGTCAACTTAGCTTAGTGTTGAAGCTCCCTCCCGAAGGAGTAACTTTGCTTCTAATTAAGGCTCTAATTGAATGGAAGACATTCTAAAGTGTCTGCGTGTGAGATAAAAGGAGTTAAGTGTAACTAAATTTTCAAAGTATCTAATTTGATTGATATTCAATGGCGGCGAATGCGGAAAAAATTAAAGGACATTTTAAGGGGAAAACAAATTATTTGTAAATTAAAGGGAATTCAAAATTCCTTAAATAAAAAACGTCAAGAAAATGAAATCCGAGGCGACGCGAATTTTTGGATAGAGAACCCCCTTAAAATAAGAAGATAAAATTTGGTACATTTTATCGATATCTCGCTTAGTTATTGTGTTAAGGGACATTAAAGCAAAAACCCAAACGATATTGCATTATGAAAAAGTTGTCAGAGATTACCTTTTCCTAAGAAAATTATTCAGAGACTACCTTTTCCTAAGGAAAAGTTTTCAGAGACTACCCTTTCTTAAGGAAAATTTTTCCTAAACAGTCTACTTTTCCTAAAGGAAAGGTTCTCAGTTACTTCCTTTTCCTAAGAAAAATTTGTCATAGACTACATTTTCCTAATAAAAAGTTGTCAGAGACTAGATTTTCCTAAGGAAAAGTTTTCTTAGATGAAGTTCTTCGAAGGCAAATTTGTTGTTTTCCTAAGGAATAGTTCTCAGAAACCACAATTTCATCAGAAAAACTTGTCGAAGATTGCCCTTTCCCAAAGAAAATATGTCAAAGATTATCTTTTTATGATGAAATTTTAACATATACGAGTATGTATGTATTTGGCTTATATTGCTTTACTTTAGCTCTAGTAAAAATGGATCATATTGGTCCATTTTTTGATACAGACCCCATATCAATATAACTTCCGAGTTCATTTCCTGATACTTTAAAAAGTAGACTTTTTAATTGATCTGCCTAACATTTAAGCGTTTATAATAAAGGGTGGTTTAATTTTAAGTGCCGATGTTGATTTTGAGTAAAACACAAATTATTTAGGAAATTATTGTCATTTCTTTTTATTATGATAATATTGGTATGGTTCAAATAAGTGTGGAACAAAATATCGGCCAAAAGGCCGCGGCGACCTCGGCGGCACACCTCCATCCGATGGTCCAAATTTTCTATGACGCTCAGGCATAATTGAGGTCCTATGCCGTTAATGTGCCGAATTATCTCATTCTTTAGCTCTTGAATTGTTGCTGGCTTATCGACTAACACCTTTTCTTTCAAATAACCCCAAAGCAAGAAGTTCAACGGTGTCAAATCACATGATCTTGGCGACCAATTGACATCGCTATGTCGTGATATAACACGGCCATTGAATTTGTTGCGCAAAAGAGCCATTGTTTCGTTAGCTGTGTAGCAAGTGGTACCGTCCTGTTGAAACCACATCCATATCTTCCAATTCGGGCCATAAAAAGTTCGTTATCAAATAGCGATAGCGAACAGCATTCACAGTAACTGCCTGACCGGCCTCATTTCGAAGAAGTATGGCCCGATGACGTCGCCAGCCCATAAGCCGCACCAAATGAACTGGGCGAGCATGCACAGATGTTTTCACATCTCCTAAAGACCCAGTTTCCTGAAATTTGCGCGCAATTCTCCCGATTGTGGACACATTTGGTCGATTATGCTAATCAAAAAAAAAACCACGAAGTCCACGAAATGCATTTTGATTTGAACGGCCATTTTCGTAAAAGGCTTAAAAAACTTTAACCCGTCGTTCGATTGTGTATCTCTCCATGGTTCAAATTGAGTTAGTCTGAAATTGAGAAATTTCAAATGAAATGCAGAAAAAACTTGACGTTTAGGTGTGGTTCACATTGACAAGTGGACCGCCGGACAAAAACAGCACTACTGCATCCGACGAGTTGACTAACCCCCATCGAAACGCGTCATGCATTGGTTCGATGTTGGATTTCAAGGTCGTTTTCTTTTTCAATTGACTATTCAAAATACCTGCCTTCACTTTGAAGGAACTCATTGATCTTCAGCTCAACTCCACATAGAGAAAACCATAAAAAAAATGCGGCACATCGGTTCATGTTTTGATCTTTCCATATAAAGAATCCTTCCGAATAGATTTCTTGAAGCTGCAGAGAACGCATTTTTTAACCGATAATGCTAAAATACAAGCTTTTGTAAATTGTATTGTATGAAATCAACCCCCATGAAAGTGGGACATGTTCTGATATAACCCCCAAGTAAAGGTCACTTCTGATTAAACTTCTTTAATTTATAATATAATATAGATAACGTATTTTTTAACCGATCTTCTTGATATTTTAGAATGTATGTGCTTTATATTGCATTAAATCGTCCCTAGGGCAGCATATCGGACCATGTTTTCATATAGCCCTCATGTAAAGGTCCCTTCCGATTAGATTTCTTGAAGATCTAGTGAACACATTTTTCAACCGATCACGTAGAAATTTTTTAATATAACGGGTTTTCCAATAGGGATGATATGATTTTGAAGTGACGTTTCGGCTATTTGTTATATGTCATGATCTGTCATTTGTTTTTCATTGTATTCAGTAGTGTTTAAAATTTCATCATGAAGAGATATACACAAGAACAACGTTTACAAATTATTCAGTGTTATTATCAAAATAATCGTTCTCCAATTGCAACTTTTCGTGCAAGAAGTCAATTTTTCCAAAAAAAAAAACTCTTTGAAGTCATTGGTCTTTCGAAATAAACCAGACTCTCTTCAAGCTTTACAAGTCAATATTGAATGTGCCATTCATGTCATACGACTTGATTTAGTGTAAAAAGTGCTCGAAAATTGGGTTCATCGAATTCGTTCCTGCAGAAGAAGTCGTGGAGGCCATTTGAATGACGTTTTATTTAGAACTTAATTGTATCGATTGTACTTCACATTAAATAAAAAACTTTTGAATTTCCTTAACAATAAGTGTGTTTTTTTCAAAGAAATCATATCACTCTTATTGGAAAACCCTCTACATACTATTCCTACATGTGTGGCATTTTTCTGCAAATGCTACTTTCCCATAAAATAATTAAACATTTTCTCCCAGACTTATGTGATTTTTAGAGTACAAAGCAGACCTAGGCCCCCACCGGGTGAGCCGGGTTGGGAAGTCCCCAGCGATTTTCCAGGGGAGTTTTGAGTACAGTTATTAAATATGTTACTATTTTTGACGAATGTTATGTTTAAAATATTTTAATTGGTAATTTTTATTAACTTTTGTCAATATGTCTAAACATTACTTGAGAAGGTCCTTACGAATATTTAGACATATGAAGTTTTTAATTTTTTTTTTAAATATTGCTCATGGGTGTCAAAGTCGTAGGTCGACTGGAAAGTGTTTTTTGGATTTTTTTAAAAAATGGACAGCATAATTTTCAAATGTGAACGGAAAGTTTATTTTTGCTCTAGCTCCTTAACGGTACGTCGGATCGGGTCAGTGACAAAAAGATAGCTCTTAATGAGAGCTAAAATATTGTGTGTAAAGGTCGTAGGTCGACTGGGAAAAATGGACTTAGCGCACGAAAAGTTGCAATTGGAGAACGATTATTTTAATAATAAAACTGAATAATTTGTTATTCTTCCGTATATCTCGTCATGATGAAATTGTAAATGCAATGAAAAACAAATGACAGTTCATGACATATTACAAATGGTCGAAACGTCACTTCAAAATCATATCATCCCTATTGGAAAACCCGTTATTGTTTCAAAGATTAGGCCGTTTTTGGAGTATAATCTTTTTTCTAAATAATTTTTTATAAAGAAGAATTTTTCTAATTTGTCGCCCACTGTGCGAGTGAGTTTCTTTTCAACCTAAATTATTTAATCAAAACATATGTGGTTTGCTCACTTTTTAAATTCTATTGTTAATAATTTTGTATCAGTTATAATAAATGCGATGAGCTCTTTTGATGCGATACCCAAAGCATGAAAAATCGAAATCATCAATAAAAAAAGACAACAACAAATATAATTTAAGGCCTACATAAATTTATTTCTATAAATAAATCTATTTGCACAGCGTAAAATAAATAATTTACATTTCATTCCAATATCTATTTCTGGTTAGAGACGACCATTACAACAACAAAAGAAAAAACTCACCACAAGAGCATAAACCGCACAACCTAAGATACATTCATATGTACGAGTACATACCAACCACTCTACACATTCTATTCATACAATATAGGCCCCCCCATTAACAACAACTAAGCGACGACAGCAACGAAACGAAGCGACCAAACACCGATGGCTGAGGTCAGTCGGTGTTTGCGGCTAAAAATAGAATCTATAGTTTACTATAGTGGAGAGCATGTGAACGCCAGAGACGATTAGAATGTTTACTCTTACAATCAACCACACATACATGAATTGTGGGGACTTGTGGTGGGGGTCAACAATAACAACAGCAATATGGTATATGGCGTCACTGCAGATACACACATTCATTCACTCATTCGTTTGTTCACTTTACAAAACAAACGGCGGGACAGCTGATCAAGCTATAGCCCAGCCACATGGTTTTATGCTCAAACAGACACACGCACTGTGTGTGGGGAAAGAGAACCGCGTTTGCCACCACGGTCCTGTGGCGCAATGGATAACGCGTCTGACTACGGATCAGAAGATTCCAGGTTCGACTCCTGGCAGGATCGAATTTATTTTTTATTTTTTTTAATGAAATTTTTAATTTATTTGCTTTTTAGAATTTTTATTCTGATTTTGTTGCTTCGAAAAAAGTTTACAAAATATTTTTAATGGTCTTAGGATTTTTTTGTGTTACACTATGCAACAAAAAAATTAGTTTTTTTGTGACAGATACCTAAACATTAGTTTTTGTGTAGATTGAGGCATACTACACCGGTCGACACGATTTTTGGTGGTTTAATTTTTGTATTTTTTTTGTTCCTAATAAAGCGCAAAATATTTTTTTGTCAAAGTTTATGTTTTGCACTAAATAGAGTGAATTTTTGAATTTCAAGAGAAGTGGCCGATTTCTTCGCTACAACTTTTTAAATTATGCATTGATTTTCTTCGGAATGGTCTCATTTTATGCATTACCAATCAGACTTTCCGATAAAATCATAAAAGTATAACAATTGTGCGTTTTTAGAAGTTTTAATGAGGGTTTTATTTAAGCTTTTATTTAAAATATTATACACGGGGCAAAATCGCCTTTTTTGATATGTTTGAATAGAAAGAAAATATATTTGGAACACAAATTTTTAAATATTATATATTTCTGAGCAAATACATTTTATTTGAAAATCAATAAAATATATTTGGAACTCGTATATTAATATGTTACAACATATAATATTTGCAAACTAAATTTCTCAACTAAAATATGTATTTGAATACAAATAAAATGATTGTTTAAGAATTTCTCCAAATACATTTTATTTAAAAAATATTTTCGAAACTTTTGTTGAATTTTTCGAATTCCAATTTTATTTTTTTTTGGTTTTTTGGTTTGAACCTCCCAGTTATGATACCAAATTCAGCAATAACTTATGTTTTAAATCAATCATTTAAAATTTCTGAGTATTCCTAGCCATCATTGGTTGTCAGTCCTCCATGTATATATTTCGATCCAAGATTATATGATTTCAATTATTATTATTTATTATATTTATTATGTTAAATTTTTTTAAAAAATTAACTTTGAATTACCGAAAAAATTTAACACAATTTAGGTATTTTCTGAATACTTCAAGGCAAATACATATTTGTTTCGGAAAAAATAGTCCAAAATAAACACATATTGAGATGTAAACAAAGATTTGTTTAGAACAACATCTTCCCAAATATATAATTTTTGTGTGTACCAAATATTATATGTTTAGAGTGTATCCTAAAGATATATATGTTTCAAGCCGAATATGTTTGGCACAATATACTACAGAAGCGATTTTTTTTCAGCGTGTAAAAATGTTCTCAAAAAATACGAATTTTTCGACATATTTTGTAGCTATCGTCGAACCCGCTGAACGGATGGAAAATTCCATGGTAAGAAGTTGAAGGCTACTTAATTGTGAAAATTTTTTGAGCCAATTTGGATAAATTGTTCTCTATTTATGAAGTAATATGTGCACGGCGGAAAATCGCCATTTATCATATGTTTGAATAGAAAGAAAATATATTTGGAACCAAAATTTTTAAATGCTATATATTTTTGAACAAATAAATGTTATTTGAAAATCCAGAAATGTTGTTTCACAAATAAAATATGTGTTTTCACACAAACAAATTAATCGTTTAGCAGTTTTTCAAATATATTTTATTTAAAAAAGATTTTTAAAACTTTGCTTACTATTTCGAATTTTAGTTTACATTTTTCCTAGATTTGGGGTTATAATTTATAGTAAAAAATGTCATAAGCAAATCAATGGTTTTACAACATTAATTTTCAATTTATAAATATTCCAATTCCAAACTTTTTGTCAATTCATCAATGCAATGTAAAGCTACAAAAGATTTAAATTTTAATCTAATTTTACAAACATATACAATTTCTAAAAAATTTCACTTTCCAGCAGAAAATGTTTGGGACAATATACTACAGAAGCAATTTTTTTCCAGCGTGTGTTTTTATTTATTTTTTTTAAATTAAACTATTGTTCAAATATATTTTTATAGTAGTATCCTCATATAATTTAGAGCTATAAACTATCCTGCCGTGAATCGAACCTGATATCTTCGGAATCATTCGTTTATCGGGGTTTTTACAGAACATTATGGCATCTTCTAATATTGCCAAAAATATAAAAAATATATTATAATTATTTTTCAATGAAATTTGTATTCCCACATATATTCCAAAAAAATAAGAGTTAGGACTCTTAGAGCTATAAACGATCCTGCCAGGAGTCGAACCTGGAATCTTCTGATCCGTAGTCAGACGCGTTATCCATTGCGCCACAGGACCACTTGGAGCGGCAACAACAGATACACAACACAGCACAAGTATGACTTATAATGTTTTTGAGTGCATCTAAATGTTTTGAATGTATAATTCTTATAATCGTTTTTAGTTTGTTTAGTAAAATGCTGGTAATGTCTCTGATAATAAGTTGACGAATTGTTACGCCACAACGAATTTTGAAGAAGATATGATAACAAAATTTGAAATTTTAAGTAAATTAAATATTTTTACCATAAAAAAGAAAAACGTTCCCATTAAAAGCTTTCTTGGGAAAATGTTTAGATGTGTATGTTTTGCACATAAGGATCAGATTTTTTTAATATTAACCTAATAAAATTTATGTTTGCCTAAAAACTTTCTAAAAAATTTACAAAATTATATTTGCATTTTAAATTTTAAAAAAAGATTAATAAAAATTCATTTTTGGGTTTTACGAAATTTTTAATTTCTCTTGAATGGCTGAACCGATTTTTAAAACATAACGTACCACTTTTATGGATTTTTTTGTAAAATCTATACTAGAGTCGTCCTCTGAGGTCTTCCTCTATACTAGAGTCGTCCTCTGAGGTCTTCCTCTATACTAGAGTCGACCTCTGAAGTCTTTCTCTATACTAGAGTCGACCTTCTTCCTCTATACTAGAGTCGACCTCTGAGGTCTTCCTCTATACTAGAGTCGTCCTCTGAGGTCTTCCTCTATACTAGAGTCGACCTCTGAAGTCTTTCTCTATCTAGAGTCGACCTTCTTCCTCTATACTAGAGTCGACCTCTGAGGTCTTCCTCTATACTAGAGTCGACCTTCTTCCTCTATACTAGAGTCGACCTCTGAGGTCTTTCTCTATACTAGAGTCGACCTTCTTCCTGTATACATGAGTCGACCTCTGAGGTCTTCCTCTATACTAGAATCGACCTCTGAGGTCATCCTCTATACTAGAGTCGACCTCTGAGGTCTTCCTCTAAACTAGAGTCGATCTCTGAGGTCTTCCTCTATACTAGAGTCGACCTCAGAGGTCTTCCTCTATACTAGAGTCGACCTCTGAGGTCTTCCTCTATACTAGAGTCGACCTCTGAGGTCTTCCTCTATACTAGAGTCGACCTCTGAGGTCTTCCTCTAAACTAGAGTCGACCTCTGAGGTCTTCCTCTATACTAGAGTCGACCTCTGAGGTCTTCCTCTATACTACAGTCGACCTCTGAGGTCTTTCTCTTTACTAGAGTCGACCTCTGAGGTCTTTCCATCAATTAAAACAATTAGAAATGGTTCTAAATTCGGACCTGCAGAATTTTAAATACATCCACCATGGAACTCATTCGCCTTTATAATTATAGAAAATTGAAAATTATATAAAATTGTAAAAGAAAGGAAGATGGGAACTACGAACGTAGTTCCTGTGAAAGGTTCCGGATTTAAATGAACTCAAATTAGCTAATTTCAACCTGATCAATTGAAATTTGGAGTTTCTGTGGCATTAGAAAGCCAAATCGTGTTAGCAAATCATGGATCTGTAACGACCGTGGTTCGTGTGAATGGTTCTGGGTATAAGCAAACTTAGCCCGATAAGATAGAATTTTTGGTCTCTATGTTGTCAAATCGAAAAGGGGTTTTATGTGGCAGCAATATTAAAACATGGAACAAAGACAACCGTTGTTCGTGTGAAGGTTTCTGGCTATAAATACATATACTTATGTAAGTAATTTTCAGACCAATCGGTTGAAATGTGTAGTATCTATGGCATTAAGAAGAAAAATCGGAAAAATGCTATAGGTTAGAATAGGTTAAGCGTGACAGCCTGTAACACAGATTCACTTGGACTATCCAGTTCATTGTGTTACCACAGGAAAACATAAGTTATCGCTAGCCTCTTAGCCCCGCTCCCGTTGAACCAATTTGATTGCTTTTAAAAATGCTCAAAAGTTGGCGGATTCCAACATCAGCCAAGTTAGAAATAAGAGTCTAAAGTTGTATGCCGCCCTCTAGAGAGAGTGGAGCACAGAAACAGAAAATGTTATATTGATTCCTCCTCCTCTTTGGTATCTCCCTGTTGCCCGGCACCCAAATCAGGTGAACATTGAACTGTTCAGCGAACTCGTTAAGAGATCTGCGACAGTCGAGGGCAGTTTCTGAATTCAGGAATATAGTTTTCAGGGACTTGATAGCAGCCTGACTATTAGAGAAAATATTTATTGCGACTTTGGTCAGCACATTAATTTTCAGCCATTCCGCTACCTCTTTAACATCCAAGATTTCAGCCTGGTAAACACTACAGTGATCAAGCAGTCTTTGTGCAAGTTCCTCAGAAAAGACAATAAATCCCACTTGGGTATTGATTTTGTAACCGTCGTTATAGAAGTTAACGAATCTCCTCTGTACTGTCTCCACTCCATTCTGATCTATCAGGTATTAGAGTGAGATACTTATTGTCAAAGAGTGGTGTAATCAACAATGCCTGGAAGGTCGGGCATTCCGTCTAGAATGACACTATGTCCATAGCCATTTCCTTACCATAGTGACAGTTCCCTGAGTCTAATCGCGGCATATTGCGCTGCTATAATATCTATATATATATAATATCTATCTATATAATATCTAGCGGCAGTTGGTGTCGTTCTCAGCGCACCAGTGATACATATAGCAATCATTCGCTGAACCTTGTCTAGTATCTCACAGAAGGTGGATTTCTGCAGCGCTATCCACCAGACAGTACCCAGAAACATCTGAGAGTATCCAGAAACTTCCCTCTAACAGCTATTGCTACGTCATCTGCATAGCCAACAACTCTGACATCATCTCCAGGGAAAGCAAACTATTGTTCCAGAGAAAGCAAAATATTGTTCATGGAGAGATTCTCCCTTGGGGCGTTCCCCTGCTGACAAATCTATGGAGATCATTTGAAACTAAACTCTAGATGCTATATATAGGGGCTATATCAAATAAAGGGCCGATATTGCCTACTTTCAATCCCAACTTAGCTGCTTACATTACTTAGCTCAAATATTGTAGGGTGATCACAACAGACGGAGGGACGCACGTGGATAAACCGTCTTAAGGCTGGCTTAGGCAAACGTAACCGTAACGCCCCCGTAGCGTAACGAATCAGCTGATTCGATCTGACATATGGAAATCAGTGTAAACGATTAGCCAACGGAAGCGAAACGTAAAAGGACGGCTGAATCTGCTGAAATTTGATTTGGACGGTACGTTTACGTGCATTTGCAAACAAAATTAGCAAAATAATGAAAAATGAATAAATTTATACGAAACTTTTGAAAAGTAATAATAAATAAGTAATAAAATGATAAATTAAATATAAAATAAAATTAATTTGTTGCTATTTTTGTTGTAAATGTCTGAGTGATACAGCACGTTTTTCAAGTTTTCGGTAATTGCTCCTGCGGGCAACTTTACGGCGGCGCTAAAGTTAAATTACGGTTAAGTTTGCCTAACTCGGCTTTTAGAATTTTACGACGATTAAGAGTATATATACTGTATGAGGGTCTCTGATCAATATTTCTCGGTGTTACAAACGGAGTGATAATAAGAGTGAGTGTAGCCCCCATCCTATGGTTGTGGGTAGATTCATTCCAGAGCAAACATTTACATTATTTTAGCGGTATAGTGCAAAAATCAGTAGATCATGCTGTAAGTATTGCTCTTTATATAGGAGATAAGTACTATTTATACCAAGGGGACAGGTCGGTCGGGTCCTAAATAAATTCAGTTTTTAATATATCTTACACAAATAGGTGAAGGCGCGTTAAAATCAGTCTGGAATTATAATCGAATCGAAAATCCCGTTTAAAAGTAGGACTCTTAGAGCTATAAACGATCCTGCCAGGAGTCGAACCTGGAATCTTCTGATCCGTAGTCAGACGCGTTATCCATTGCGCCACAGGACCTACGAAGGTTGTCGGTCTATGCGACAACACAACTGTAACCACAAAAACATGTACGTGTACATGCCCATAAATTTTTTTAGTGCTAGTGAAATTCTCGTCGACATTTTTTCTTTCAATATTTGCCTGCAATGTCATAGTTCAGACAAGAATTCTGATTAGAAGATTTTAGAATTGTGGAACAATATTCCGAGCAAAAATTGGCCTAAAATAAAGTGTAAGTAGAATTTTTTAATATACATTTTTTTTATATAAATTTTTTTTATATACATTAGTATTTTCCGCAAAAGAAAATTTTTCTTTTAGACATTTTCAATGTTTCTTTTAGACAGAATCAATTGTTTTCCATTTGCCTATAATTCTTTTCAACATTTGACTTCAATGTTCAGACAAGAGTTTTGATAAGATGTTTTAGAATTTAGATTTGCAAATATTGAGAGCAAAAATCAAAGGCAAATAAATATAAGAAGACACTCCTTCGGGACGAAACGTCAAAATCTGTCAGTACGAACGAATTGGAATGAATTGTCACACGGGAAAAAATAGTATTCCGCGAACATTTCTTGAACTTTTTTTGCACTTATTTAATTAATATTAAATTTTAATTGTGACAATTACAACAAAATCGGGAAAATCCACGAAAAACCTCCCTCGTTGGAATCAAATTCCAATTACTCGCTCCGGGATGACTTGTCTTCGTAGTAAATTGTTTTTTTGCAAAAATATGCCTAAAGTAAGGTGGGCAAAGGAATTTTAGTTTTTTTTTTTATAAATTCTTCAGTTAAACATTGTAGAACATTTTCCTCAAAACAAAATGTACGTTTAAACAAAATCAATTGTTTCCACTACTTTTTTTAATTTCCCATCGGTTAGGTATATTGAATGCTGCATATACATTGAATGCTCCATACAGTTTGAGCATCTCTTTCATTTTATTGACAGATTTTTTTTTATCAAAACTTGAAAAAAATTATATTAAGAATAACTAAAATAAAAAAACATTTCCAAAAAATGTTTTTTTTTTAATAAAATCAGTGAACATTTTTGAATGTCAGTTACGATCCTGCCAGGAGTCGAACCTGGAATCTTCTGATCCGTAGTCAGACGCGTTATCCATTGCGCCACAGGACCAACGTGAACACAGTTGAGCCAAATGGGATACACATGTCCGATGCGAGTTGTGCTTTAATGATTTACGAGTAGAATACGCAAATTGTAATTTCTTTACAATTTGTGTTATGTGAAAAAATCTATTTTGTATATCTACTACTAGCTGTTATTTACTTGCTTTTTTCTGAGATTGCTGAATATTTTCTCTTGTTTTTTGAAAAACAGGATGTAATTGTTGCTCCTAGCGATGAGAAATCCTTTTTTGTTGTCAGGGTGGTGATTAGTCGTTTAAGGGTTACTTAACTAACGGACACAAACAGATGATACAACTTCCTTCTTTGCAAATTTGCGGGTTTTCCGATAGAGATGATATGAGTTTGAAGTGACGTTTCACCGTCGTTTGTTTTTCAGTAGTGTTTACAATTTCATCATGGAGAGATATACACAAGAACAACGTTTACAAGTTATTCAGCTTTATTATCAAAATAATCGTTCTCCAATTGCAACTTTTCGTGCGTTAAGTCAATATTTTGTTAAATCCAAAAAAACAGTCGATCTACGACCTTGATACCCATGAGCAATATTTTAGCTCTCGTTAAGAGCTATCTTTTTGCTATTGACCGATTCCCGATCCGACGTACCATTAAGGAGCTAGAGCAAAAATAACTTTCCGTTCACATTTGAAAATGATGCTGTCACTTTTTTTAAAATCCAAAAAAAAAATCACTTTCCACTCGCCCTACGATCTTGACACCCATTAGCAATATTTTAGCTCTCGGTAAGAGCTATATTTTTGCCATTGACCGATTGTGGCTACGTGCCACACAGCAAATGAACCAATTGAATTGTTGCGAGAAAAGTTTGGAGATTCGATTATTTTAAGAAATTGTGATATTGAATGGCCTTGGAGAACTTGTGATTTAACACCATTAGAAAATTTCATGTGGGGTTATTTGAAGTCATTGGTCTCTTTTGAAATAAACCAGACTCTCTTCAAGCTTTACAAGTCAATATTGAACGTGCCATTCATGACATACGACTTAAATTAGTGGAAAAAGTGCTCGAAAATTGGGTTCATCGAATTCGTTCCTGCAGAAGAAGTCGTGGAGGCCATTTGAATGACGTGTTATTTAGAACTTAATTGTATCGATTGTACTTCACATTAAATAAACAACTTTTGAATTTCCTTAACAGTAAGTGTGTTTTTTTTCATAGAAATCATATCACTCTTATTGGAAAACCCGTTCAAAAAAAATTTAAATTTTAAGTAAAAACAAATTTTAATTTCATAAAATGTTGGCTAATGGATTTTGACTTTATTGTAGCTACAAGCAGTATTTCCTTTTGTGCGGTTTTTGAATAGTATATTGGAAAATATCGCGTGTCATCATTGTAAGGAATTAGATTATTTTTTAGCATACGAGTATCTACAAAAAAATTCAGTTTTTAGTATATTTCAACTCCTGCACCTTGTCCTTCCGAGAATGCCGAGAGCAAAGGAAAATAATTTGGGAAATAAGTCCTTAAGGCAATATAATGACTGGTTTATGTTCATGAATATAAGCCTCGAAAAATTCCAAAATAAAAAATAGTTTGTTCCATATTTTGAAAGCTTGCATCCTGATGAAGAAAACAATGCCTATTTGAAGAAAATCTATTCGATTTCGCACATACAAGCACTTGCAATTTTGTACAGTGTAATTTTTTTTAAATACCCATACATTGTTTTCTTCGTTAGGATGCAGGCTTTAAAAAATGGGACAAATTTTTTTTGCGATTTTTTTATATTTTTTATGGTTTTTTTGTAGTAAAACATTTTTTTTTTTTGAAAAAATCAAATTTTTACCAATTTTTTTAACGACAGTTACTAAACTTTCATTTCTACGTGAAAGTGTTGATTTCTGAATTTCTAGCCCTCATAATTTCCTTTAATTTAAATGGTATTCGGGCTCTAATGAGTTTATACTTCAAAAAATATGGTCCAAATACTAAAGGTGCCTTCCATGAAAATTCTAATTTTAGACAAAAAAAAAAATTAGAAAACTTTTCCATAAAAAAACAATTTTGTTTTGGTGTAATAAAATATGTAGTATACCGCAATCTATACAAAAAAAGTTTTTAGGTCTCAGTTAAAAAATATTTAGATCAACTCAGAAAGTGATTCTTATTTATTTCTTCTTCTTTTGGTTGTTATAAACAAATGCTCAAAGTTATAATACAGTGTGGTATAGTGTATAAAAAGTATTATTTTGTGCTTATTTTAATATATTGTAAGGAATCCCCTATTCATGTATGTAGGTAGAGTATTTTTATGCAGATTTCCTTAAAGATCATCCATTTATCGTATAGAAAAATAGCTATCTGCATCTAAAAAATTGCAGTTTTAAATATTTCTAAAAACTAACGATTCAACTTCTACAGCACGTGCTTCAAGTTGACTTAAAGGGCGAAGTAGATATTTTGAACAATTTCTTTAAAAAGGCCTAGAGTGACCAACAATGTGGTTGGCTGGATCCACGACGAACATCAAGTAGCTTTCATTCTTCTATTATGAATAAAATAAATTCCGTGCAGATGATTTAAAAAATGTTCAAGGTTCCTAATTTTGAGAATTATTAAAATACCAACAAAAGATAACAACGACAATTTCAGATACGATCCTGCCAGGAGACGAAATATAGCTAATAGCTATCTGTATCTAAAAAATTGCGTTTTAAATAATACTGAAAACAAACGATTCAACTTCTACAGCAAGTACTTAAAGGGCGAAGAAGATCTTTTGAACAATTTCTTAAAAAAAGCCCCTGAGAGACCAACAATGTGGTTGGCTGGATCCACGGCGAACATCAAGTAGTTTTCATTCTTTTATTATGAATAAAATTAATTCTGTGCAGATGATTTAAACAATTTTCAAGGTTCTTAATTTTGAGAATTATTAAAATATCAACAAAAGATAACAACGACAATTTCAGATACGATCCTGCCAGGAGTCGAACCTGGAATCTTCTGATCCGTAGTCAGACGCGTTATCCATTGCGCCACAGGACCCCCTTGAGCTTTGAAATTTTCCAGTTTATGTTGTGTTTTGCAAAGCTTAGGAAATATTTATAAGCTTCTCCTAACACTTGGCTGGATATACTTATAATTAGTCAATGAAAAATATCGACCTCCCTGTTTAATATATATTTAATATTTTCTAATAAAATTTAACTTAATATTAATTTTACATACTTAAAGTATGAAATGTCCTCTTTTTCAAGATTCTGAAAGTCTCTGGAGAAAAATTTTTGAAATAAAGCATATTTAATACTGTCATAATAACATTTGTTTAATACTAAGGGTCTGTTTCTGTAACTTATTTTCGTTTGTCTACGGCGAACGATCAAAAATCACTCAACTATTACTTGAATTCTATAAAACGCATTTTAGAAATATTTTAGGTAAGAGTTTTTCACGTGCTTTTTTTATGGACACAACGAATTATAAGCTCCTGTGACTAACAGAAACAGGCCCTAAGTAAATTTTCTAAACAAAATTGTGACCTTTGTGGGGACTGGGCCAACATAGTCCATATTTTATCTTATCCTGATATAGAATAAATATTGACACGTACTAGTTTTTCACGTGCCTTTCTATAGACACAACGAATTATAAGCTCCTGTGACTTACAGAAAGAGGCCCTAAGTACATTTTCTAAACAAAATTGTGACAATTCGTGGGGGACTGGGCCCACATAGTCCATCTTTTAACTTATCCTGAGATAGGAAAAAATATTGACACACACCAAATATGAAGTCAATCGGTGAATCCTGTTGAAAGTTATCGTGCGAACCAATCAGACCGAAAGACGGACAGGCTGACGGACATTGCTCAAATGACTTAAAATGATCCAAAATGGATTTCCCCCAAATTTTCTTTGGGTCTCTTAGGTCACTCCATCGATGTGTTACACCTTTTGGCCGCAACATCTGATATATACCCTTGTTCACAGTAGTGGGTGTACAAAAACAGGATTACGTTGAAATTAACTTATTTCTACCAAAAAATGCTATAATTTCTACATTTATCCATAGTTTTTTTTTGTTTCTGGGCTCTGTTTCTTCGGTAGGATTTTAGCTTTAAAAAATTGGAACAAACAAATTTTTAGTGATTTTTTTCTATTATGGTTTTTTCGGCCCAACAAAAACTTTTTTTTTAATACTCGATATTTATTCTCGAGTTACGTCAAAAAAAAGACCCCCAAACGTGACAAATTCTCCTATATGATATTTACTGACTTCAAATCGATATATCTCGATTCCTAGAGGTGACTCAGCGAAACGCCGGAACACGTATAACTTTGACAGATATAACATTTCCCGGTAGTCAGAACACCCGTCAATTTTACCTGCCGCACAGAGTTATTATTAATCGTAAAATTCTAAGATGATTTAGTCATGTCCATCTGTGGTTACACGCTACATTAATTGAACTAGATGACTGAAACTTGGTGCAGATATTTCTTGAAGTTGCAGGTTAGCTTAGGTTAATTCTGATGCTGTTCTGATGCCTTGGTGAAAATTAAAAGTCTGGGTAGATCCAAACTCTTTAGGTTCGTCTACTTCCTGAAAGAAAAGAGAATCCAGTATCTTGTTTCCTCTGTACCATAAACTTGGATATTGACAAAGGAAATTAAAGGTGTCTTCCACTACATCCCGATCATGACACCAACGGCACATGATCCGGATCCATTATATATTTCCACGTGAAAAATACTACTTTCATTAAATAAGCGTAGAGAGACTTCCAAAGTAAGTTCTACGGTCGCTTTCATAAATAAGACAATTAGTTGAATTCCCATAATAATCTCTAAAGATAAAATAGTTGCAGGTAACTTGGCACAAAAAATAGGCATTATCGATCCATATTTTCATACAGTCCCCATATATAGTTCTGATCTGTCCGACTTGACTTCTTAAGGTACCATGAAATAACTCCCCACAACAAATTGGGACTTATTTCATTATGAAAGATTTTCTTAAATGGGATATGTCCAAAGAAGGCATACGCCACAGGAGAAAATCTTTAAACTCGTCCGAAAGCCGGTCACTTGCGAGCTTTTGATAAAACGTCATTCAAATGGCCTCCACGACTTCTTCTGCAGAAACGAATTCGATGAACCCAATTTTCGAGCACATTTTCCACTAAATCAAGTCGTATGTCATGAATGGCACTTTCAATGTTGCCTAGTAAAGCTTGAAGAGAGTCTGGTTTATTTCGAAAGACCAATGACTTTAAATAAACCCACAATAAATAGTCTAATGGTGTTAAATCACAACTTCTTGGATGCCATTCAATATCTCAATTTCTTGAAATAATCGAATCTCCAAACTTTTCTCGCAACAATTCAATTGTTTAATTTGCTGTGTGGCACGTAGCCACAATCGGTCAATAGCAAAAATATAGATCTTAATGAGAGCTAACATATTGTCCATGGGTGTTAAGGTCGTAAATCGACTGGAAAGTGTCTGTTATTAGGTTTTAAAAAAATTGACTTAGCATAATTTACAAATGTGAACGGAAAGTTTATGTTTGCTCTAGCTCCTTAACGTCGGATCGGAAATCGGTCGATGGCAAAAAGATAGCTCTTAACGAGGGCCAAAATAATGCTCATGGATGTCAAGGTCGCAGGTCGACTGTAATGTGTTTTTTTTTGATTAAAAAAAATGGACTTAGCGCACGAATATTAGCAACTGGAGAACGATTATTTTGATAATAATTTGTAAACGTTGTTCTTGCGTATATCTCTCCTTGATGAAATTGTAAACACTACTGAATACAATGAAAAACAAATGACAGATCATGACATATTAAATCAAAATCATATCATCCCTTTGGAAAACCCGTTATTTATCATAGATTTTAAGTGTAAAACAAGTTTTTCATTTTTGAATGTCAGTTACGATCCAGCCAGGAGACGAACCTAGTCATTTGAGCTATGTCCACCCCTCTGGCTGGCGATTGTCTTTAAATTTGTTTTGTTGCAATATTTCCACCTATCACAGGCTACGTTTGCATATGGTCCATATGGTCCACCTCTCTTGGTACCTGTCCACAAAGGTTTAAAAATTGATATTTTTCAAATTAGCATTGAAAATTGTGCAGTCTTTTAATTGTTAATCCAAATAATTATCATACACATTTTAATAGTAAAATAAGTCTTTCATTTTTAAAAGTCTGTTACGATTCTGCCAGGAGTCAAACCTAGTCATTTGAGCTAATTCCATCCGTCTGGCTGACGACTGCCTTCAAATTTTGTATGGGGTAACATTTCCATATCGGGCTAAGTTTGAAGATGGGCCGTATGGACCCATACAAAATTTGTTTTATTTTTGAGTTTTGGTACCTGTTCGCCAAGGTTTAACAAATTCCTGAAATATTGAATCCCTTATAAATTCGATATAACTTAGCCGAATCTTCACATATAGTAATACATAGTATATTCAACAAAATAAATTCGATAGTACACATCTTTTGGTACCTGCTCGATATAACTTAGCCGAATCTTCCGGAATTTCACATACAGTAATACATAGTATATTCAACAAAATAAATTCGATAGTATTAGAAAATGTATGTTTTAAATCGGGTCCCCCAATATTATACAGCGGCAGTGCTACAGGGTTTTTGAAAAAGACGGGAAAAACTAATGCTACACGCATTTAAATATTTTTTGTATACCCGTGGTGATCCAGTTTGAGCCACTCCTTATTATAGAGGGCCTCATTTTAAATATTAAATTATCTAATACCTCTTCATCAAACATGACACATTTTGTAGCAATCGGTTGTCTGGTTAAGAAACGGGGAAAAATATTTAGGTTTTTCAAATTCTACCACATTGCGACGCTTTTGTCTTTTAATAGAACTTTATTGAATTTCATCTAATGTTTTTTACTTTTTAAATTATTTTTTTTTTACTTTTTCAATTATTTTTTTACTTTTTCAAGTATTTTTTTTACTTTGAATTGAATTACAATTTTTAAATTACCATTGCAAATGGTGTACGATGTTTAGTAGTATCCAAATTTGTATCATCAATTTAAAATTGTAAAATATGTTTTTCATTTTTGAATGTCAGTTACGATCCTGCCAGGAGTCGAACCTGGAATCTTCTGATCCGTAGTCAGACGCGTTATCCATTGCGCCACAGGACCGATTTCCGTACTAGTTACACCAATTTCAAAATATGCTATCTAAGTCTATAAATAATTCAACAATTTTGAGTATTTTTTTGTAAATTATTTATCTATTTATACAATTGTATTGTCTTTGGACAAACACTTGAAATGTTTGCTGTTCAAAAGATACATTGAATCGTAGATCTTAGGTGGCTGATGACAGATGAGATGAGTTGAAGAGCGGTGTCTAAGTAGATCATCTTAATGCGTAGCATACATATGGACTTCAAGCATTCAAGTCTGCGGCAAAATGTTTGGAGGTACAAATAAAAATAAATTGGAAGCTACATATATAGCTTAAAAAGTAAAGTTGTAAACAGTGAAGGTGAGATTTTCCAATAGAATATTCTTTCTATAAATTAAGCCATCTCTATAAAGAGATTTTCTTTTCGATAGATTACAAAAAATTATACATTTGAGATGTTAGTAAAAAAAACTTCGATCCTGCCAGGAGTCGAACCTGGAATCTTCTGATCCGTAGTCAGACGCGTTATCCATTGCGCCACAGGACCGTATTGAATACCCAATTAAAACCAGATTTCAATAAATATTGTTGACAATAGAGATTTGTTAAAAAAAGAGGTAAAAATATATTTTTTTATAAAAAATAAGAAACTTCCAGAACAATAATTTGAAACGACGACAATTATTAAATAGGTATAAAATGTATTCACAAGTACCATATTTTTTATGAAAAAATATAAACTTTTCGCGATTGATAATTTAAACCAAAGACTAGACTAATGGGTCAGAATTTTATTTTTGACCAAAAAGGTTTTTAATAAGTTGCTAAATAGAAAAATAAATTCTCAGTATTATTATCCTGATGGTACCAAAAGTCTATATAGAACTTTCCGCTTATAACTATCTTCCATAATTTAGTTGCTATAAAAACTTTCGATCGATTTTAATTCTCTTCTATAACAAACTGGTAAAAAAATGAATTTCGATCCTGCCAGGAGTCGAACCTGGAATCTTCTGATCCGTAGTCAGACGCGTTATCCATTGCGCCACAGGACCATGTGTGGAACGACACAGCAAATTTTACACTGAAATTCAGGTTTTCATAAAGTTCCACAATTTATTGGATCTTTTTTAGTTACAGATCCAATTCTTAACATTCAATTACAATAGGTAAATATTTGACCAGAAGTGTGATAAATTTCATTGTCGTAGTCTAAACAAAAGAGTTTTTTAAATAACCAACATCAGCTGAATGACAAACATTAGCTGAGAAAATAATAATAGAGCACAAACTCGACTCGTTATTAACCGGTTTTCCAATAGGGATGATATGATTTTGTAGTGACGTTTCGGCCATTTGTAATAAGTCATGATCTGTCCTTGTATTCAGTAGTGTTTACAATTTCATGATGGAGAGCAAGAACAACGTTTAAAAATTAATCAGTTTTATTATCAAAATAATCGTTCTCTAATTGCAACTTTTCTTGTGATTAGTACATTTTTTTAAAAATCAAAAAAAAAAACACTTTCCAGTCGACCTATGACCTTGACCTTTTGCCATTGACCGATTCCCGATCCCACGTACCGTTAAGGAGCTAAACTTTCCGTTCACATTTGAAAATTATGCTAAGTCCATTTTTTTAAATAAAAAATACACTTTCCACTCGACCTACGACCTTGACACACATGAGCAATATTTTAGCTCTCGTTAAGAGCTATATTTCTGCCATTGACCGATTCCCGATCCCACGTACCGTTAAGGAGCTAAACTTTCCGTTCACTTTTGAAAATGATGCTAAGTCCATTTTTTTAAATCCAAAAAAAAAAAACACTTTCCAGTCGACCTACGACCTTGACTGCTCATGGCTGTTTAAGCTCTCGTTAAGAGCTATCATTTTGCCATTGATCGATTGCGGCTACGTGCCACACAGCAAATGAAACAATTGAATTGTTGCGAGAAAAGTTTGGAGATTCGATTATTACAAGAAATTGTGATGTTGAATGGCCTCCAAGAAGTTGTGATTTAACACCATTAGACTATTTCTTGTGAGGTTATTTGAAGTCATTGGTCTTTCGAAATAAATCAGACTCTCTTCAAGCTTTACAAGTAAATATTGAACGTGCCATTCATGACATACGACTTGATTTAGTGGAAAAAGTGCTCGAAAATTGGGTTCATTGAATTCGTTCCTACAGAAGAAGTGGTGGAGGCCATTTGAATGACGTTTTTTTAGAACTTAATTGTATCGATTGTACTTCACATTAAATAAAAACCTTTTGAATTAACAATAAGTGTGTTTTTTTCAAAGAAATCATATCACTCTTATTGGAAAACCCTATACTATATGAGAAAATTTAGTTCCCCCTTAAATATTTGGAATATGTAGCTCAACGATTGTCTGCATCTCATCTGTCGGTCATATATTTCTATTATAAGCCTTTGCAGCTAATAACGAAAGTCGTTACGACTGTCAGTTTTCATTTATTTAACAATTTACCCGTAATGTAATATTTTTTCGTTATTCATTGGAACAAAAAGTTGTCTCGATCCTGCCAGGAGTCGAACCTGGAATCTTCTGATCCGTAGTCAGACGCGTTATCCATTGCGCCACAGGACCATGTTGTGAACGACACAATTGAAGTGACAGTCTCTGGGTATCTATCTATCGATTTTTCACATGTTACAAATTATTTTTGTAGTTTGAAGTTTGAATTATTCTGACGAACTTGTTTTTCACGAATACTAATGGTTCCATCGTAACATTTTCTTTTACAGAAATTTATATTCATTCCCATTTGTATATTTTGCTGAATTATTATTTATTTAGATTAGAATCAGTTTAGATGTCATTGTGTCTTCATTTCTACAAAAAAAAAACTGCTTCGATCCTGCCAGGAGTCGAACCTGGAATCTTCTGATCCGTAGTCAGACGCGTTATCCATTGCGCCACAGGACCATATTGAGAACGACACATATAGATATTGTACCGCAAGTGTGTCGCTCCCTAAATTATATTTGTAGGCAGATACCGATACCTTCAACCTAAACTAAGCTGAGTGCAAAAAGTTGGTTTTTCAGGAGAGGCGATCAAAGTTTGATTAATTTTTTAAATTTGTGTGGAATTCCTTTGTAATGGAAATCGAATGATCTGTACTGTTTAGAGAATAACTTTTGATCGGCTTAACGGATAAATACCAAATTTTGACTGAATATAATTTGGAATATGTAGAAGTCAAAAATGCAATCTCCCTGAAAACGTGCGTGGGCCGACTTAAAATGTTTTTGAATGGAGTTATCGATATGTAATTCACTTTTAATTAGAGTAAATTTGACGTGAGCAACCCTATATTATTTTAGTAAACATTTAAAAAAAAAAATCAATCAAATTTTAAAATATGCAGAACATGAAGAAACCATTATAGAGAACGTTGGTTCTGATTTATGAAAAAGACAGTCTCATGTCAATAAATATCTGAATATATCCCTGAAAGTGCGTAAATTAAAATTGAAATAACGTAGTTACTTGGAAGATTTTTATCTAGGTGGTAGGTAGCAGGTACTGGTTGTAGTTGCAGGTAGGTAGTACCAGGTTGTAGTTTCAGGTGTGCATGGTACATATTGTAGTTGCAGATAGATGTATGGGTCGGTAGGCATCTTCAAAATCGCTACATCGAACGATTGTTTCTTAAAGCTCTTGCTATGTGGACCTGGAGAAGACTTATCCAGAACCTAAACTTCTGTATGTACATATATTTTAGCTGTGCTTATTTTTATAAAATTAAAATTCGATCCTGCCAGGAGTCGAACCTGGAATCTTCTGATCCGTAGTCAGACGCGTTATCCATTGCGCCACAGGACCGTGTAGCAAGTATTTTGAATTATTGAAATTGTTTAACATCAAAATGAATATTCAAAAAATATTCTAAACCCGAAATTCTACTTTAAGAGTTTCAAAAATCAAACAATTGTTTATTGACATTTTCATTGTTATTTTTTTCTATGTAACTATGGCAAATAGAACGTTATTTTGTGGATCTTAGGGTGTTATAGAAAACAATGCTTAGAAGAAAAAACATTCTAAATTGTTATTGCTATATTTATCAAGAAAAATTTCCAAAATAGAATTATTCTGACTAGAAGAATCTTTACAGAAAATCAATTATGCGGAGTTAGACCATTAGACCACCTATCGTCGGGTATCTTCTAAAACATATGCTAAGTAAAACATATGCGCTAGAAAACAAAACTTGTCTACATTCCCCTTAACATTTAGACTTTTTGACTATTTGTGAAATTCACAAAGATTTGCATCGTATCACCAAAGGAAAATGTATTCGATACAAAATAAAATAAATCTTCGATCCTGCCAGGAGTCGAACCTGGAATCTTCTGATCCGTAGTCAGACGCGTTATCCATTGCGCCACAGGACCGTCCTAAGAACGACAAAAAAAGTGACGCACTAAATTTCACATTACATTAGTATAAGTTTAGTAGAATTTTTGATTTAATTACAATTCCAATAAATTATCTTTTAGAACACTGGGAGATGTTCTCTAATTTTCTAAAAAAAATTTAGATTATTGATGGGAGCTAGATTTTTAATTTTTTCTAATATCGTATCTTCTTTCAAAAATATTTAAGGCTGGGTTAGGCAAACGTAACCGTAACGCACCCGTAGCGTAAGGAATCAGCTGATTCAATCAGACATATGGAAATCCGTGTAAACGATTAGCCAACGAAAACGAAACGTAAACGGACGGCTGAATCTGCTGAAATTTGATTTGGACGGTATGTTTACGTGCATTTGCAAACAAAATCAGTAAAAAGAAAAAAATTATGCGAAAATATTGAAAAGTAATGATGAATAAGTAATAAAATGATAAATTAGTAGCAAACAAATATAAAATAAAATGAATATGTTGCTATTTTTGTTGTGAATGTCTGAGTCATATGGCACGTTTTTGAAGTTTTGGGTAATTGCTCCAGCGGGCAACGTTACGGCGGCGCTAAAGTTAAATTACGGTCAATTCTGCTTACCCGGCCTTTAAACTGAAAAAAATTTCGTCCCCAAGAACAATAACATCACAACTTTGAAGAAAAAAACTGTCGATCCTGCCAGGAGTCGAACCTGGAATCTTCTGATCCGTAGTCAGACGCGTTATCCATTGCGCCACAGGACCATGTTGTGAGCGACACAACTGTAGTGACAGTCTGTGGGTATCTATCTATATATATTTTTCCACATTTTGTAAATTATTTTTAGTGAAGTTTGAATTATTCTAAAGTTTGTATTACTAATTTTCGAATACAAATGGTTCTATCGTATTATTACCTTTTACATAAATTTATATTCACACCCCCCATTTGTATATTTTGCTGAATTAGTATTTATTTAATTTAGAATAAGTATAGATGTCATTGTGTTTTCATTTCTACAAAAAAAACTGCTTCGATCCTGCCAGGAGTCGAACCTGGAATCTTCTGATCCGTAGTCAGACGCGTTATCCATTGCGCCACAGGACCGTGTTGCATACGACACATATATTCTGGTTAAATATAGAAGTGTCGCTCCTATACATAACATTTTTTAAATCGATACCTCTATTACAATGTAAGCTATGTAAGTCAAAAATGGTAGGGCGATTTTTATTTAGCTATAAACCAGCCGGTTCTTTGCATTTTCTCGAAAACTGAACTCTTCTAACACATTATGGAAATTTGAGTTAAGTTAAATTTTGACTTAAAAAGTGCTAATATTTTCTGGTATTTCACGTCGATGACATTTTTTTTATGTGCCTCCAAAGTTTCGGAAAATCAGTGGGCCCCTCGAAAAAGGTGTCATCAGCTTTTGTCCAAAACCTAATTCAGACTTGGCGATACCGCTTAACTATATTTGGCAATAATGTAGCTAAAAATATGCTGAACAAAGTTTCTTAAAATTTTTTGCGAAAAAAAATTTTTCCTGTACTTTTTTTTGAAAAATGTAGGAAAAAAATATTTTGTTTTTCACTTTTTTTAGCATAACTATCAGGGACTCGTAATTTGACCTTTTTTGGTGTTTGTGTTATGTTTTGAGTTTTGGTTTGTTCCGACACATATAGTAAAATTTTATGGCCAACATTTTTGTAGAACATTTCATCCCCGCCCTCCCCATTTCTTGGGATGTTTTTTACGATTTGTTAAAATGGGGACAACAATTACAGTTATGTGAGGGAGCTAGAGGGTTAATATGTTCCACAAAAATATTGGCCTTAATATTTTCTATAAAGTTGCCGAACATACCCTGTACCAAAAAAAAAATATTTTTGTTACATAATAGTGAAATACTAACATTTTTAGGGTACAATGTGGTTTTTTGAGCTGTTAAGGGTACCTAGACACGTTCAGATTGTATTGATATTTTCACAAAAGTTGTTCAGATTTACGTTGGCTACAATTTTGCCAAACATTGTTAGTGAAAAATTACGAGTCCCTGAATGTTATGCTGAAAAAAGTGAAAAAAAAAATATTTGTTTCCTACATTTTTCAAAAAAAAGTACAGGAAAAAAATTTTTTTCGCAAAAAATTCTAAGAAACTTTGTTCAGCATATTTTTAGCTACATTATTGCCAAATATAGTTAAGCGGTATCGCCAAGTCTGAATTAGTTGTTGGACAAAAGCTGATGACACTTTTTCGAGGGGCCCACTGATTTTCCGAAACTTTGGAGGCCCATAAAAAAAATTGTTCACCAATTTCGCCAAACCGAGTATAGGGTTATACTACTACCCTTTGATAGTAGAATCGAACCTATACTGTTAAGTCCGTATATTTTTCAAAAGGTTTTCATTTGTTACATAGTGTTATAAATTGGAATATACAGATTTTAGTGCAATCTCCCTCAGGAACGGAGGTAACAATATAAACATTACATTTGAGTACTCAAAGATTTATTGAAATTGTTATACAATGGAATCTATAAAATGTAGTACTATCTTCAAAGAATGGAGGTATCAATGTTGAAAACTCAAAGATTTACTAAACTTTTTAATGGCTATCCGTAGTCGCTGGAGAAAACTATTGGTCTACCATTCACTTCAGCATTTATTCATCAAAGAAAGTTAATTTTATTCTAATTATATTCATTTTAAAATTTCGTAACTTTCATTAATTAGTTAAATAATGATCTCTTTTGATGTATCATTTGATCCAGGTTCATTGGAACCAAAATCTATTTCGATCCTGCCAGGAGTCGAACCTGGAATCTTCTGATCCGTAGTCAGACGCGTTATCCATTGCGCCACAGGACCAGTTGGTGGTGCGACAGTTATTAAATCGCTGCTACGCTTACAATTATGTACTTACAAACTAGATTTAAATAGCCACAGATTTTTTGAAATTTGAATGGATTCTGCATGAATTCTGCAACATTACCGGTTTTACCATCACTCTTTCATATTTTGTAATGTATTTGAATTTTATTCCAAATCATAAGTAATTTCTTATATTATTTTATGAATTCTTAATTATTTAAATTTTAATCACTTTAGATGACAATCATTTCTTCATTAGTACAAAAAGAAACTTCTTCGTTCCTGCCAGGAGTCGAAACTGGAATCTTCTGATCCGTAGTCAGACGCGTTATCCATTGCGCCACAGGACCATGTGGAGTGCGACTGTCGTTAAATTGTCGCTGCTACTTTACAATTATTTATAAACTAGATTTCAATAGTTTTGAAATTTGAATGGATTCTCTATGAATTCTGGGAACATTATAGGATTTACCATTTCTCTTTAACATTTTGGGATATATTGAATTTTATTCCAAATCATAAGTAATTTCTTATATTATTTCATGAATTTTTAATTATTTTATTATAATCACTTTAGATAACAATCATTTCTTCATTAGTACAAAAAGAAACTTCTTCGATCCTGCCAGGAGTCGAACCTGGAATCTTCTGATCCGTAGTCAGACGCGTTATCCATTGCGCCACAGGACCGTGTCGGAAACGACACTTTTATTTTATTTTTATTTATTCTTAATAAAACTTAAAAAATGTGAAGATTGCAACCATTTTTCAAAAGTTCATGAATTATTTACAATTTGTTCTCAAATTCACTTTCACATTTTTTCGGTGAAAAATAATTGTATTAGTAGGCAGATTAATACTCGTAAGTATTAACAAGTATGGAGACAAAAAAATCTCCGATCCTGCCAGGAGTCGAACCTGGAATCTTCTGATCCGTAGTCAGACGCGTTATCCATTGCGCCACAGGACCTAAGTAACAGTAAATATAATCAAAACTCCTACATAAGTTTACAAAAAAATTGTATTAAATGCTGGAGTTTGAGAATTGTGAAATATTTCTTCAAAATTTAGAACGAAACCACCTAAAAGCGATCCTGCCAGGAGTCGAACCTGGAATCTTCTGATCCGTAGTCAGACGCGTTATCCATTGCGCCACAGGACCATTAATTGGCAAATTTTTGTCGCGATTTTTACAAAATTTACAACTCCAAATTACATGTAAATTCATTGCAATTTGGCGATAATTGCTGCACTTGCCCCAGTACTATGTATTTCAATTTGTACCACCTGTTCAAGTTTATCAAATTTAGATTCTGTCTGATTGGATTGACCATGTAATGTATTCAATTATAATTGCTTAGTTAGCTGGCCGAAGACGTGACGGTCCTGTGGCGCAATGGATAACGCGTCTGACTACGGATCAGAAGATTCCAGGTTCGACTCCTGGCAGGATCGAATTATTTTTTATACATTTTCCAGATTTTTGAATGATTTATGAGATTGCTGACAATTGAACAAGAAAATGTTAGTCAGTAAAACCGACAAAGGTATAACCTCAGTTTGTGAGTAATGTTATGTGGTACCTTACAAGATATTGCGAAAAATCGCAGTTTTTGAGAAATTTAACGTAAAACTCGCGAAGCATTTATCCCAATTGGTTCGGGAAATTTCTTATGAATCGAAAATGAACTAGCCTTTATATACTTCTAACCTCATTTTTTCATTCCACCATCGGTTTCAAACATATCTTACAAGATATTGCGAATAAAATCCCATTTTTTGAGAAAATTTTAATAATTTTTCAATTAAAACCTCTTAAAAACATAGAAAAATTCACAATTATTATATTTTTATTATTTTATCGTAAACTATGGTTGGTCATGAATAAAATGAGACCGCTTACCAAAAAAAAATTTTGCGATTATTTTATCTTCTTCAAAAGATTGAAGAAAAAGCTATCGAAAACACTTTGGACAAACCTAATTAACAATTTATTAAATTAAATACAATACACAAAAAGGGCCGTTAGACCAACATTTAAAAATTCAACTTCCTCCAACTCGTACAGTGCTTAAACGATCTCGTAAAAATTTTCTATCATAACCACTATCCTATAAGACTAAACTTGCTGCAGTTTCATCCCGATCAGAAGATATCGCTTTTTAAAATTGACTAACTTGGCATGAATTTCCCCATTTATTAAACGGTGACTGTCACAGGCAATGAAGCCGACCAAAATTATCGGCGGTGGCGGCGCATGGAAAAATACCGATCGGCGGCGGCGGCTGATCGGCTCAGACGCTCAAGAGCTATTGTAATTTCCGTAAAACCCAAAAACGCATTTTTCAATTTGAAATCCGATAAATTTTTTGTATTTTTTTTTAATAAATGATTGCGAAATCCATTTAGAAACTTTGTTATAAATTTTTCCGCAAAAATTAACTTCATTAAAAGTTCTGGCCCTATTGAAGTACTTAGTAGTCACTTTCTTAATTTTCATGGTAGCATAAAATAAATCTTTTTGACTTACTAAATAAAGTTCGGCGGCTGAGTTTCAGCCGATGGGAGCCACTAAAATCGGCGGCGGCGCCGGCTGCGGCGCGCCGCCTATTTACGCCGCATCGGCTTCATAGCCTGGACTGTCATTCATAATTGTGCGTTACTCTGAGAATTCCAGGTTCGACTCCTGGCCTGATCTATTATTTTGTATTTTTTTCCGGACTTTTAGTTTAGTTTCTGGATTGTTAAAAATTTAAAACTATTTAATAGAGTGTGTATATATTTTAATATAGCAATTAATTTCATTTTTATCTTTAAAACTATGTGGAAAGTATAATGTGTTTGACTACAGATCAGAATACTCGTATTCTGGGTTCGACTCCTGATTTTTTCTTTTTTTTCGGATTTTCAGATGACAAATGGCTAAAATTTTAAAACTAAATAATAGAGTGTAGATACTTAATTGATTTTTTTTTATTCTAAAATGTGGAATGTTCAGGGTTTTCCAATAAGAGTGATATGATTTCTTTAAAAAAACACACTTATTATTAAGCAAGTTCAAAAGTATTTTATTTAATGTGAAGTACAATCGATACAATTAAGATCTTAATAAAACATCATTCAAATAGCCTCCACGACTTCTTCTGCAGGAACGAATTCGTTGAACCCAATTTTCGAGCACTTTTTCCACTAAATCAAGTCGTATGTCATGAATGGCATGTTCAATATTGACTTGTAAAGCTTGAAGAGAGTCTGGTTTACGAATTCGTTGAACCCAATTTTCGAGCACTTTTTCCACTAAATCAAGTCGTATGTCATGAATGGCACGTTCAATATTGACTTGTAAAGCTTGAAGAGAGTCTGGTTTATTTCGAAAGACCACTGACTTCTAATAACCCCACTAGAAATAGTCTAATGGTGTTAAATCGCAACTTCTTGGAGGTCATTCAATATCACAATTTCTTCGAATAATCGATTCTCCAAACTTTTCTCGCAATAATTAAATTGTTTCATTTGCTGTGTGGCACGTAGCCACAATCGGTCAATGGGAAAAAGATAGCTCTTAACTAGAGCTAAAATATTGCTCATGGGTGTCAAGGTCGTAAGTCGACTGGAAAGTGCTTTTTGGATTTTATAAAAAAATGGACTTGGCATCATTTTCAAATTTGAACAGAAAGTTTATTTTTGCTCTCGCTCCTTAACGGTACATCGGATCGGGAATCGGTCAATGGCAAAAAGATAGCTCTCGTCGTAGGTCGACTGGAAAGTGTTTTTTTTTGATTTAAAAAAAAATGGACATCATAATTTTCAGATGTGAACGGAAAGTTTATTTATGCTCTAGCTCCTTAACGGTATTTTTGCTCTAGCTCCTTAACAGTACGTCGGAGCGGGAATCGGTCAATGGCAAAAAGATAGCTATTAACGAGATCTAAAATAAGGTCGTAGGTAGACTGGTCGTAGGTGTTTTTTAGATTTAAAGATTTGAACGGAAAGTTTATTTTTGCTCTAGCTCATTAATGGTATTTCGTATCAGGTATCGGTCAATGGCAAAAAGAGAGCTAACATTTTTTTTTTTGATTTTAAAAAAATTGACAGCATCATTTTCAAATGTGTATGCAAAGTTTATTATTGCTCTAGCTCCTTAACGGTACGTCGGATCGAGAACAGGCTATGAAGCCGACGCGGCGCAAATCGGCGGTGCGCCGAAGCGGTCCATTTTTTCCAGCCGGCGCCGCCGCCGATTTCAGCGGCTCACATCGGCTGAAACTCAGCCGCCGAACATTATTTAATGAGTCAAAAAGATTTCTTTTATGCAACCATGAAAATTAAGAATGTGACTACTAAGTAATACAATAGGGTCAGAAAATTAAACGAAGTTCATTTTTGCATAGAAATTTATAAAAAGTTTCTAACTTGATCTCGCTATCATTTATTTAAAGAAATCTATAATATATCGGATTTAAAATTTAAAAATGCGTTTTTATGTTTTTACAGAATTTACAATAGTTCTTGAGACGCCGAACCAATTTTTACAAAGTCTACGTCGTTTTAGAGAGAAAACAACAGTCACTAAGACTAATAAGTAGAGACTTATTGAATCGATATTCGACATTAAATGAAAACTTTCTTAACTTTTCTTAAATTTTTGTGTTAATTTTAGGTTTTTTCATCTAATTGTAAATATCTTAAAGAGCCATTTTTGCCTGAGATTGACATTCGTGCGCTATCGTTTGTTGGAAATTTTTCGGCTCAGCCGATTGTTGAAATTTGATCGGCTAAGCCAATTAGCCGCCGCCGCCGATCGGTATTTTTCCAAGCGCCGCCGCCGAAAATGTTGGTCGGCTTCATTGCCTGATCGAGAATCGGTCAATGGAAAAAATATAGCCCTTAACGATATCTAAAATATTCCTAATGGGTGTTAAGGTCGTCGGAAAACCCGTTAGTTTTCTTAAGTACATAATTGAATTTTTATCTTTAAAAAAGAATGTGGATGTTTGACTATCGATCAGAAGATTCCAGGTTCGACTCCTGGCAGGGTCGATTTCTTTTTTGCGAATTTTTAGATGAAATTGAAGATTACTAGCAATCGAAACTAGTTAAAATGCCAATCCATACGTATTTGGACGTCACAATCTTTTGTTACAATTAAATTATGTGGAAAATAATGATTTTGATCTTGAATCTGAAGAACACTGGTTCGATTTCGACGATTTGTTTAATATTTTTCGGCATTTCAGATGATAGGCAAGTTTGGAAATATTACCTAAAACCATATAAAATTATAAACTATATTTGGATATAGTATTTTTTAATCTAATTAATTTGTATATAGTTATATGAAAGCTCACAGATTAATTTGTACTGCAAATATTTATTTCACTTTAAAAATCTACTATTATTTGCTGTTACATTTTTAAGCCTTTTTTTAAACTGTCCTTTCCTTATTTTATTTATTGATTTTATATGAAATTTATTATAAATTCAGTCATTTTTATTGACGCATATGTGGTATCCCCGCGTTATAAATGAAATTTCATACATGTGTTCACACATGACTTTGTTTCCCATCCATTTTTTTTCTCTGACTCTTTCAAAAAGTCTGATGATGTGAATATGTTTAAGAACAAAAAAATCGAGATAAAAACTCAATATAATACAAAACAATATATAAAAGAACTCATCATCCTACGAGGTGGTTGGTTGTCTTCGACCAACCAACCAACAGCCATCAGTCAGTCGTCAATGGTTGAGCGGTAGTTGTGAAAAATTATACAGGATATTCGGTGCATCATAAAGTCATTGGCGCAACGGGTTGGAAATGAACGTTGCTATAATGGTTACCAGGATGAATGGTTGGTTGGTTGGCTAGCTGGACGATTGAATGGATGAATGGTTGGTTGCTTGGCTAAATGATTCCATGTGTCTTGCTGCCTGATGGTATACTTGCTCTGGTCTGGACTGCAGACCATGGCCCATAAAATTGTCAACATACGAGTTCATTGTGTGCGGTTACAGCCAGAGAAAATTGTTTGCAGAAACTAAAATGTTGCAGAAATTGCTTAAATTTTGCCAGCAGGGCTTAAGTGTGTGACTTGTACTAATTCGCAAATGCGTTATCCATTGCGTTACAGGACAAATAAAATGAAACACCTATCGATACCTACCCTTGAAGGTATGCTAACTGGATTTAGCATAATTTTCTAGAAGTTGTAATTGTAAAATATTCCAAATTTTATTGTTAATCAGTCAATCAATCAACCTGCACACAGTCGAAACTGGAACCTTCTGAAACGTAGTCATTTCTACAGAATTAAGTGGCAAGTCCATTGTGATTGTTGTGGTGAAAATAGAATTTGCGAAATGTTGCTTCAAAAAGTTATCACGCCATGATTTAAATCTGAAATGAAACTACCTAAACAGGGACGCTACCCGAAGTCGAACTCGGTATCTTCTGATCCATAGACAGACTTGCTCTGTATTGTAGTACTACAGGTCATTAATTCGAACATCTTTATAGCAATATTTTTGCAATTTTTATGAGGTGCAGAAATTGATTTAAAGAATATATATATTACCAAAGTTTCGCAGATAATCAATGAAATGTAGTTATTATAAAAATAAGGACGTCTATGATTTATATCATTAAAATAATAACAGTTTTATCTGTCATTGTATTAAAATTCATCAAAAATTATTTTTCCTATTAAATTGTCTTTCGGTACATTTATCAATTTCCAATCTATTCACTCAATTTTATCTGTTTTCTTAAAATATATAATATATGTTTTTGTCTACTGCACAAGCATATTTCATCGAGTGTATATATAAATTATAACACGAGTCTGTAATAATACTCTCGTAATATAAATATGTATGTATATATATATATTCTTCTATACAAAAATAAATAAGTAACGAAACCAATGAATATAAATTCATACCGTGAATGAATACCAAACCCAACTAACGACTACCAACCACACTAAAGTATTGGTACTAACAACTCCTTAGCTCCAGTTCCCAGCTTCGAATGTTTGTGACCATGTCATAATATGAATATTCAAAGTAAAGCAAAATAACCCCTGCCCACCCCGTCTTTCCTATTCATTCTGGAATTCATCACCTTCAATCTGCTACAAACCGAAATCCACCAACAATCAACCCGCAAAGTTCAGATATTGCACCAAAGCTTACTGCTATGGGACACTGAAAAAAAAATATTATTTAAACCAAAAATCAAAATTAAGATAAAATTCTTTAATTGAAGTAAATATTTTTTAATAATTTCTTTAGTTTAAAAAAAACATTTTCATTAATTTATAGAAATTGTGTTTTAACATAATTTAAAGACCTTTTTCTCCAATTTGAAGATATCTTTCTTCCTTTAATATAAGTAAATATTTTTTTTTATAATTTCTTTAGTTTAAGACCTGTTTCTTTAATTTAAAGAAATTAAATTATCTTTTTAGTTAAGAGAAATTATTTTTAATTTAAAGTAAAATACCTTTAATTTAAAGAAAATTATAAGTAATGTAAGGACACTTAAATATATTTCTTTTAAGGGCAGTGATCTTTAGTTTAATGAAAGTTTATTTAATTTAAAAATATCCCTTATTTAAAGAATATTATCTTCATTTAAAGAAAATTATCTTGAAGTTAAAGAAAATTGTCTTGAATTTAAAGTCGTTAACAATTAGGATACTCTTATTAATTTATGTATATTTTATTCAGTTTATTACGCTATTCATTCATTCATTCATCAATTCCCTCAAATTGAGAAAAATTTTGTTAATCTGAGTATATATTTCTATAATAATATCTTTAATATAAACATATATTCCTTAATTTAAAGTATTATCTTTAAATTTAAGAATCTTTAAATTAAAGAAAATTATATTTAATTTAAAGAAAACTGTCTTCAATATAAAGAAAATTATATGTATTTTAAAGAAAATTATCTTAAATTTAAAGACAAATTTCTTTAATTAAAAAATATCTTTAATTTAAAGAAAATTATCTAGAATTTAAGGAAAATTATATTTAGATTTGTTTATTTTAGCATTTCGTTAGTTACAGGTGTTTCTAGTTATTCATAAAGAGTTTAGGAAAAAAAATCCTTTTCTACTTAATAATAAATTTATAGTTTTTCAACATTTTGAGGTATGAGTGCACATTGTGTTTTAAAAGGAAAGGAAAATATATATATAAAAAAACCTTTGAAAATTTCGATGACTAGATTAGATTTTTACTTAAATACTACAGTTATGAAGTAAGATCATTGATATGCTTATAACGCGAGGATAAACATCTTGCTTGGGAGTTTGTGGTCATTTTTTGAATTTTGTCTTTGATGAGCTCAAACCCAGATAGTGCGTGCAGTCTTTGAGTCGAATAGTGCCATGGGAGGTTAAGTATCATTTTGAGCAAAATTATATTTAATTTAAAGAAATTGTCTTTAATTTGATATAGTTTTTACCAGTTTGGAAAATCTTATTAAATTAAGTAAATGTTCTTCCGTTATATTTATTTATATTTGACTCAATTCCTTAAAATTAAGGAAAATTCCCTTAATTCAATTAAATATGTTTTTCCAATTTCTGTTTTTTGTTTAAATTAGGAACATTCCACTCAGCTTAGATGTATTTTCGTAACATAAAGAAAAATTTTGTATTTTTAAAAAATATTTCTGTTGTCTTTAATTAAAAGAAAATTATCTTTAATATAAAGAAAATTATAGTTATTTTAAAGAAAAGCATCTTTAATTTAAACCCATTTGGTTTAATTAAAAAATATCTTTAATTTGAAGAAAATTATCTTTAATTTAAAGAATATTATCTTTAATTTAATGAAAATTAACTTCAATATTAAAAATTCTTTCTTTAATTTGATATCGTTTTTAGCAGTTAGGAATATCTTATTAAATTAAGTAAATGTTCTTCCGTTATATTTATTTATCTATGACTCAATTCGTTAGAATTAAGGAAAATTTCTTTAATTTAATTAAATATGTTTTTCAAAATTTCTGTTTTTTGTTCAAATTAAGAAAATTTTATTTAGTTTGTTAGGGCTATTTTCTTTCTTAATTTAAAGTAGACATTTCTAATAACGGGTTTTCCAATAGGGATGATATGATTTTGAAGTGACGTTTCGGCCATTTGTAATAAGTCATGATCTGTCATTTGTTTTTCATTGTATGCAGTAGTTTTTACAATTTCATCATGGAGAGATATACGCAAGAACAACGTTTACAAATAATTCAGTTTTATTATCAAAATAATCGTTCTCCAATTGCAACTTTTCCTGCACTAAGTCCATTTTTTTTAAATCCAAAAAAATACTTTCCAGTCGACCTACGACCTTGACACCCATGAGCAATATTTTAGCTCTCGTTAGGAGCTAGCATTTTGCCATTCCCGATCCGACGTACCGTAAAGGAGCTACAGCAAAAATAAACATTCCGTTCAAATTTGAAAATGATGAAAAACTATTGAATGTCCTTAACAATAAGTGTGTTTTTTTTCAAATACATATATCATATCACTTATCACTCTTATTGGAAACCCCTATAGTTAGGATAATCTTATTAACGTAAGTACATTTTCCTTACTTAAATGGGGGCAATAAACCCCCATTCATTCTCAATACCCGAGAATAAAAGAAAATTTCTTTAATCTAAGTAAAATTTTTTTTACAAATTTTTGTAATTTAAGGATTTTTAAGGCAATAACATTTCATTTAATTTAAAGAAAATGTTTCAAAAAATATTTCTTAAGTTTTGTAGACATTTCTAACATGTAGAATAATCTTATTAAGGTCAGTAAATTTTCTTTAGTTTATTATCAATTCCCTTAAATTAAGGAAAATTTCTTTAATCGAAGCAATTTTTTCACACATTCTTTAATTTATATACGGTTTCATGAATTTGACAATGTACTACTTAATTTAATTAAGATGTCTTAAGTTTATTTTCTCATGTCCTTCATTGAAAGTATATAATGTCTTTATTTTAAAGATGGTTCTTGGTTGGTTCGAAATCTTTATTTTTGGATTTTTTTTAATTCTAGTAAACATTGTTTCTGTCTGTGTATGTAGCTGAAGTTTGCATATTTATGAAAACACTTTAGATTGTCATATGTTAACTACTTTATCATATTTCATATGACATCAAAAGGATTTCCACATATATGAATATACTTGAGTATAAATACTCGTGTAGTAGTTCCATACAAAACCAGTCAAGTCAAAGAGGAGGTCACATTGTATATCCTTGCATTCTGCAACATCCGCTTCAACTTGTGTATGTATGTGTGTGTGTATGTCAACAACGACAATAACGTTGACAACGGAAATTATATTACCTTTGGCATTTTGGGCCAATTTGTTTATAAATATAAAATTACAACTTATGAACTGACCGAAAAAATGCCGATTTAATGAAGAAAAGATGACAGATAACCAAGAGAAAAGTACTTTTAATACATTATATATATATAACATATGTATATATACATATGTATATGGGAAGATAAAAAATTTCATTTATGACAAGTAAGTAGGTTAAGGATCATAGGATAGTGGAATTATGTTGTCATATACTGTGGGCTCTGGTTCTGCTCTGCAAATTTAACTTTTAACTTAATAACTAAGATTTTCATTTTCCTGATTGTGGTACACATTTAGGGGTTATAATACCATTATATGGTTATACGTTGTACACTAACGGAAATATCCTTTTCCAGGGATGTGTCGAATCATATTTTTTCATAGCTGAAATTATTTTTCTCAAGATGAACGTTAAATGCTTGTATTGAAGAAATATACATATAACACGGTTCGAACCCGGAGCCTTATCATTGCAAGGCGCTGCCACCATTTTTCGATTTAAAAAACCTTTGAAAATTATCTCGAATTTAAAGACGTTAACAATTAGGATACTCTTATTAATTTATGTATATTTTATTCAGTTTAATACGCTATTCATTCTCAATTCCCTCAAATTGAGAAGAATTTAGTTAATCTGAGTATATATTTCTATAATAATATCTTTAATTTAAACATATATTCCTTAATTTAAAGTATTATCTTTAAATTTAAGAATCTTTAAATTAAAGAAAATTATATTTAATTTAAAGAAAACTGTCTTCAATATAAAGAAAATTATATGTATTTTAAAGAAAACTATCTCTAATTTAAAGAAAAATTTCTTTAATTAAAAAAATATCTTTAATTTAAAGACAAATTTCTTTAATTAAAAAATATCTTTAATTTAAAGAAAATTATCTAGAATTTAAGGAAAATTATATTTAATTTAAAGAAATTGTCTTTAATTTGATATAGTTTTTACCAGTTTGGAAAATCTTATTAAATATCTTATTAAAAAATGTTCTTCCGTTATATTTATTTATATTTGACTCAATTGCTTAAAATTAAGGAACATTTCCTTAATTCAATTAAATATGTTTTTCCACTTTCTGTTTATTGGTTAAATTAGGAACATTTCACTCAGCTTAGATGTATTTTCTTAACATAAAGAACAATTTTTTCAAAAACCTTTGATTATTTTTTTTTTGCAGATTTAATTTAAAACTTTATTTAAAGTTTTTTTTTTTTAAATTGTAATCAATATTTAATATCTGCTACAATATATCCTCACATTCTCAGGGATTTTAATGAAGTGAAATTTAAATCATTCTATAATTCTTGATTTTTTTCCTTCAATGATCCGATCCAATTTAATTTAAATATCCACTTTTTTTGCATTACATATTTTATTAAATTTTATTCATATTTATAATAATGGTTAAAAATGTTCTTGTGGGGATTTTTATGCTCCATTTAATTTTTACTGCATTATTTTATTACGTGCGTTGTTTTTTCTCTTGTTTCTCACTCAGCTTTAACTGACTTCAAATACGTAAAATGAGGAGGAAAGCAGGAAAAAAGAACCGATTGATAAATCGTTACTTTGATGTATTTTATGATGTTGATTTTATTGCCATTTTTTCGGGTTGTTGTTGGTTTAAATTTATTTATTGCACAGTTACAAGAATGCACAGTGTTTTAAAAAAAACCTTTTAGTCTACTTCAAAAAAATGTAAATCCACAGCCACGTTGGTTAAGGGCTTGAACCCGATTCGTTCGGAATGCGAAACAGTGAATTTTTTTTTTAAAAAGAAATTAAACAATTAAGTTTTTTTATTTTTACACATAATACAAGTATATACCACAAATTAGAAAATCTGCTTTTTCCATAAAAAAAAACTGAGATAGATTTTGTTTCGGAACTAGGGGTCGAACCTGGGACCAACTGATTGCAAGCACTAAAATGGAAATTATTTGTTGTCTAAAAGTGACTAGATAAAATTGTTTTCTTATTTAAAATCTCATTTTCGTAACACTGTTTACTGCCCATGCATAGTAACGGGTTATGCCACATCGTATGTAAATATTAACGTATATCGGGTTTAAAAATTATGTACAAATAAATATGTATATGTACTATAGTATAATTGTGCATTTTGCAAAGCTTTTTATGAGTTTATTGTACACAGTATTTGGCTAAATATTTAAGGATAGTATTATAACTTATGATCCTATGCTCCTCACCGGAACGCTGGAAATAAATTAAATAAATAAAAAAAAATAAAAATAAAGACTATGTTTTTAATATTTAAAGAGCATAACAAAATTGTGCAAAAAAAAATTAATTAAAATCAAAATATAGCAAAATATAAAAATTGTATGACATATTCACTTAAATTAGATAGTTCATTTTATACATAAAAATACATTACATTAATTTGTAATAAAAAATGTATAATTGTTATTAGTCAAAATTGTCAATAGCTAACAATTTTTTTTTTCAAAAAAAAAAATTTAGAAATATAATAAATTCCAAAAATACTAAATGTTGTTTTAACAAAAATTATATATCTTTAATTAAAAATCACATTTCCTAATATAATTTGACTACAAATTTTTTTATTTTCTAAAATAATTGTTTGCAAAATTTGACAAGATCAATATCAAATTTGTATTTAAAAAAATCGTATTTTTGGAGTCTATTACTTTTTAATTAAAAAAAATAATAACTAAAAAGTGAACTAACTTTATATATAAAAATTTTTAATACATATTTATACGCCGCCATGTATAAAATACTTGTTTCTATAATAATATAGAAACAAAATGGTCTTGAAGCCGGGAGAATATCCTATTTAGAATCACAAAGATTTGCAGACCAAATAAAAGCAAGCAAACAACATATAAAAATATTATTTAATAAAACAAATTAATATTTATTAATAAAAAATTGTTTTTTAAATTATTTTTCTTCTAAAGTTGTAATATTTCGTTAAAACGCAATTACGAAGAAAAATGTAATTGTGTTGACATTTTCTAGAAAATTATTTTTTGTTGGAAATTTTCCAACAAAGAATAATTATTAGGCAAGTTTTTAGAAATTTGTACTATTGTTATTTTTTAATAAAAAAAATAATAATTAAAAAGAGGATTTTATATAGAAAAATATTATTTAATAAAAACTTTATAATTTTTATTAATAAAAAATAGTTTTTTAAATTATTTTTCATCTAAAAATTTTTATTAATAATAAATTTTTCTAAAAAAAAACATCAACATTTCACTTTTCCGGAAAATTTCATGTACAATTGCAATTTAGTCAGAGTGTTTCAATAAAACGCAATTTTGAAGAAAAATACAATTGTGTTGAAATTTTATAGAAATTTAAAATTTTGTTGAAATTTTCCAAAAAAATAAAGGTAATTATTAGGCAAGTTTTTAATAATTTTGTAGTAGTGCAAAAAAATTTTGATGAAAATTTAATTTCAATAAAATTGTCTATAAAAGATAATTTCAATAAAATTTTCTGAAATAATTGTTGGTAAAATTTTACAAGAAAATATCAAATTTCTATTTAAAAATTTTTAAAATAATTTACTACTTATTATTTTTTAATAAAAAAAATAATTAAAAAGAGGATTTTATATAGAAAAAAATTATTTAATAAAAACCTTTATAATTTTTATTAATAAAAAATAGTTTTTTAAATTATAATTCTTCTAAAAATTTTTTTAATATTAAATTTTGCTAAAAAAATTCATCAAAATTTCACTTTTCCGGAAAATTTTACGTAAAATTGCAATTTAGTCAGAGTGTTTCAGTAAAACGCAATTTTGAAGAAAAATACAATTGTGTTGAAATTTTATAGAAAATTAAAATTTTGTTGAAATTTTCCAAAAAAAAAAACGTAATTATTAGGCAAGTTTTTAGTAATTTTGTAGTATTGCAAAAAATGTTGAAAAAAATTGAATATCAATAAAATTTTTGAAATTCAATTTTCTTCAAAATTTTTTTGCAGTATTACAAATTACTAAAAACTTGCCTAATAATTATTCTTTTTTGGAAAATTTCATCAAAATTTAAATTTTCTAAAAAATTTCAACAAATTTGTGTTTTTCTTCAAAATTTCACTTTTCCGGAAAATTTTATGTAAAATTGCAATTTAGTCAGAGTGTTTCAGTAAAACGCAATTTTGAAGAAAAATACAATTGTGTTGAAATTTTATAGAAAATTAAAATTTTGTTGAAATTTTCCAAAAAAAAAGAACGTAATTATTAGGCAAGTTTTTAGTAATTTTGTAGTATTGCAAAAAATTTTAAAGAAAATTTAATTTCAATAAAATTGTCTTTATTTTATTAAATAAATTTTTTTTATATTTATTTATTAAATTTTATTGAATTATCTTTTCTAGAAAATTTTATTGACATTATATTATCTTCAAATTTTTTTGCAATATTACAAATTACTAATTTTCCAAAAAAAAAAATAATTGTTAGGCAAGTAATAATTATTCTTTTTTTGGAAAATTTCATCAAAATTTAAATTTTCTTGAAAATTTCAACAAATTTGTGTTTTTCTTCAAAATTTCGTTTTGGGGAAACACTTTGACCAATTGCGGTTTTGCATGAAATTTTCCGGAAAAGCGAAATTTTTCTAGAAAAATAAAATATTGATAACATTTTTGTAGAAAAATAATTAAAATTACAATTATGAAGAAAATTCCTTTAAAATTGCAATTATCTAGAAAATTCCATTAAAATTACAATTTTCATGAAAATTTTATCAAAATTGCAATTTTCTAAAAAATTTCATCAAACTTTAAAGTTTTTAGAAAATTTCATCAAAATTGCTATTTTCTAGAAAATTTCATCAAAATAGCAGTTTTCTAGAAAATTTCATCAAAATTGCAATTTTATAGAAATTTTTTTTACCAAATTTAATTGTTAAATTAAATTAAATTGTCTAGGAAATGCCTTTAAAATTGAAATTATCTAGAAAATCCATTTAAATTGCAATTTTCTAGAAAATTTCATTAACAAGTGCAATTTTCTACAAAATTTCATTAACAATTGCAATTTTCTAAAAAATTTCATCAAAATTGCAGTTTTCTAGAAAATTTCATCAAAATTGCATTTTTTTCGGAAAATTTCATCAAAATTGCAATTTCCTATTAAATTTCATAAAAATTTAAATTTTCTGGAAAATTTCATCAAAATTGCAATTTCCTATAAAATTTCATAAAAATGAAATTTTCTGGAAAATTTCATCAAAATTGCAATTTTCTACAAAATTTCATAAAAATTGCAATTTTCTAGAAAATTTCATAAAAATTGCAATTTTCTAGAAAATTTCATCAAACTTTCAAGTTTTTAGAAAATTTCATCAAAATTGCAAATTTCTAGAAAATTTCTTCAAAATTAAAATTTTCTAGAAAAATTTCATCAGAATTGATGAAATCATTCTAGAAAATTGCAATTTTCTAGAAAATGTCATCAAAATTGCAATTTTCGAAAAATTTTATCAAAATTGCAATTTTCTAGAAAATTTCATCAAAATTGCAATTTTCTCGAAAATTTCATCAAAATTTAATTTTCATCAAAATTCTAATTTTCTAGAAAATTTCACCAAATTTTAAATTTTCTAGAAAATTTCATCAAAATTGCAGTTTTCTAGAAAATTTCATCAAAATTGCAATTTTCTAGAAAATTTCATCAAAATTGCAGTTTTCTACAAAATTTCATCAAACTTGCATTTTTATAGAAAATTTTATCAAAATTACAATTTTATAGAAAATTTCTATAAAATTGCAATTTTCTAGTTTTTTATCAAATTTAATTGTTAAATTAAATTTAATTGTCTAGAAAATTCCTTTAAAATTGCAATTATCTAGAAAATCCATTTAAATTGCAATTTTCTAGAAAATTTCATAAACAATTGCAATTTTCTAGAAAATTTCATTAACAATTGCAATTTTCTAGAAAATTTCATCAAAATTGCAATTTCCTATAAAATTTCATAAAAATTGCAATTTTCTGGAAAATGTTATTAAAATTGCAATTTCCAATAAAATTTCATAAAAAATTATACTTTTCTAGAAAATTTCATCAAACTTTCGAGTTTTTAGGAAATTTCATCAAAATTGCAGTTTTCTAGAAAATTTCATCAAAATTGCAATTTTCTAGAAAATATCATCAGAATTGCATATTTCTCAAAATTTTGTTTTAGTAGAAAATATCATCAAATTTCAATTTTCTAGAAAATTTTATCAAAATTAAAATTAAATTAAAATTAAATTTCATCAAAATTGCAATTTTCTAGAAAATTTCAAAAAAAATTCGATAATTTTCTAGAAAAGTTCATTAAGAATTCCAATTTTCTAGAGATTTTCATCAAAATTGCAATTTTTAGAATATCTAATCAAAATTGCAATTTTCTAGAATATTTCATCAAAATTGCAATTTTCTAGAATATTTCATCAAACTTTCAAGTTTTTAGAAAATTTCATCAAAATTACAGTTTTCTAGAAATCAAAACTGCATTTTTTTAAGAAAATTTTATCAAAATTTCATTTTTCTAGAAAATTTCATCAAATTTTCAAGTTTTTAGAAAATTTCATCAAAATTGCAATTTTCTAGAAAAAATTTCATCAAAATTGCAATTTTCTAGAAAAAATTTCATCAAAATTGTAATTTTCTAGAAAATGTCATTTAAATTGAAAATTTTAAGAAAATTTCATAAAAATTGAAAATTTTAAGAAAATTTCATAAAAATTTCGGTTTTCTAGAAAATTTTATCAAAATTGAAATTTTCTAGAAAATGTCATATTTTTTAGAAAATGTCATTAATAATTGTACCTTTTTTCAAAAAATCATCGAAATTATGCTTTTCTCGAAACATTTATTAATATTGAATTTTAGTAGAAAATTTTTCAAAATTTCCTTTTACCACGTAGAAACTTTCATCAAAATTGTAATTTTCTAAAAATTTTATCAAAATTGTAATTTTCCTAGAAAATTTCATAAAAATTTTAATTTTTCTAGAAAATTTCATCAAAATTGTAATTTTCTAGAAAATTTTATCGAAATTGCAGTTTTCTAGAAAATTTCATCAAAATTGCAATTTTCTCGAAAATGTCATCAAAATTTAATTTTTCTAAAAAATTTCATCAAAATTGTAATTTTCTAGAAAATTTCATCAAAATTAAAATTTTCTAGATAATTTCAATAAAATTCGTAATTTTTCGAATTTTTCGCTCAAATAGCGGCTATATTACTTCAAAATTGCCCACTGTGCTACGATCTAAATTTTATTACATACATATTTCGTTTAATCTACTACATAGTTATCGACTATTTATCAGCTATTTCTCGGCACGCACTAACGTATGCGGTCCTGTGGCGCAATGGATAACGCGTCTGACTACGGATCAGAAGATTCCAGGTTCGACTCCTGGCAGGATCGAAGAAAAATTTTTTAATTCTCAGTTTTTTAAATACATAACTCATATACATTAAATATTATACATATATATATTAAATAAAAATTTAATTATGTTTGCTTCCAACAAATTACCCAACTATTAAAAATATTTGAAATACATAAAAATTTCATAAATTATTTAAAAAAAATAACTTTTCGATCCTGCCAGGAGTCGAACCTGGAATCTTCTGATCCGTAGTCAGACGCGTTATCCATTGCGCCACAGGACCACACACTTTGTATGAGATACTTTTATTTTAATCTCAAAGAGATAAAATCTTAAGGTAAGATAATTAGATAAGAAAAATATTAGAAAAGAATTGAATAAAATATGCAGAATAATAAAAAATAAAGTTTTTGTTGTTAATAAAGAATTATTGAAGAAATACTTTCAAATCTATTTTTAAAATTTGAAAGTTTGGTCTCTAAGAATTTTTCGAAAAAAAAACATTAAAAATGAATAATACATAATTAGGAATTATAAATGCAGTTTTTGTTAATAAAGAATCAATGTTAGATTTACTTTCAAAACTATTATTAAAAAGCAAACAACATTTATTTAATGATTTTATGCAAAAAAGATATACAATTCAATGGAACGAACGCTGTGAATAGTTTTTGTTGAAGTAAAAATTCAGTATTTTGAATTTCTAAAAATGTAACTATTTCTTTAGATATTTATGTTCGAATATGCAGAATAGATTATCCCCGATTTTTCATAAACTATTTTTCTTCTTTCCACTGTTTTCATTCTTTTGGCGCAATAGTGTTTTGTTATTTTACAGCGGTGGTATTATAAAATGCACAAGCGATCATTATTACTTCACACTCGATGATAATATATAAAAATATTTCGGGCGAATTTTATGGTAAAATGCACTTAAATACTCATATACGAGTAAGCATATTGTTGATGGGCGTACGTATACCTACACAGTATATGAAATTATAGTTGTATGTGCAATAGGTCGTATTACAACTAAAAAAATGAAAAGCTATAAAATAGAGTTTAATGAAGGAATATATTCAAAATTTTTTAAAATAAAAATTATAATTTTTTAATCAATATGAATACTTAAAATTTCAATACATCCATATAATATTGTATATCAGGCATTCAAAAATTCCATACAATTTTGATACATTCTATTAAATGTGTTTTTTTTTTTGTAAACTTCGATGGAAAATATATTACGCAGAAACAGTTCTTGAAATGATGTACATATTTTATAACCAAAAAACACTATGACTATTATGTATGAATACCTATGAAGCATGCCTTTATGCAGATGTACCTTAAAGTGGATAGCAAGAAATAATGTAAAAATTTCGTTAAAATTATAATTTTCTAGAAAATTTCCTTTAAATCGTCTATTTCTAGAAAATTGCATAAAAATTTAATGTACCTAAAAAGTAAAAAAAATTAATTTTTCTAGAAAATTTCTCAAAATTATTTGTTTTTAGAAAATTTGACATCATTATTTAATGTTTCATGAAAATTTAATCAAAATTGAATTTTCCTAGCAAAAAATCGAAAAAATTCTCAAAAATAGAAGGTCTTTTTGAATTTAGCTTTTTTATTGAAATTTAATTTATCTAGAAAATTTCTCTAAAATTTTATTTTTGTTTAAAATTTCTTCAAATTTTAATTTTTCTACAAAATTTCATCATTCAAATTAAATTTTTTTTTAGAAAATTTCATCTAAATTATTTTTTTTTAAATTTTATACAAATTTCATTTTCCTTCAATACAGAAAAGTTTTCCAGAAATTTTATTTAAAATTGCACATTTCTAGAAAATTTCATCAAAATTTCATTTTTGTTATTTCATAGATATTGAATTCTTCTAGAAAATTTCTTCGAAATTGTACTTTTATAAAAACTGTATAGAAATTGCATTTTTTATAGAAAATTTCGTCGCAAATGCTCTTTTATAGAAAATTCTGTAAAAATTGAATTTTTCTAGAAAAGTTCATCAATTTTTCATCATATTTTTATAAAATTTCATCAAATTTATTTAATTTTTTTATTGAAATTGCATTTTTGTAGAAAATTTCTTTAAAATTTTATTTTTCTAAAAAATAAATTTCTTAAATATTTGATTTTTCTAGAAAATTTCTTAAAATGTTATTATTTTAGAAATTTCATTCAAATTAGTTTTTTTAGAAAATTTTATCTAAATTATTATTTTTTTAATTTTAATCCAATTTCATTTTCCTTCAATACAGAAGTTTTCTAGAGAATTTAATCCAAAATGCATATTTCTAGAAAATTTTTATTAAAATTGCATTTTTTATTTCATAGAAATTAAATTCTTCTAGAAAATTTCGTCGAAATTGTATTTTATTAAAAGTGCATTTTTATTAAAAAATCTAGAATTTTTTTTTATTAAATTTGCATTTGTGTACAAAATTTCTTCAGAATTGTATTTTTCTAGAAAATTTCCCTAAAATTTTATCACTAAAAATTTTTTTCAAATTGCAAATTTCTTCAAAATTGCATTTTTCTAGAAATTTTTTTATTGAAATTGCATTTCTGTACAAAATTTCTTCAGAATTGTATTTTTCTAGAAAATTTCCCTAAAATTTTATCACTTTACAGATTTTATTGAAATTGCAATTTTTTTTAGAAAAAATCATCTAATCTTTTTTTTTGGAAAATTGTATTTTTCTTCAATACTGCATTTTTATTGAAAATTTTATAGAAATTTCTTTTTTATTTAAAATTTTGTAAAAATTGCATTTTTCTAGAACATTTCATCAAAGTAACTTTTTCTATAAAATTTGTTCAAATTTATAAATTTTTTATTGAAATTACAGTTCCGTAGAAAATTTCTTCAAAATAGTATTTTTCTAGAGAATTTCCTTAAAATTTCATTATTTTAGAATTTCATTCAAATTGCAATTGTTAGAAAATTAAATTTAACTTATTTTTTTTTTATTTTATAAAAATTGTATATTTCTTCAATACAGCATTTTTCTAGAAAATTTATTCGAAACATATTTAAATGAAAAAAATTGATTTTTTTTATTTCATATAGATATTGAAATCTTCTAGAAAAATTCGTCGAAATTGTATTTTTTTAAAAAATGCATACAAATAGAATTTTAATTTAACTAAATTTTGTAAAAATTGAATTTTTCTATAAAAGTTAATAAATTTATAAAATTTTTTTTATTGAATTTGCATTTCTGTAGAAAAAAATTTCTTCAAAATTGTATTTTTCTAGAAAACTTCCTTAAAACTTTATTATTTTAGAAATTTCATTCAAATTGCAATTTATAAAAATTTAATTGTTCTTCAATATTGACAATTTCATAGAAATTGTCCTTTGTATTGAAAATTTCATCACAATTGCATTTTCTCATTTCATAGAAATTAAATTCTTCTAGAAAATTTTGTGGAAATTGTAGTTTTTTTTTTTTAAAAAAAATTCGTAGAAATCGCATTTTTATTGAAAATTTCATAGAAATTGCATTTTTATAGAATATTTCGTGGCAATTGCATTTTTGTAGAAAATTTTGTTAAAATTAAATTTTTCTAGAGAAAGTTCATAAAATTTTAATATTTTTATAAAATTTCATCAAATTTATTAAATTTGTTTATTGAAATTGCATTTTTGTAGAAAATTTCTTCAAAATTTTATTTTTTTCGTCGAAATCTTCTATAAAAATGCAATTCTGATGAAATTCTAGTATTCTAGTCTAGTATTCTGCTATTTGGAAAAATTAAATTTTAACGACTTTTTTAGAAAACATAATTTTTTACGACATTTTCTGTTATCATTACATTTGCTACTAAAATGCAAATTTTGGCAAAATTATCTATAAAATAGGATTTTCAGTGAATTTTTTCCAGAGTCCCGTTGTCATCTGGTCAATTTTGATAATATCTTTTATGAAAAATGCAATTTTTATGAAATTTCAAGGAAAATTAAATTTTGAAAAATTTTCTACGGCAAAGAATTTCCGTTGAAATTTTTTATAAAAATTAAATTTTGATGAAATTTTCAAGGAAAATTTAATTGGTATAAAATATTCTAGGGAAATGCAATTTTGATCACGTTTTCTAAAAAAATGGCATTTCGATGACATTTTATAGAAAAATTAGTAAATGCTCTTTAAAAAAAATTATCTCGTACATAAAATAATATGGACAAAATTTTCTATAAAAATGTGATTTAAAATAGAATTTCCGGAAGTGTAGAGGACCACTAAGGAGTAGAGTTTGACCGAAGGCGACTTTTCTGGCCGAAGCCAAAGACGAACATCGGCCAAAATCCTAACATTCGCAATTGGTCGTCATTTAAGGCGTAGATAACCGAACTAGCCCTCTAACAAGGAGTAGATAATCCAACTAGCCGTTTACCAAATTTCTCGTAAACTTCTTCTACTAAGGCAAATTTCATCAAAATTTAATTTTTATAAAAAAATTCAACGGAAATTCTTTGCCGTAGAAAATTTTTCAAAATTTAATTTTCCTTGAAATTTCATAAAAATGGCATTTTTCATAAAAGATATTATCAAAATTAACCAGATGACCCCGGTACTCTGAAAAAATTCACTGAAAATCCTATTTTATAGATAATTTTGCCAAAAATTTCATTTTAGTAGCAAATGTAATGATAACAGAAAATGTCGTAAAAATTTATTTTTTCTAAAAAAGTCGTTAAAATTTAATTTTTCTAAATAGCAGAATACTGGACTAGAATTTCATCAGAATTGCATTTTTATAGAAGAACTTTTTTCTAGAAAATTTCGACGAATAAAATAAAATTGTGAAGAAATTTTCTACAAAAATGCAATTTCAATAAACAAATTTAATAAATTTGATGAAATTTTATAAAAATATTAAAATGTTATGAACTTTTCTAGAAAAATTTTATTTTAACTAAATTTTCTATAAAAATGCAATTGCCACGAAATATTCTATAAAAATGCAATTTCTATTAAATTTTCAATAAAAATGCAATTTCTATGATTTTTTTTTAAAAAAAAAACTACAATTTCCACAAAATTTTCTAGAAAAATGTAATTTCTATGAAATGAAAAAATGCAATTGTGATGAAATTTTCAATACAAAGGACAATTTCTATGATATTTTCAATATAAATTCAATATTGAAGAACAATTAAATTTTTATAAATTGCAATTTGATTGAAATTTCCAAAAAAATAAAGTTTAAAGGAAGTTTTCTAGAAAAATAAAATTTTGAAGAAATTTTCTACAGAAATGCAATTTCAATAAAAAAATTGAATAAATTTATTAACTTTTCTATAAAAGTTGCAATGCAATTTTTACAAAATTTAGTTAAATAAAAATTCTATTTCTATGCATTTTTCAAAAAAATACAATTTCGACGAATTTTTTTAGAAGATTTCAATATCTATGAAATGAAAAAATTATTTTTTTTTCATTTAAATATGTTTTGAATAAATTTTCTAGAAAAATGCTGTATTGAAGAAATATACAATTTTTATAAAATCAAAAAAAAAATAAGTTTAATTTAATTTTCTAACAATTGCAATTTGAATGAAATTCTAAATAAATGAAAATAAATAATGAAATTTTAAGGAAATTTTCTAGAAAAATACAATTTTGAAGAAATTTTATAGAAAAAAGTTAATTTGATGAAATTTTCTAGAAAAATTCAATTTTTAGAAAATTTTAAATAAAAAAGAAATCTCTATGAAAATTTCAATAAAAATGCAATATTGAAGAAAAATAAAATTTTTATATACAATTTTCCCAAAAAAAATATTAGATAATTTTTTCTAAAAAATTGCAATTTGAATAAAATCTGTAAAGTGATGAAATTTTCTAGAAAAATACAATTCTGAAGAAATTTTGTACAGAAATGCAATTTCAATAAAAAAATTTCTAGAAAAATGTAATTTTGAAGAAATTTGCAATTTGAATAAAATTTGTAAAGTGATAAAATTTTAGGGAAATGTTCTAGAAAAATACAATTCTGAAGAAATTTTGTACACAAATGCAAATTTAATAAAAAAATTTCTAGAAAAATTCAATTTTGAAGAAATGTGATACAGAAATGCAATTTTAATAAAAAAAATTGAATAAATTTAATGAATTTCTCTAAAAAAATTCAAATTTAATGAACTTTTGCAGAAAATGCAATTTTAATTAACTTTTGTAGAAAAATGCAATTTCTACAAAATTTTCTATAAAATTGCAATTACGACGAAATATTTTAGAAATATGCAATTTCGAATAAATGTTCTAAAAAATTGCTGCATTGAAAAAAAAATTTATAAAAAATAATTTAGAGGAATTCTCTAAAATAATAAAATTTTTAGGATACTTTCTAGAAAAACTATTTTAAAGAAATTTTCTAAGGAAATGCAATTTCAATAAAAAGAAATTGAATAAATTTAATGAAATTTTCTAGAAAAATTCAAATTTGATGAACTTTTCTAGATTTTTTTTTATAAAAATGCAATTGCTACGAAAATTTCTGTAAAAATGCAATTTCTATGAAATTTTCAATAAAATGCAATTCCTATGAATTTTTTATAAAAATACAATTCCGACGAAATTTACTAAGGATGATGTCAACTGAGAAGTAGATGATCGAAGTGCTCCTCCACTAAGAAGTAGATATCCTAATTTGCTGTCAATTAAGACTTAGATAACCCAACGGACCATATACTAAAGAACAGATAACCCGACTTATAGTTTACTAAAGTGTAGATAACGCAACTGGTCGTCATCTAAGGCGTAAATAACCGAACTAGCCCTCTTACAAGGAGTAGATGACACAACTATGCGTTTCCAAAAGAGTAGATAACCAAATTTCTCGTAAACTAAGGCGTAAATAAACCAACTGGCCTTTAGCAGTACATAACCCAACTCGTCAACTAAATCGTAGATAACTCAACTGTCACTCTAATAACAAATAGATAACCCAACGGATCGTTTACCAAATAGTAGATAATATTAAAAAATAATTTTCTATGAAATTTTCTCTATAAATGCAATTTTGACACACAATTTTATAAAATTATATTTCGACGAAATTTTCTTGGAAATGAAAATTTTAAGGAAATTTAAAAAAATATATCTTTTAAAATGCAATTTCGTTGAAATTTTCTAGAAAATTAAAAAGTTAAGGAAATTTACAAAAAAAAAATTCAACTTCTAGGAAATTGTCTACAATTTCAATAAAATCTTTTTTGGAAATGCAATTTTGATGAAATTATCTAGTAAATTATCGTCTATTTTGGAGAAATATACAAATTTAACGAAATTTTTTGAAAGTGCAATTTTTTGCAAATTTCTCTATAAAATTTAATTTTCACCGAAATTTTGTCGAAAAATACTATTTCGGAAAAATTTACTATAACATAGGGAATTTTTGACAAAAATTGCTATAAAAATTCTATTTCGACAAAGATTCGATAAAAATTAAATATCGATGAAATTATGCAATTTCAATCAAACTTTATAGAAAAATGCCATTTCGATAAAATTTCCTTTGATCCACCTTAGTACACATAAATACTATAATGTGATTCTTGTGCATGTTTTTTTTAGTATATAATCACTCATTCATGATGAGCCTTTTATGTGCTATTGATTTTACATGTTCATACATTCACACAATGTACATACATATGTACATATATATATATACGAGTACAAACATATAAATATGTATATGTATATCTAGTTGTATATGCCACACATACTTATATATATATAACCGAAAAAAAACCCCGAATAGTAAAAAAAAGCTCCTTAATTAAATGAAACTTAATGGAGTGTGAAAAATATTGTAACACATACTCGACTCGTATGAGTATATGTTTATGTATATGCAAAGAATATGGTCAGCATGACCACTTTTATAACCAATCTGTAAACCCGCCCAATATTATGTACATATCGTATATCGTGCAGATGAGAATATTTTATGATCAAAAGTTTATTAATAAATATGATTACTTTTTGTTTGATTTTGAGTGGGGAAAAAATAGTGAAATCTATAAATTTAATATGATTTACAATCATAAAACACAATATGGGACGGAACAGAGACAGAATGTAATAAAAAAAAAGAAAATTTTTCAACAACAAAAAATGGTATATCAAAAGCTTTGGGCAAATTTGGTGATGATGATGCTTGATTAAAGGGAATTTGGATAAAATGATGAACACATATTGATTGAACAGATACAATTTTGTTTTATTTAATTTAGTTCTAGAAAATAATATGTTCTGTTGCAACTATAATGCAATTTGGTACAATAATTTCTGTAAAGGTTCCCTTAAAAAAATATTTTTTTCTACATATTATAACTACCATAAATAAATTATAAAATTAATTTTGGAAAAAAAAACTTTTCCAACACTGCACCCGCAGAAGCGAGTTTGTAAGAAAGAAGCGAACAGGGAACGAGGTCGAAATCATCGAAAGATAACCAACAGTATCTCTGCTATGTAACAGATAACCAAAACTATCGTCATCTAAAGCATAGATAACCTAAATGGCCCCTTTCTATGGAGTAGATAACCCAACTCATCGTTTACGAAGTAGTAGGTAACACAATTTGTCGACAACTAAGGAGTAGTTAGTTCAAATACTCTTCTGCTAAGTATAGATAACCCAACTAGTCGTCTACTAAGGAGTAGATAACCCGACTTACCGTCAACTAAGGGATAGATAACCCAACTGTCCCACCACTAAGGAGTCGATAAAATAAATTGTCTGCAAATAGGTCGTAGGTAACCCAACGGTCCATTTACTTATGAGTAAATAACTCAATGAGTCGTCAACTAAGGGTTAGATAACCGAACTGGTCCACTACTACAGATTAGATAATCCACCTCATCGTTTACTAAGGAATAGGTAACTAAATTTCTCCTCAACTAAACTGTAAAGATACCAACTGGACTTCTGCTAAGGATTAGATAACCGAATTTGACGTATATTAAGGCGTTGATAAGTTGTAGTCCTCTACCAAGGAATATTTAACCTAACTTCTCGTTTACTTAAGTTTATAAAGCACCTGATCGTCATGTAAGGCGTAGATAACCGAACTATCCCTCTACCAAGGAGCAGATAACCCAACTACACCTTTACCAAGGAGTAGTTAAACCAAATTATTCATCAACTAAGGCGTAGACAACCCACCTAGTGCTCTTCTAAGGAACAGATAACCAAACTCGCCGTTTACTAAGAATTATATAACCCACCTTGTCGTCAACTAAGAAATAGATAACCTAATTGTCATCAACTAAGAAGTAAACAGTCCAACTGTACTTCTACTAACGAGTAGATAATTAAATTTTTCGTCAACTATAGCATAGACAACCCATCTGATCCTCTCCTAAGGAATAGATACCCTAACTCTCCGTTTGCTAAGGAGTATATAACCCACCTTGCAGTCAGCTAAGAAGTAGATAACCGAAGTGGTTCTCTACTAAGGAATAGATATCGTCATTGTCGTCAACTAAGAAGTAGATAAACTAACTAATCTTCCATGTACAAAGGAGTAGATAACCGAATTTGCTGTAAATTAAGGCGTAGATAACTCAACTGATCATCTGCTAAGAAATAAATAACCCAACTTGTCATTTACTAAAGTGTGGCGTACTTTCCCCCACATACATACATATTGTGCCATGATGATAATGAAAATATGGTAGCACTCTTTACAGCTGTCAACTCGACCGTCACTTTTGAAAAAAAAACGAATATTCTGTAGTTATTGTAGTTCTGAAAATAAAGTTATTGTGTGAAACATGAAATTGTATCGAGTTCTGATATGGAGAAAATATCGAGAAAGTTTCCACAAAAGTTTAGATAACTACCATGGAATAGATAACCCAACTCGTCCTTTACTAAGGAGTGATATCGCAGCTCGTCCTTGTAACGACCATCTCATCTCTGACCCTATCCTTACAAGGCCATTGCTACCTTTTCTTCCGGCTGTGCTCAGGGCTTGGGGTGGTGATCTTGCCAGTAAGAATAGGCCTCGGTCAATCACGATAAACTTTAATATTATAGGTAGCAAATCAAAATTAATTACATTGGCAGATATAAGTAGTTGTTATAAAGGAAGCTCTATTGAATAAGTGTGAGCAGCTATAGGTGTTTATGTCTCCTCGCTCGAGTCGAAAACCCTCCCAACCATGCCGACTCAAATATCTGGTCAGCCCACATATACTTTCTAATATGTCATACCTTCAATTTCGTGGATTATTGGATCAAGTTAGAAATTTAAAATATCATTATTAACATTTATTCAAACAAATAAATAAGAACTAAATTAATCCTATGACTCTTTGGAGTGGTGCAAATTCCAAAAATATTACATATACGGTAGTTAATCTCATAAAATTATAATTAAAGCCTTTCTTTCCTTTTTTTTGATGTCGTTAATAAATGTCTTTTTTGAAAAGTGACGTGAACTATATTCAATAAGAGGTTATATGGACCAGTAACTTATAAATACTATATAGAAATAATATAATTAATACTCACAAATTTAATTACTCCGTCTACAAGCACTTGTGGACTGCTTAGTTGTTAATTCGTGCATTCAAGGATTCCAAAGATGTCTTAAAATTAGTTATTCTATGTGTATGTTTGTTAAAAAGTAAAAGGATTGTCATTTCAGATAGTGAGCGAGGTGATTGTAAAATTACCCATTTTTTTAGAGGTAGATTCTCTGCGCCGAGATACTTATATATAATCAGGAATTAACGTATGAAAACGTAAGACGGTATACGTAATTTCAATGATTTTGACTTCACAGCATTCGAAAATTTGTCAAATAGGCTCCAAGTTCCCCCATTAGGGATTTTTTTTCCTTTGACAAGGCCTTGTATTCGGGAGATCTTGGTTTACACAGATAGTTTGCCTTATGGTCTGTTCCAAATTTTAGTTGCGAATATCTCTTGGTAAGTATGAAATCATCATCTTCAAATATCTTTTGTCTATTCAGTATTTATGCGAAATGTCATATTCGATTTACGCTCCAAAATTGTCTGAATGTGGTTCAAAATTAAAGGCTGTGGGATCAATATCCCACAGCTAGGATCTTCTGGGGCCGTCCAATGCGTAAGCTATTAAAAAAAACAAGATTCCTTCTATCACCCTTGATATCCAGGTTCTAACACACGGAATTACCAAATGTCGCACTGCCAATCGTATAAATATTCTCCTGATACACGACTTTTAATATAAATTGATGTATCCGCGTTTCCAAATTATACTCGTATATAAATTTGCAATTCGATTGTCTATCTATTTTTAAAATGTATTTATAGATTTTCCTTTTTTTCTCACAACTAATGAAAATTTTAAATGAAAAATGTCTATTTCGATATGAAAATACAATTTCCTGGCCTGTTTTCATGGGACAGTTTTTCTATTCCCTCAATTTTCAAAGTATTTTAGGTGAATTTGAACCAACTTGCAAAAACAGATATACAACTTTTGTGAACCTCACATCCTTTACTAAGGAGTAGATAACCAATCAACTAAGGCGTAGGTAACCCATCTAGTCCTCTTTTAGGGAATAGATAACCCAACTCTTCGTTTAGTTTTAGGAGCATGTAACCAACCTTGTTTTCAACTAAGTAGTAGATAACTGAAGTGGTCATCTACTAAGGAGTAGATAACCTAATTGGTGTCAACTAAGAAGTAGCTGACCGATGTGGTCCTCTACTAAGGAGTAGATAACCAAATTTTCCTCCAATTAACGCATAGATAACTCAATAGGCCCTCTACTAAGAAGTATAGTATAGCCCAACTCTTCGTTTACTAAAGAGTAGATAACGCAAATGGTGGTCATCTAAGACGAAGATTATCGAACTAGTCATATACCAAGGAGTAGATAACCAACTCTTCGTTTACTAAGTGCCGATTCACACGAGGCAACTCCACGTGCGGCCACACTGCCCATCATGGGAGAGCGTGGCAGGAGGAATAGAAAGGGGAATTCCTCTCTTTGTATTCCTCCTGCCTGCTTCTCTCTTGAAGATTGAGGGTCTAAAGAGTAGATAACGCAACTGGTCGTCAACTAAGCCAGCTGATCCAATTAGTCAGTCTGCAGTTACATGATACTTTTTTTTAAGTATTAAGTGTACTTATCGGCGTTTTGTGTGCGAGGGCGGCAGTCGGAAAGGGGGGGGGGGGAAGTATGCCGTACTCGTACTTGTCGTACTCATTTTTTGTGTTTTTCATTCGCACTTGGAAAAAACAACAATTCACACAGTAAAAGCCGAAATAAAACAAATGAAAATAAGTATAAGTATTGAAAAAAAGTACGTGTGTGAACGTAAATACTTTTTCAAAAGAGAATAAGTCGATAAGTTACTTTAAAAAAAGTACCATGTAAATGGGGACTTACATGATACTTTTTATTAAGTCGGCGTTTTATGGCGAGAGAGGCGGTCGGAAACGGGGGCGAAAGTATGCCGTACTCATTTTTTGTGTTTTTCATTCGCACTTGGAAACAACAACAATACAAATGAAAATAAGTATAAGTATTGAAAAAAATACGTGTGTAAACGTAAATACTTTTTCAAAAGAGAATAAGTCGATAAATTACTTAAAAAAAAGTACCATGTAAATGGGGACTCATAAATAAATCAGTGTTCCATCAGTCAGGGCGCAAGAAATTGCTGAAATTTGCTTTGGACGGTATGATTACGTGTATTTGCAAGCAGCTGATCAACAAATTGTTTAACAATGAAATAGTTTCCAATGACTCTATACCAGTGGTGCCCAAACACTTGTTTTCGGCTTTTTCATATACACAGCCCGAGCGTCAACGAAAATAAAAAAGAGAGCGTAAAAAACAAAACAAAATTGTTCAGTTGCTTGTTAGTAGTCAGCGAAGAAGGTCTATGTCGCTTTGTTCAATAAAATAAGTACACTGAAAATATTTTACAACAACGAATGATATTTTTTTATTGTATTTATTTTCAATTTAATATAAAATAATTTTGATTTTTTTACTTTTTGTTATTTTTTAGTTTTTCAATATATAAAATTATTTATATATATTTGTTTTCCCAATAAATTATTGGCAAAGAACACATGTAACTATTTTCTTGAAGAACATTTTTTTACTACATATGCATTGTTTTTATGTTTATTTCTTTTTTATTGGCTTCATTGCTAAAATTGAACACACAAAAACATAAATAGTAAAACAATATAACAACGTAAACAAACAAAACCAAGTGATTTTGTTCAGTGCAATTGTACCACTACAATCTCTTTTTTGTGCACCTAACTAACACATTCTCATTTCTCTTTGTGGGCACCACTGCTCTATACCAGCGATGGGCACACAATACTTCTACAAAATGTTTATGTATTTGTGAGAAGTGTTAACACTCTCCTTATGCATTGCGAGAAATGATATATGCATTTTCCTGACATATATTCGTTGAGTAAGATAATAAATAAAGTCGACAACGAAAGTCATGAAGTAGATTTGGGGTTATTATACGCGTACATAAAGAAATCAAACTTTAATTATGTTATGATTAGCCACATACATATTTATTATGCTATGTAAAGTAATCAATCCAAATTTTTGAAGAAAAGATCTACACACTCCTATTGATTATGCCATATTCTTTATTTAATTAATTGTTTATTTGTTCTGCTAACCGTTTTCTTTAAAATCTTTAAAAGATAACAATATATATGTACATTTAAAATTATTTTAAAAAATTCGTTACTTTATTTAATTTTGACAAAAAGAAAATAATATATACATTTCTACAGTAATATAATAAATAATTTAAACTTTTATTGAGAAATGTTTATGAATTCTTCGGTAAAAATACAATACATACTAAACTTTATTCAGGTACTTGAAGCATGTATTAATTTTTTCTTTATGTGCACGCTAAGCAACAAGCGACGACACAACCTCGTCGATTGAATGTTCAAGCGCGACTGTATGATAGTGAACTCAAAGAAAGTAGATTTATAAAGAAGTTCCGTCCCAAAGCGAGTATTCTATCAGTGACGAACGAATAAAAATTTGATTTCGGCGAGTGATTTTTTTTAACATTTTAAGACCGATTTTCGAGATTTTTTTGTTATTATCATATTTAGAAAATTAATATCGTTCGTTAAGTACCAAAAAAGTTCAAAAAAAGACTCCAGAAAACTATTTTTTTCGCGCTTCAAAATCATTCCTATTCGTTCGTAACTCACGCAAATGTAAACAAAGTCACGACGGAACATCTTTATAAATCTACTTTCTTTGAGTGAACTCTCATTCAATGTGTGTGCTCATGTACACGTGAGAGGAAAAACCCCGGTAGTGCTTTTGCCCATCGCTGCTCTATACTGACAAAGAACACGCGAACTACCATATAACATTACTCACAAAGTGAGGGTATATGCTAGGGATGATAATTGAGAGTAACCAAATGGTACAAAAATCGATCTAAAAAGGTACTTTTTCGACCCAAAAAGTACCAATTTTAAAATTTGATTAAATTCTTCTTGAAATATTGAGATAAAAATTATTAAGATCCAGTAATACATGAACAATTTCTTGATAACAGGCTACTAAAATCTTATATACGCAATAATAAACCAATATTTACGGAAATTGATACAAAATCATTTTTGATGCCTATTGAAAATGGGGCATTCCGGTCGATGTTTTGATTTAGACTCTACATATATAGAGGTACCTTCCGATTAGAATTCTTGACTCTCTAAACAACGAATATTTAACCGATTATGATGAAATATATTTCATATTGCATAAAATCATCTTTAGAAAAAAGGGATTCATGTCGGTACAGTTTAAATATAAAATTAATTGACTTTACATTTTATTTTATATATATACGATTATACCCCACGTGATGGTTCCAGACGTATTTGAGTTTTTGGAGTAGCTGCCACGTTTTACAAGAGCCAAACATATTTTTTGGCGTTGCGTAGCTATGTCGGACCATGTCGAAAGAGCATGTGTACGACTTATATGTATAACTTCTTTGAAATAGTATCAAATGTGTCGCGGGAGTATTACGGTACTTTGTGTGTCTGAAAAGTATCGAAAAAAGTACTAAAGTATCAAATTTATCATCCCTGGTATATGCGAATGCAATTTTCTTATTTTTCATTGCGATACAAACGTTCATCGTTTTGCTCATTTTACGTGCAAATGCACGTAAACGTACTGACCTCATCCAAATTCAAGCAGATCATTTACAGCAGGGCATCGAACAATCATATAAAAAATATTCAAGCCACCAAAAAACTGACTAATAAAATAAAATTGAAAAATTGTATTTATCTTGAAAATTTTCTCGAAAATGTATTTTTTTTAAAATATATAAAAAAAATAAAAAAATTCGATTGAATTTTCTACAAAAATTTTGGAAAATTTCAATATAATTAAAATTGTTCTACAAAAATTCTTGAAATTGTATTTATACCATACACCACTCTGTGGTACAGTAAGTTACTTAAAAAACTGCCATGTAAATGGGGACTTACAAAAAAAAAAACGGGGAAAAATCGATAACTACATTAGTAATCGACAATTTGTAGTTATCGCATGTGGAAATTTGATACAAATTATCTGTACTTTTATTTAATGCTATATTAAAAATTAAATGTCAATAGAAGAATTCAGGCAATTTTTGTTTTTTTTTCCTTTTTAGTTTTCTTTGCAGTGCATGTAATAATTATATGTTTTATTGAATTTCTCTATATAAAGGGTGGTCCAACCATAATGCACGATGTTAATTGTGAGTCACACGTGGCGAGTATTTGGCTGATATTTTGTTTCACACATAATTGTTGTAGAGATCCTTCTATCATAATAAAAAATATTAAGATAATTCTCTGAATTATTTACAATTAACATCGTGCGTTTTATATGTAATTTTTAATTTAGCATTAAATAAAAATATACATAATTTGTATCAAATTTCCACAATCGATAACAACAGATTCTCGATTGTTATTATATAAATCAATAACTATATCGAAAAAAAATCGTTAAGTTCCTATTTACATTGGCTGAATGTTCAGCAGATTATCGGCGTTTTGTAGGAGAGAGAGGAAAGAGAATTAGAGAGAAAAGAGAATTAGTCGTTCATCTGCTGAAAAAATTGTCAGTCTAAATAGGAACGAACTATCTTTCCGTCTATTTTAATTTGATAAACAAAAAATCGATTTCGATAACTGAGTTATTTAAAATTCTTATTTAATTTTTCTCACAATTGCGCAAATTTTTGTAAAAAAAAACTTGTTTTCGATTTTTTTTTAATTTTTGATATTTCGAGAACTAAGGTAGTTATCGATTTTTTTACGTTCCCTCATTTTTTTCTCATATTGAGCCCATTTGACAAAAAATATGCAATTTTTGTCGATAATTCTATTTTTTTTTATTTTTTTTTTCATTTGATTTGTAAATTTTGAATACATATTTCGATAGCGAAGGTAGTTATCGAAAAATTTTATTTCATTTTTTTTACCATAATGAGCCTACTTTACAAAAAAAAAATAATAATTTTTTATCATTTTCGATATTTCAATAATGAAATAAAGTTAGTTATCGAATAACTAACTTTATTTCATTTTTTCTCATAATGAGACTATTTTACAAAAAAAAAGGTAAACTTTTTTAGATTTTTCTTTCATTCTTAATATTTCGATAACTAACGTAGTTTCGAAAAATTATATTTTTTATTTGTCCTCATTTTTTTAATATTGAGCCCATTTTACAAAAAAAAAGATAAAATATTTTCGATATTTCGATAACTAAGGTAGTTATCATTTTATTTATTTTTTATCATAATGAAATAATTTTTTTTTAATTTTTAATATTTCGATAACCAACGTAGTTACCGATAAAACTTTATTTATTTTTTCACATTTTATTCGCATAATGGGCGCATTATTTAATAATGCGCCCATTTTTGCACTTGCACTGGAAACAAATTTAGTCCTACACCTCGTAAATCTACTTTAGCAGAGTCCTAACACAAAGTACACTTGCTCTTTGGATGGGTTCTCATGCGTAGCATGCGTCCAAACTGGAAATGCCTCACAGTGCGACTTTCAACAGCCATTTTATGGTTGTTTAATGCGATTTGGTGTCTACACACAAATCTAATGAGTTTCTAGAGGCAATATGTACCACCACCAAAAGTACTTTGTCTCTGAATGAAATTCCATGAAACCTGATTTAATGATTGGGAGGGGAAGGGAGGGAGTTCGGGTCGAAAGTTAGTTATGCTCTGTGGGTTGATGTAGAAATTGGAAATGTTTTTCTGTTTTTTGTTACATCATTTATCACAAGACTTAATTAAGGCTTGTATAGTTCTTTATTTGAATAAAACCAAGCAGGAGTAAATTTGGAATAAAGCTACTGTTACATAAATTGCGTTTTCAATAACAAATATTTACTAAACTAAAACTGAACTGACAAGAAACAATCTTCAAAATTTTTCCGAGCTCAGCTTGAAGTTGACCTGATCCCTGTAGTACTTATTTGTCCATCCCGATATCACTTGTGGTGGATGATCTGCGTCCGTGGTAACACCGGCTGACAACCTAGCTTAAACTACTTACATACGTACACATTAAAATGAAAATAATAAAGTACTTTCGACGAAAATTAAAATTTAAAAATACAAATTATTCACAAAATTTTTCTTTTATATTTTTCCGCGTTCGTAACGCCAAAGAAGGCCAAAAAACGTTATCTACATGTATTGGACAATATGACTGTTAAGCAGTGTGAAATTGTTACTTGGTGAAACACATTCTTCTTTTACCTTTGTTCATCTGCAATAGATTGACAAAAATACATACATAATAAATAAGCAAGATCCAAATCGCATTTTTCAAAGCTTATTGTACACAAAAACATCATAATTTCAAGTTTATCATAATAATCTTAGCTTACCATACATTGAAATCATAGAAAAAACGCGGATTACCAACATTATCTTCATCTCCTGTTTCACCTATTGAGTAACCAAATCGTTCATTAGACAGTTACAGTATGTGTTCTATAAAGTAAACTAACCGTTAAACATATATTTTTCAGGGCTTGTACAATTTTCGGAAAAGTTATTGCCATCGAATAATAACATCCATATCTTAAGAAGTATTCGCTGTAGTGGTAGTTAAAGTAAACAAAGTCAGATCAAAACTAAAACTGATTACAACAAAACTTACGTTATCATTAGGTTTAAATTTCCAAATAGTTAGTGGCTTCGTTGATCTATTTTTATATACATTTAAAACTTCAGAGGTAAATGAGTCTCCCAATACTACGGAACATAGTAAATGTATCACACGCAATTTACCGCAACTCTTTATTAAGTCCAGAACTCCCTCCCCGGTAAATCCCTTACAGTTATTCAAGTTGATAACTTCTAAATCCTGCAGAACTGCTAGTGTCTGTAAGCATTCATCGTTGAGACATGTGTTGTTGGGACACATAAGTGTCTTTAGCTTTTTTAGTTGAGCAATATGTGTGAAATCAAGTAAAGTCAGTTCGCACGAATCTACGCATAAGGTTTCAAGCTGATTGCCCAAATGTACTGCTAATTCCGGAACCATGGGATATTGTGAATTAGTAAAATAATCTTCATGCAGTTGAAGATGTTTTAATTTCGGTAATTCAGCCAGACGATGCATTACATGTTCTATATGAAAGTTGATATGAAGCGTTTCCAATTCACTTAGATGTATTACAATATTTTCGTATGTTATTTCATTTAAAAGTTTTGGGCAATTTCGAATTTTGAGTATTTTTAATGCTTTAAGATTTTCATAAATCTCCTTAAAGTGACACGGTTCAACACTTTTGCAGCGATTCAGGCATAAACTTTCAAGATTGATAAGATCCTTAATGTATCTTCCTGTGAAATAAAATAAAGTAACAAAATTCATCAATCGTTATCGTCTGTACCAACAAATTACAAGGCCTATTTGCACTGTCCTTGGCTGCACTATTTTTTTTATTCCCACATCATTAAATATACTAAATATTATATTAATAAATATTTCGTTTAATTTATACAAAATATAACAACTGAAAGACGTCTAATTTTTTAAAGGAAATCTCAAATAACTGTAATTTTTCGAAAATTTTCCAATATTTTGTCAGCCAATGATAGCAATTGTTCTTGGTTCAATAAACTCTGCCAACTTTCATAATTATCAGATATAAAAGACAACTTATATAAAGCTTAGATGTATGATAGTAGGTGGCTTTATCTAAATTTAAACACATCTGCATCAAATATGATCTTTCTTGGATCGTCTTTTGAAAATTGTCATAATGGTTGGATACAAAATACACCTTCTTTAAAAGCACAATTAGATCTGTATTTTGATTACAAGTGTACAGGCAGGTAAACGGACATAGCTAAACCTACTCAGAAAATGATTTAATAAGTCAACAGATATAATAGATGTTGGGTCTGCCTCGTCTACTTTTATGTATAATAAAAACTGCACAAAGCTTGTTTGTTCCCTGTAGAACAGTGTAATGAAGAGCAGAAAAAGCGTTATTGAAACCAAATTAAGAAATTTCTCCATTATAATAATAATTTTGTGGATTTTTTTATAGGTGTTCATGTTCATATTTTTAATTGGTTGTCCACTGCTTTCTCTTTCCGATATTACGGTAAACACGAGTAGAAAAGTGAATGTTCTGTCAGGCCGCCGAGTCTTATACACACTCCAGTAAAGATCGCATTCCAACTATATTAACAAAATAAATATTCAAATAAATCAGAAACCAACGGAAATACTTTTACTGCTGAGTGGATTTGAGCTATGTAATTGAGTTGTGTAGGGTCCTTTGTATAAAAATATACATACTTTACGATTATACTGATCAACCTACCATGGAAGGGTTTAGCAGTAGAGGAATATCCGACATGATAAAATTTAAAAATCCCATACAATTTGTTTCAACATTTTTTCGAGTCCAAAATGCCAAACAATATTTACATCCCTTGGACAAATGAATGTTGCATAGTCCCGGACTTCGGTGTTTCTGTTGAAGGACTTATACTAGACTTGACCTACACAACTTTTCATTGATCAAAGACTTTCTTACCTGATATTTCATAATTTCCGTACAACGAAAGACTCTTTAAAGCAGGCATCTTACTTATAATAGAAATACAATCATCGCTGAGGTTCGCATTGTGAAGTTTTAATTGTGTAATTGACATATTCCGCGACAGGATCTTGGTTACAATGTGCGTTGTCAAATTGACATTCATTATGGTTAACTTCTTCAAATTTGTACAGAATTTACCCAAGAGCTTTGGGATGTCTGAGTCTTCACAACCGTCGAAGTTTACATTATTAATTTGTGATCCAATCATTTGCAAAAACGGACGAGTTTTGCATAGTGTTAGGCAATCAAATAGATCGGAATTTATAGTTTTATATTCACTCCTAGAGAGTGTAACAAATACATTAGTTAAACGGCGACAAGTAAGAGCCAAGTTAAGTTGATCGAGAGGGTATAATTTTTTAAATATAATTTCTAAGCAATCGTCGTCTAGTTTTAGGATTGATGCATTATCTGTTCTATCGACTGTGTGGTTATCTCCTGGGGCATTGTTCTCCATAAGGGCGCGGGGTTGATACCAACTATGACAGGCATAGACATTTACACATCTGCCATTTATAGTATGATTTCCATTCAAACATCTGAAATATATATATAATATAGATACTCAAAGCAAATTCAATTAATTGTCGCAATAAAGGGTGATTTTTTGACAACTTTCTTTTTTCGTGTCTTCATCATTAACCATAGAATTGTATACAGACTCAACATTTTTTTTTATATATTTCTCTAAATTGCGTGTGTTCTTTTTTAAATCAAATCCGAAAGCTCTTAAAAATTACTCTATATTTATGTATCAAAGATCGTTTGCTTACTTCAGGGCGTCTTCAGGATGAATGAATTTTATGTCACAGAAATTCCATAATATTTGAACATCTTTGATCTCTCCGAATTTTTTGAAATAATTGAGTATTTCATCTTTTGTGATCTATATACATGAAGAAAGATATTAGATATTAGAAGTAGTATGTACTAACTTTCCAAATTTAATGCACCATGTAACAGAACAAACATTTATTTTTTTACCTTCTTACAAAAGGGGCGGATGCGTACATTGTAAACCAAACCATTATTGAATGTAGAATATGCCTTTCCGTTAACGGCAAAGAAACCCTACACTAAAAAAAAAGCGTACTGAAAATCAATGAATTTTTCGTAAAGTTTAAGATTTCGGCAATGATTTCGAGCCAAAGACAATCGCTATAAAAATAAGAAGGTTTTATAGTTAATTTAAAGACGTGAATAGTACTTGTTTTGAGGATGCATTTCATAGAATTAAGAATTTTGGGTAATAAAAATAATTATGTTTGGTCTTAAAATAAGCACATTTTTGCGTAAATTTAAGTATGTCGCGTGCTTATTTTTAGTAAAATATCATATAATTTAAAACATTATCGTAATAAAATTTAAAATGTTTGTCCTTGATATAAGAATATACTGGTAATTAATTTAAGGCATACATGAATTTAAATACAGTTTTTTTAAATATGTATGGAAAATTCGTTACATTATATTGATTATAATGTTACTCTTTTAAATGAATCATTTTCTTTGAAATCATTTAATATTCATAGAAAATTCAATAACACAACACTTTATCTTTCTAAATATATATTTTATTTGTTATATTTTATATTGCATTATATTTTTATACAAAAAAATATAATACATATTACGGATAACCTTGAACATTTTATAATTTAAAACAAAATGTAATTGTATAAAGACAAATCGGCCAACACACTATGAAGTTTGACTTTTATTCGAATATTGTATTGTTATGTATCGATTCTATAGCGGGATTCGTTTCTCTATTTGTTGTCCATGAACAATTTTTATCGGAACCGACCTTAATGATTTTTAACCTAGAATTTGGCTGGAATTTGAATAGAAATTATATAAAACAAATATTATATTATTATATCATATACATAGTTTGTATGCTCACTCATTTCCTGCAATTTGTAAATTTTTAATTTTTCATATATCCAAATAAAGTTCAATTGCGCGAACTGAAATGAAAATAATTTGAATATAAGTCAAACAGAATGATTTATATACGATAAAGTATTAAAATAAATTTTATCATAAAACTGTCACAAAATGTTGAAAAATAAGAGATATATTAAAATCTTTGGAATATACTTACTTCCACTGAAATATTTAGTCACTCTTCTACGACACAAATTCTCATAATAGATCCATACAAAATTTGCTGTACTAAAAGTTAAAAAAAAATATTTATGTAAGATATTATTAATAATAGTAACTGATTGTTTTGAAAGTGGCGAAAGTGAAATTTTTCATATAAATTAAATTAAAAATAGTTTTCTCAAAAAAATCAATCGTGACTTAGATTTTAAAACCTTAAGTTTTGTTAGCAAACAAAACTACAAAAACTTATTAAAAATTACTTCTGTAAAACAAAAGCTAATGCTGCTTATGGCATTCTTAACCCTGGTGTTAGATTAGCAAATCTGTACGAATCCTAGATTAAGAGTCCATTTGGTCAACATTAAATTTTTCATATAAAATGAATATGGAAGACAATATTTTATATTTATTTTTATTCAATACTTCGTGAAAAGAAAGCAGCTTATTTACAATTATTTTTGAGCAAAAACGCTCATTATTTTGATTTTAGTAAAACAAAAATATCCCTTGGACCAAATTATAAGGCAATATTTATACATACATATATTACCGTTTATAAAGGAAACAATACAAAAATTAGACCAAACGGGCCTAATCTAACAGCAGGTTTAATTATGAAGTACTTATGAAGCAATTATGAACACGAAATCAAGGAAAAATTTAAACTAAAATTCAAAAAAGGAAAACATCTTTTTAAATAAATTATATTTGGAAAACTTTTTAACAATAACTTTGTTTGTGTGAAAACACGTATTTTATATGTGAACGTCAGTTCGCAAATATATTTTGTTCTAATACATTAATATGTATATGCGTTCCAAATTAAATTTCTTGATTTTCAAATAAAATATATTTGTTCAGAAATACATAATATGTACTTACAAATATTGTTTCCAAATCTATTGTTTCCAAATCTCACTTATTTGTTGTAATTTATAAATGGCATTTAGCACTGCATTTTTCATATATCCATCACATTTATCTTCAAATATTGCGTGATCTAAAATTAAAATAATTAAATTTTTTCTAAAAATAAATCAAATAAAATTATCTATAAACTAAAAAAAATGCAAATAAATTTTATCATATCACAATTGGAAAACGCTGAAAACTAAGAGAAATATAATATATAATATAATACTTACGTTGAAATATTTTGTAAAATTTGCCATTCTTCTCACAAAAGACCCATTCTAAAATTATTTTACTAAAAAAATTAAAAAAGATAGTTATATGTATAACATATTATTAATAATAAATGTCTATATTGCCACAAATAATTTTACATTTCTGCATTATGCGCTGGTATTTTTAATAAATAAATACTTTCAATTAAAATGTGTTTTGTTAATTTTGTAATTGCCAATAAGATGTTTATTTCAGAATAATAATATTATTTTTCACGTACGTAAACATTTTCCCATTGTCTCAGTATTACAAAATCTATTACTCACATTTTTATCATCAATTTGGCACAAATCTCTTCACAGGACTTACAAACAAGATCTCCTTCAAAAACGCATGTACATCGCCATAAATAAAATACAGCAAAAATAACTATGACACACGCACTCCCTTATCACAGAGATCGATGGTGACGCCGACGGCATAACCACATGCATACACACATGTACACGACGGTTTCATTTGTTGTTGTTGCTATGCTTTAGCAAAAATAACTGTTAACAGCCCATATTAAAATTATTTTAGGTGCAATATGCACGTATGTATTCACGTATACTTACATATTCACAGCAACCAAATTTTTTCACAATCCGCGTCCCGAAAACAGACAACCGTTTCCTTCCATTGCTTGTAAATAACTGACGATTTAAAAGAAAACGAACAGAACTGTTCTCTATTTTCTCTTCTAGCATTCCATAACAATTATTTATTCACACATTACCAAACAAAACTGATTCTCCGAGCGAGAGAGGGAGGGAGAGATTGTATAATTCTCTCGTATGTATTCTTAAAAATAATGACAATAGTCATAAAATTTATTACCAAGACAGCCTTTCCTTTAAGGGGAGCATAGCCTTAAATTTATTACTCAAATATCTCATACTGTTAATTAAGTCCGATTCGGCATTAAAACTATGACATGTCTACGTCATAGTGTTAATGTAAAAAATCCTTAAAAGTATTGAAATATTACTTAAAATAATGCGGATTGGAACAAAAATAATGATTTTTTTCTTTAATTTAAATGCGTACATTTAAAGAAGCGCGTACACAAAACTAATGATTAGATAGTCATTAATTCAAATTCAAAAAACTTTATATTAAGGAAAATTTCGTAAAAAACGTGTAAATTTTCATTATTTTAATGAAAATTTTCATTGAATTGATGCCGAGGTAGCATACTTAATATAAGAATGTGTCATCATTAGTTTTATTACTATTTTTTTTTTCAGTGTATAAAACAATATTATTTATATTTATATTGCTAATCGTTTCCGTTTATCCTCTACGATAAAGTACTTTGGAAAAATCAAAGCTTTTGTTTGTTTTCAAATTTTGTTTCTCAACAAATAGCCAGAGTTCACAATTTGAACTGGTCCAATAAAAACGCACGATGTTAATTGTAAATAAAACAAACAGTTTTCAGAGAATTATCTTAATATTTTATATTATGACGCCCGAGCGTCAACGAAAATAAAAACAGAGAGCGTAAAAAACAAAACAAAATTGTTCAGTTGCTTGTTAGTAGTCAGCGAAGAAGGTCTATGTCGCTTTGTTTAATAAAATAAGTACACTGAAAATATTTTACAACAACAAATGATATTTTTTTATTGTATTTATTTTCAATTTAATATAAAATAATTTTGATTTTTTACTTTTTGTTATTTTTTAGTTTATGAATACCTATATAAAATTATTTATATATATATTTTTTGCCCAATAAATTATTGGCAAAGAACACATGTACCTATTTTCTTGAAGAACATGTTTTTGTGACATATGCATTGTTTTTATGTTTATTTCTTTTTTTATTGGCTTCATTGCTAAAATTGAACACACAAAAACATAAATAGTAAAACAATATAACAACGTAAACAAACAAAACCAAGTGATTTTGTTCAGTGCAATTGTACCACTACAATCTCATTTTTGTGTAACCTAACTAACACATTCTCATTTCTCTTTGTGGGCACCACTGCCTTAAGGTGTGACTCACAATTAACATCGTGCATTGTGGTTGGACCACTCGTTATTTGTTCTACCAAAGAATAGTCGATTAAAAATTATGGAATTCCCCCGGTTAATGTCTTATGTGCTCAATCATATGACGAAGTAAATGTAATCATCACTACACAAAACACAAATCAAGAGATTGATGTAATGAAATTCACCTTTTTTGAATCCATCCTTATTGCAATACGAAGAAATTCACTTATATATTTACAAAAACCGATCCGATTTCTATTCTGCTTCACTTGATGCTTTTTAATTTTGTGTTACGGATAACGAAGCCCAAAAATTATATTATTGACGACGGCAAAACACAATTTTATCAAAGCCTCATCGCGGGTTAATGACTGCGTTACAGTAACGTAATACGTGCTACACACGAGGCAATTTTTCCAAGCAAAAATTGTCTTGTGTGAATCCCGACTTAGCCTGGGTTAGGTAAATGTAGTAGTAAGTCCTCATTCACACTCGGCAATTTTTTCCCAAGCAAGTGTCGAAGTTATTAATTGTGCTGTTCCCACTCTGCAGTGTTTTCCAAGCAAGTGACGAAGTTTGTTGGAGAGAGAGCTCTTTCCGCCTGCCTCTCTCACCCACAAACTTTGACACTTGCTTGGAAAAAATTGCCCCCATTAGGCACATGTAAATGAGTGCAAAACAGACCGTAGCGATCATCCAGGGGAGCCGTGAGTATGTTTAATAAAGAAATTGGGTCAGAATATTTAATATCGATCTATGTGGTTTATTTTTGGCTAAAATGTTTATAAGCAGTTACAAAAAGGTGAAATAAATCTCGCTATAATTTTGTTGTTTAAATTTTATGGGTTTTTGTGTTTTACGAAATTTGTAATTGCTCTCGAACGGCTGAACCGATTTTTGCAAAATTTACTTTGTTTTAAACAGAATACAATGCGCCATTTTTTGTAAAAAAAAATTGTGCTATATACTGTTCTGGAAATGTGAGAGTGCGACGAATACTGTGTGAAAATTTTAAGAAAATCGAATGTGAGAGTGCGACGAATACTGTGTAAAATTTTAAGAAAATCGAAGGGGGGGCAATTTTTTCTACAAAGGCTTTTTAAAAAACTTTCGTAAATTTTTTTTTAAAAAATTTTCCACAATTTTTTTTTACAAAAAATGGCGCATTGTATTCTCTTTAAAACAAAGTAAACTTTGCAAAAATCGGTTCAGCCGTTGGAGAGCAATTACAAATTTCGTAAAACACAAAAACCCATAAAAAAACCCATTTAAAAAAAAATTATAGCGAGATCTTATTTCACCTTTTTGTAACTGCTTATAAACATTTTAGCCAAAAATAAACTACATAGGTCGATATTAAATATTCTGACCCAATTTCCTTATTAAACATACTCACGGCTCCCCTGGATGATCGCTACGGTCTGTTTTGCACTCATTTACATGTGCCTAATGGGGTGCGGACATTAGTCCGGATTCACACTCCGCAATTTTTTCCAAGCAAGTGTCAAAGATTGTAGGAGAGTGAGGCAGAGAGCTCTTTCCCCTGCCTCTCTAAGTGCTGATTCACACTTCGACACTTGCTTGGAAAAAAATTGCCGAGTGTGAATGAGGACTTACTACTACATTTACCTAACCTAGGCTAAGTCGGGATTCACACAAGACATTTTTTTCCAAGCAAGTGTCAAAGTTTGTAGCAGAGTGAGGCAGGCGGAAAGAGCTCTCTGACATAAATATAGAAAAATATATTTCTTACAAATTTTTTCATAATATTTTAACAAATCATCAATCATTGTTTCATATTGCGGGCTTTTATTGGATCCGAGGAAATTTGAAACTACAAGCTTAAACGACCTCCATGCGGCAATTTCCTCCGACGTCAAATATGATTCAAAATTTACGTCTTTCATCAGTTTCTTTATTTTAGGCCCACCAAAAACGCCATCTTTGATTTTTTGAAAAGAAAGACTTTTAAATAAACTTTTTATATATGAGAGTGAATTGCCATCTTTCCTTAAGGCTTTAACAAAAATTTTAAAGAGCCCCAGCTTAAAAGGCAGTGGTGGCAAAATAATGTTTTATTTTTGGACGAGAGGTGTGTATTTTATGTTGTTTTCACCCACTGTAATGTGTATTCTTGTTGGCCATTTCTTTCTTCTGTAATGATCTTCGCGAGCTCGGCTATCCCAGAGGCATAAAAAACAGCAATATTTTGTATATCCGCCTTGCATTCCACATAATATCCCAACTACTTTTAAATCGCAACAAATTTTCCAGTCATGTTGTTCATATTTTATGTATTTTATCAATTTAGCCATTGTTTCTTATGATTCCTTAGTGTTGACGGCATGAGCAATGGGAATCGACGGTTTCTGATTTCCGTTGTGCAAAAGTACTGCTTTCAAACTTTCTTTACTGCTGTCAACAAATAACCACCATTCTTTTGAATTGTATGTTTGACTAAGTTCCTCGAACAATCCTTGCAAAAGCATATGTTATCCACAGTTGTATAAAATTGTTTGTAAGGTATATCACGGACTCTATAATATGCTATGTTAACATCTGGAGCCAAAATATTGTACTGTTTCATCCCAGATGCAAGTAGTTCTGCCTTATCTTTGGTCAGTTCCAAATCTCTCACTAGATCATGGAGTTGAAAGCTATGACTTCTGACTCAAACTTGAATCGCTCAGACTTGAGTACTCAGTTGAACTTGCTGATGTTTCCGTAATTAGGCTAGGCTGTTAGCTATACTTGGACACTTGGGAATTGGTATTGTTTCCGAATGTGCAACTGGCAAAGTGACAGATTTTACTTCACCGTAATTTCAGCGAATGCTCCTTCTGGAGTAGGAATCTGTTTACTTAGACCAAAATAGCAGTAAGTTTCGTGAATGAACGGTTGTCTCCAAATCATTGGTATTCCAAATAGCACGTGATGTCTAAAATTAAAACGTTTTATTCCACAAAACATTGTAATACATTAATTGTAAAGTACTTACCGCATGTTTCCACTACTCCATCGAGCAAGATTTACATGGCACGAATTACATACACAAAATACTTGGTGTCCACGGTTCGTTCATATTTTCAACTCGTATACCAAAATATTGCACATATATTTCTTCTATTATTTTACTAAACTCACATCGATTTTTTAAATTATTAATAATAATATTTTCCGCAGATGTAGCAGAAATTGTCGGGATCATTACACATTGAAAAGTTCTTTGCATTTTACTCATACTTCGAAATATAACTTTATGATATTTTTCAGAAAATCGACTTATCTCTTTAAGGCGCTGAATTACACTAATTTATTAATAAGTAATTTCATTAATAAATTCCGGATTTAAGGTACAGAAGTTGCAGTACCTGTATTTTACTACCTGTATATACTACTGGGATGTTCATGCCCCTAAAAGGCGCAACTGAATGGACACCTCATAAATAAAAAACCACAAATAATGTTGAATGACCCTCTACCTGAGCGGATCTCATCCAATATACCTCTCACATTGCATATCATGTTCTATGGAGGGTTACGAACGGCCATAAAACCTCGTCCTCTCTATAATTTTATAATGTCTGACATCAATCCTCATAAAATAAAATCCAAGTGCAATGTCTCTTATATCTCTCTCACATATCGTCGGTTCAATGCTATTTTGTTCCATACGCCATTCTGTATGATCGGAGAAAAACGCAATTTATTGTTTGAGTAAAAACGGGACTGAAGAGTTACACACATTTTATTTCATAGGGTTCCCAACAGTGTTTGTATGATTCTCATGCATTTCTATGCCATTACATCCAAAAATAAGCAAGTTATAACAATTTTTGTACTTGGCATTTTGGTCCATATCCACTTTTATTTTAATATTTTTTCGTATTTGTATTACATGGACCACAAAAAGGGTCTGTATGGAAGGACACTAATGCACAAATTGTGATCGAAAGAACTTAAAATACTGAGTGAAAAAAATAGGGCTATAGAAAAATGGAGACATAGAACAAAAATATCGAAATTATTTTCCATTATTCAGAGTAAATCAAATTTACCCTACCAATATCTCGAAAACTAAGCGAGATAGGAAAATAATGATTGCAGATTCTGAAAGAGCATGCTTGGAACCCATATTATCAACTTCTAACTCAAAAAACACAAAAATGGCGTATGGACCAAAATAGCATTAAGCCGACGATATGGCGAATTCAAAATAAGCAAATACATCATTTAAAAAGAAAAAAAAATATGAAAGAAGATTTTTGAATTTCCCTAACATTTACAAAATGGCTTATAACTTTTACATCTATTCATAGATTTTTTCAAATAGACAGCATTAGCATGTTGGCTTTTTTATTATTTGGTTGTTTTTTCACTTAATTTTGATTTTACTTCACATTTAACTTTAGGGCGTTATTTCATTTGATTTTGGGTCATATTTCAGGGGGGGCTTGGGGGTTATTTCTTGGCACCCTTTTTCCCCTTTCGTTTGAATTTAATATTGACTATATCGGGGATGGGTACATTTTTATGGGCCCTAGGGACCTACCAGGTCCCCTTTTTTAATTTTTCACATTTAGCATCTACTCATCGTCCCCTTTCGTTTTAACATAATAATATTGACTCTCTCGGGGACCGGGCCCATATTTTGGGTCCTGAGGGCCCCATGGGTCCGTCCCGAACTTTTTGACATTTTTTTGTTTTTGAGGCCATTTTGGTGGTGTTGTGCCAAATTTCAAAAAAAAAATCGGTTTTGCACCCTGTAAAGTCCAGTTTTGCAATGATGTCACAGAAAGAACGGTTGTCTTTGACGCTACCAAAGACAAAGGCCTTTGCTGACGTACATTCGCATCTGCAAAATACAGATGGCTACTTAACAATGTTCTCACTGGCATAGTGCATATTCACACATGCAAGGGTTTTCTGCAATTTTTTTATGCAAATCTCTTTTGAAATTGCATTTGCATTCAGACAACGTATTCTGTTTCGAAAAATTTTTTTCATCGTTCATTCTAATGTATGTCGCAAAATGTACATATGTTGAACAGAGCACAAAACTACGAATATTAAAGAAAAAAGAATGTGGAAATGTAAAAAAAAATCACCACTTTACAGCGAAAGAAAATGCAAAACGCATTGCAAAAAAATTGCAAGTACGGACGACTTTTTTTCTCCCCTTTACAGACTGCGTCCCTCTCCCACAAACACTGAATTCTGCGGGGGAAAATTGCAAGTGTGAATATGGACATACCAACGGGTTAGGCAAACGTAACAGCCTAACCCGGCCTGAAGTTACGGTTCAAATGACGTGGCTTTGACAAAATTTGTCTTGCCGCCGTCAACAATATAACTGTTAGACTTCGTTATTCGTGCGGCAATTTGTAGTAACAAAGAGAACAAAGTGAAGCGGAATAGAAATCGGATATTTTTTGGATTTTTTGTAAATTATTTAGTTCAGTTTTATATGATATTTCGGATATAACTGAATTCATTCGGACTGCTATAAATCTCAAGATATTTCAAGGTGAATTTCAACCTCTTGATTTGTTTTCGTCATTACATTTACTTCGGCATCAATGCTTTCATCTTTATATTTATTGCGCACATAAACAGGGGGAATTCCCTAAAATTTAATAAGTATTGTGAAATTCGTAATATCCGGATATACTCTAAGAATGAGTAATGGGTAACAATTCAGGTACAAAAACAAATTATTAAAAAACCAGTAAGGAAAGGCTAAAGTCGGGCGGTGCCGACTATATAATACCCTACACCACTCTCGTTTATATAAATTTACTTTTGGGACATTTTATACTTAAGTAATACCCTGTACCACAGAGTGGTGCAGGGTATAAAAAACGATTGGATCTAAAGAGCCAAATCGGATGAAACATATATATGGGAGCTATAGCTAAATCTTTACCGATTTTCTTCAAATTCGGCAATGTTGGTTCATGAATAAAGAAACTCTACCATTCTAAATTTCAAAACGATTGGATGTAAAATATAGCTTCTATAGAACTAAAGGGCCAAATCGGTCGAAAGGGCCAATAGGAGCTATAGCTAAATCTTAACCGATTTTCTTCAAATTCGGTAGTGTTGGTTCATGGATCAAGAAACTCTACCATTCTAAATTTCAAAACGATTGGATGTAAAATACAGCTTTTATAGGACTAAATGGCCAAATCGGACGAAACATATATATGGGAGCTACAGCTAAATCTTAACCGATTTTCTTCAAATTCGGTAGTGTTGGTTCATGGATCAAGAAACTCTACCATTCTAAATTTCAAAATGATTGGATGTAAAATACAGCTTCTACAGGACTAATGAGCAAAATCGGACGAAACATATATATGGGAGCTATAGTTAAATCTTAACCGATTTTCTTCAAATTCGGCAATGTTGGTTCATGGATCAAGAAACTCTACCATTCTAAATTTCAAAACGATCGGATGTAAAATACAGCTTCTATATGACTAATGAGCAAAATCGGACGAAACATATATATGGGAGCTATAGCTAAATCTTAACCGATTTTCTTCAAATTCGGCAATGTTAGTTCATGGATCAAGAAACTCTACCATTCTAAATTTCAAAACGATCGGATGTAAAATACAGCTCCTATAGGACTAAAGGACCAAATCGGACGAAAGATATATATGGGAGCTATATCTAAATCTGAACCGATTTCAACCAAATTCAATAGCGATCTTAACAGCCGCGAAATACTGTAAACTGCAAAATTTCAGAACGATCGGAGTGAAATTGCGACCTGTAGTCGACGAACAACTTTACATGGACAGACGGACGGACGGACGGACATCGTTAAATCGACTCAGCTAGTGATTCTGAGTCGATCGGTATACTTTAAGGTGGGTCTAGCTATAGTATTTTCAGGTGTTACAAACATCTGCCATGAAACAAACTTATAATACCCTGTACCACAGTGTGGTGTAGGGTATAAAATGAAATATAGTTATCACTGCAAGTTTCTCAGAACATAATCGTTAACAGAGTAAAAATGGATAACATTAGGACTTTATCGAAAAAGTACTTACAAATGAAAATACTGTTCCTTTTGCCCTACGCAGACATTTCAACACCGAAGACCCCTACATGTAGGGTCATTCCACTACTTCTGGCATGCATTCTTATTTTCGGTAATTTCTGTATAAAAATAATCGGCACTAAAGTGCGAATGAGAAACACGAAACGTATATTAGACTGTCTCCGCGATGAATATAACTACAAAATATTGCGGTTTACCGGTTTTAAATCAAAGCAAACAAGTGTTTTTTCAACATAGTCACAGTCTCGAAACATACATACAAGTGTAATTAAACAAAACAATTTATTTCCAAAGTTTTAATTAGTGATGTCAAACGGGGAATCCCGAATATCGAATAAAATATTAGGTGTTAGATATATTCTGTAGAAAATGTATACTAATAAAGCAAATTGTGGCTAAAATTCAGTTTATAGAGAGAGGTCAGCTCAGAAATTAAAAATGTTTTCACTACCCCTTCAAAATGACCCCAAAACAACAAAAATGCGGTCAATATTTTTCGGTCGGACCCATGGGGCCCTCAAGACCCAAAAAATGTAGCAAAAAAAAAGTCGAGCTCCATCTAGGGAAGGCCCAGGAGGGCCTCGAAAAATGGTCCTTGGGTCCACATATCATACGACTGCTCAAGTTAAAGGAAATTTTCCGTAGATTAGACGAATACGAGCAAGAATACAATTCAAGCGCCATCTAGGGAAGACCCTAAAGGGCCTTGAGAAATATACCTTGGGTCAACATATCATGCGACACCCTCAAATTGAAGGAAACTTTCCGTAAATTACGAATATCGAACAAATTTTCTTAAAAAAAAAGTAAAGAAAAATAAGAATATATTTCTTGCCAAAAAATTGCACATAAAGAAAAATGAAATTATTGATGTTTTTGATCGTTGACCTGCTGAGTATTCAGTTTTGATTATTGTTCGGCTTGAGGTCCTTTTTTGTAATTAAAAAAGCGATTTGATCTTTTTTTAATTATTTATTTTTATTTCCTATATTTCGACTAACTTCGTTAGTCATCATCAGGGAGTTTTAATCTAATACAAAAACACGAAAAACAGTTTCAAAAAACACAATTATTTAAACAATAATATTTTTAACATACAATTTTAGACTTCGCTTTTAAACAGTTCGACTTGCTTCCTTGAAATTACTTGTCAACTATTTTTTTTTCGTCCGTGCTTATTAATTATATGTCTATACATCTGAGAGCATTTATCTGTGTCTGTCTTATAGTTAAGTCTCTTCTCTTTCGGGATATTTGTTATAAAGAGCATCTCTAATGTGTATCGTCTGTATGGATTTTTCTCTTCTATTAATACATCTACATTATTGAAGTCAGTAGATAATTACATTTTTCGTCAACTAAGGCATAGACAACCCATCTGATCCTCTCCTAAGGAATAGATAAACTAACTCTCCGTTTGCTAAGGAGTATATAACCCACCTTGCAGTCAGCTAAGAAGTAGATAACCGAAGTGTTTCTCTACTAAGGAATAGATATCGTCATTGACGTCAACTAAGAAGTAGATAAACTAACTAATCTTCCATGTACAAAGGAGTAGATAACCGAATTTGCTGTAAATTAAGGCGTAGATAACTCAACTGATCCTCTGCTAAGAAATAAATAACCCAACTTGTCATTTACTAAAGTGTGGCGTACTTTCCCCCACATACATACATATTGTGCCATGATGATAATGAAAATATGGTAACACTTTTTACAGCTGTCAACTTGACCGTCACTTTTGAAAAAAACGAATATTCTGTAGTCTTGTAGCTTGTAAATAGTCTTTTATTGTAGTTCTGAAAATAAAGTTATTGTGTGAAACAAGAAATTGTATCGAGTTCTGATATGGAGAAAATATCGAGAAAGTTTCCACAAAAGTTTAGATAACTACCAAGGAAAAGATAACCCAACTCGTCCTTTACTAAGGAGTGATATCGCAGCTCGTCCTTTACTAAGGAGTAGATAACCAATCAACTAAGGCGTAGGTAACCCATCTAGTCCTCTTCTAGGGAATAGATAAGCCAACTCTTCGTTTGGTTTTAGGAGTATGTAACCAACCTTGTTTTCAACTAAGTAGTAGATAACTGAAGTGGTCATCTACTAAGGAGTTGATTACCTAATTGTCGTCAACTAAGAAGTAGCTGACCGAAGTGGTCGTTTACTAAGGAGTAGATAACCAAATTTTCCTCCAATTAACGCATAGATAACTCAATAGGCCCTCTACTAAGAAATATAGTATAGCCCAACTCTTCGTTCACTAAAGAGTAGATAAAGCAAATGGTGATCATCTAAGACGAAGATAATCGAACTAGTCATATACCAAGGAGTAGATAACCAACTCTTCGTTTACTAAGTGCCGTTTCACACGAGGCAACTCCACGTGCGGCCACACTGCCCATCATGGGAGAGCGTGGCAGGAGGAATAGAAAGGGGAATTCCTCTCTTTGTATTTCTCCTGCCTGCTTCTCTCTTGAAGATTGAGGGTCTAAAGAGTAGATAACGCAACTGGTCGTCAACTAAGCCAGCTGATCCAATTAGTCAGTCTGCAGTTACATGATACTTTTTTTTTAAGTATTAAGTGTACTTATCGGCGTTTTGTGTGCGAGGGCGGCAGTCGGAGACGGGGGGGAAAAGTATGCCGTACTCGTACTTGTCGTACTCATTTTTTGTGTTTTTCATTCGCACTTGGAAAAAACAACAATTCACTCAGTAAAAGCCGAAATAAAACAAATGAAAATAAGTATAAGTATTGAAAAAAGTACGTGTGTGAACGTAAATACTTTTTCAAACGAGAATAAGTCGATAAACAAGTAAGGAAAGGCTAAAGTCGGGCGGTGTCGTCTATATAATACCCTACACCACTCTCGTAATATTGAATAACTCTGATATATAAATTTTGTAATTCATGTATAAATTGTTTACATAAATTTACTTTTGGGACATTTAATACTTAAATAATACCCTGTACCACAGTGTGGTGTAGGGTATAAAAACGATTGGATCAAAGAGCCAAATCGGATGAAACATATATATGGGATCTATAGCTAAATCTTAACCGATTTTCTTCAAATTCGGCAATGTTGGTTCATGGATCAAGAAACTCTACCATTCTAAATTTCAAAACGATTGGATGTAAAATACAGCATCTATAGGACTAGCTAAATCTTAACTGATTTTCTTCAAATTCGGCATTGTTGGTTCATGGATCAAGAAACTCTACCATTCTAAATTTCAAAACGATTGGATGTAAAATACAGCTTCTATAGGACTAAAGGGCCAAATCGGACGAAAGATATATATGGGGGCTGTATCTAAATCTGAACCGATTTCAACCAAATTCAATAGCGATCTTAACAGCCGCGAAATACTCTAAACTGCAAAATTTCAGAACGATCGGAGTGAAACTGCGACCTGTAGTCGACGAACAACTTTACATGGACAGACGGACGGACGGACATCGTTAAATCGACTCAGCTAGTGATTCTGAGTCGATCGGTATACTTTAAGGTGGGTCTAGCAGTGTTATTTTCAGGTGTTACAAACATCTGCCGTGAAACAAACTTATAATACCATGTACCACAGTGTGGTGTAGGGTATAGTTACTTAAAAAGAAGTACCATGTAAATGGGGACTCATAAATAAATCAGTGTTCCATCAGTCAGGGCGCAAGAAATTGCTGAAATTTGCTTTGGACGGTATGATTACGTGTATTTGCAAGCAGCTGATCAACAAATTGTTTAACAATGAAATAGTTTCCAATGACTCTATATCAGTGGTGCCCAAACACTTGTTAGAACAACGAAGATTAATCAGCTTTTTCATATACTCGTACACAGCCCGAGCGTCAACGAAAATAAAAACAGAGAGAAACAAAACAAAATTGTTCAGTAGCTTGTTAGTAGTCAGCGAAGAAGGTCTATGTCGCTTTGTTTAATAAAAAAGTACACTGAAAATATTTTACAACGTGTGTGAACGTAAATACTTTTTTAAAAGAGATTAAGTCGATAAGTTACTTTAAAAAAAAGTACCATGTAAATGGGGACTTACAAAAAAAAAACGGAGAAAAATCGATAACTACATTAGTAATGATATTTTTTATTGTATTTTTTTTTCAATTTAATATAAAATAATTTTGATTTTTGTACTTTTTGTTATTTTTTATTATTGGCAAAGAACACATGTAACTATTTTCTTGAAGAACATTTTTTTGTTACATATGCATTGTTTTTATGTTTATTTCTTTTTTATTGGCTTCATTGCTAAAATTGAACACACAAAAACATAAATAGTAAAACAATATAACAAACAAAACCAAGTGATTTTGATCAGTGCAATTGTACCACTACAATCTCTTTTTTGTGTAACCTAACTAACACATACTCATTTCTCTTTGTGGGCACCACTGCTCTATACTGACAAAGAACACGCGAACTACCATATAACATTACTCACAAAGTGAGGGTATATGCGATTGCAATTTTCGTACTTTTTCTTATTTTTCATTGCGATACAAACGTTCATCATTTTGCTCATTTTACGTGCAAATGCACGTAAACGTACTGACCTCATCCAAATTCAAGCAGATCATTTACAGCAGGGCATCGAACAATCATGTAAAAAATATTCATGCCCCCATTCCACAAAAAAAATTGTCATAAATTATAATTCTCTTTTAATATGACTAGTAAAATAAAATTAAAAATTTATATTTTTCTTGAAAATTTTCTCGATCTTGTATTTTTTTGCAAAAAATTAAAAAAAATAAAAAAAATCGATTGAATTTTCTACAAAAATTTTGGAAAATTGCAAAATTTCAATATAATTAAAATTGTTCTACAAAAATTCTTGAAATTGTATTTATACCATACACCACTCTGTGGTACAGGGTATTATAAGTTTGTTTCACGGCAGATGTTTGTAACACCTGAAAATAACACAGCTAGACCCATCTTAAAGTATACCGATCGACTGAGAATCACTAGCTGAGTCGATTTAACCATGTCTGTCCGTCCGTCCGTCTGTCCATGTAAAGTTGTTCGTCGACTACAGTTCGCAATTTCACTCCGATCGTTCTGAAATTTTGCAGTTTAGAGTATTTCGCAGCTGTTAAGATCGCTATTGAATTTGGTTGAAATAGGGTTCAGATTTAGCTATAGCTCCCATATATATATGTTTCGTCCGATTTGGCTCTTTAGTTCTATAGAAGCTGTATTTTACACCCAATCGTTTTGAAATTTAGAATGGTAGAGTTTCTTGATCCATGAACCAACACTACCGAATTTGAAGAAAATCGGTTAAGATTTACCTATATCTCCCATATATATGTTTCGTCAGATTTGGCCCTTTAGTCCTGTAGAAGCTATATTTTACATCCAATCGTTTTGAAATTTAGAATGGTAGAGTTTCTTGATCCATGAACCAACACTACCGAATTTGAAGAAAATCGGTTAAGATTTAGCTATAGCTCACATATATATGTTTCGTCCGATTTGGCTCTATAGTTCTATAGAAGCTACATTTTACATACAATCGTTTTGAAATTTAGAATGGTAGAGTTTCTTGATCCATGAACCAACACTACTGAATTTGAAGAAAATCGGTTAAGATTTACCTATATCTCCCATATATATGTTTCGTCCGATTTGGTCCTTTAGTCCTGTAGAAGCTGTATTTTACATCCAATCATTTTGAACATGAATTACAAAATTTATATATCAGAGTTTTTCAATTTACGAGAGTGGTCCACCGACTTTAGCCTTTCCTTACTGTTTTTTTTTATAAAATTCCTTCAAATTTATGTTTTTCTAAAAAATTTTATTGAAGTAAAAATGTTTTCCAAATTGTCGTTGATATTGCAAATTTATGAATTGCGTCAAAATTGTATAATTGTGCATTTTTTTCATTTTTTTTTTTAAATTTTGTCAATAAGTCAATAAGTTACTTAAAAAAGTGCCATGTAAATGGGGACTTACAAAAAAAAACGGGGAAAATCGATAACTACATTAGTAATCGACAATTTGTAGTTATCGCATGTGGAAATTTGATACAAATTTTCTGTAATTTTATTTAATGCTATATTAAAAATTAAATGTCAATAGAAGAATTCAGGCAATTTTTGTTTTTTTTCCTTTTTAGTTTTCTTTGCAGTGCATGTAATAATTATATGTTTTATTGAATTTCTCTATATAAAGGGTGGTCCAACCATAATGCACGATGTTAATTGTGAGTCACACGTGGCGAGTATTTGGCTGATATTTTGTTTCACACATAATTGTTGTAGAGATCCTTCTATCATAATAAAAAATATTAAGACAATTCTCTGAAAACTTTTTGTTTTATTTACAATTAACATCGTGCGTTTTATATGTAATTTTTAATTTAGCATTAAATAAAAATATACATAATTTGTATCAAATTTCCACAATCGACAACAACAGATTGTGGATTGTTATTATATAAATCAATAACTATATCGAATAAAAGTCGTTAAGTTCCTATTTACATTGGCTGAATGTTCAGCAGATTATCGGCGTTTTGTAGGAGAGAGAGGAAAGAGAATTAGAGAGAAAAGAGAATTAGTCGTTCATCTGCTGAAAAAATTGTCAGTCTAAATAGGAACGAACTATCTTTCCGTCTATTTTAATTTGATAAACAAAAAATCGATTTCGATAACTGAGTTATTTAAAATTCTTATTTAATTTTTCTCACAATTGCGCAAATTTTTGTAAAAAAAAACTTGTTTTCGATTTTTTTTTAATTTTTGATATTTCGAGAACTAAGGTAGTTATCGATTTTTTTACGTTCCCTCATTTTTTTCTCATATTGAGCCCATTTGACAAAAAAGATGCAATTTTTGTCTATAATTCTATTTTTTTTTTTCATTTGATTTGTAAATTTTGAATACATATTTCGATAGCGAAGGTAGTTATCGAAAAATTTTATTTACTTTATTTTTTTTTATTTTTTTTACAAAAAAAAAATAATAATTTTTTATCATTTTCGATATTTCAATAATGAAATAAAGTTAGTTATGGAATAACTAACTTTATTTAATTTTTTCTCGTAATGAGACTATTTTACAAAAAAAAAGATAAACTTTTTTAGATTTTTCTTTCATTCTTAATATTTCGATAACTAACGTAGTTTCGAAAAATTATATTTATTATTTGTCCTCATTTTTTTAATATTGAGCCCATTTTACAAAAAAAAGATCAAATATTTTCGATATTTCGATAACTAAGGTAGTTATAATTTTTTTTATTTTTTATCATAATGAAATAATTTTTTTTTAATTTTTAATATTTCGATAACCAACGTAGTTACCGATAAAACTTTATTTATTTTTTCACATTTTATTCGCATAATGGGCGCATTATTTAATAATGCGCCCATTTTTGCACTGGCACTGGAAACAAATTTAGTCCTACACCTCGTAAATCTACTTTAGCAGAGTCCTAACACAAAGTACACTTGCTCTTTGGATGGGTTCTCATGCGTAGCATGGACTCTCCGGCGTCCAAACTGGAAATGCCTCACAGTGCGACTTTCAACAGCCATTTTATGGTTGTTTAATGCGATTTGGTGTCTACACACAAATCTAATGAGTTTCTAGAGACAATATGTACCACCACCAAAAGTACTTTGTCTCTGAATGAAATTCCATGAAACCTGATTTAATGATTGGGAGGGGAAGGGAGGGAGTTCGGGTCAAAAGTTAGTTATGCTCTGTGGGTTGATGTAGAAATTGGAAATGTTTTTCTGTTTTTTGTTACATCATTTATCACAAGACTTAATTAAGGCTTGTATAGTTCTTTATTTGAATAAAACCAAGCAGGAGTAAATTTGGAATAAAGTTACTGTTACATAAATTGCGTTTTCAATAACAAATATTTACTAAACTAAAACTGAACTGACAAGAAACAATCTTCAAAATTTTTCCGAGCTCAGCTTGAAGTTGACCTGATCCCTGTAGTACTTATTTGTCCATCCCGATATCACTTGTGGTGGATGATCTGCGTCCGTGGTAACACCGGCTGACAACCTAGCTTAAACTACTTACATACGTACACATTAAAATAAAAATAATAAAGTACTTTCGACGAAAATTAAAATTTAAAAATACAAATTATTCACAAAATTTTTCTTTTATATTTTTCCGCGTTCGTAACGCCAAAGAAGGCCAAAAAACGTTATCTACATGTATTGGACAATATGACTGTTAAGTAGTGTGAAATTGTTACTTGGTGAAACACATTCTTCTTTTACCTTTGTACTAAAACAATAGCATCGCAATATTCGGCTTAGTCAAAGTCAATGTAAGAGTTGGGCGCATCATCATCTGCAATAGGTTGACAAAAATACATACATAATAAATAAGCAAGATCCAAATCGCATTTTTCAAAGCTTATTGTACACAAAAACATCATAATTTCAAGTTTATCATAATAATCTTAGCTTACCATAGATTGAAATCATAGAAAAAACGCGGATTACCAACATTATCTTCATCTCCTGTTTCACCTATTGAGTAACCAAATCGTTCATTAGACAGTTACAGTATGTGTTCTATAAAGTAAACTAACCGTTAAACATATATTTTTCAGGGCTTGTAAAATTTTCGGAAAAGTTATTGCCATCGAATAATAACATCCATATCTTAAGAAGTATTCGCTGTAGTGGTAGTTAAAGTAAACAAAGTCAGATCAAAACTAAAACTGATTACAACAAAACTTACGTTATCATTAGGTTTAAATTTCCAAATAGTTAGTGGCTTCGTTGATCTATTTTTATATACATTTAAAACTTCAGAGGTAAATGAGTCTCCCAATACTACGGAACATAGTAAATGTATCACACGCAATTTACCGCAACTCTTTATTAAGTCCAGAACTCCCTCCCCGGTAAATCCCTTACAGTTATTCAAGTTGATAACTTCTAAATCCTGCAGAACTGCTAGTGTCTGTAAGCATTCATCGTTGAGACATGTGTTGTTGGGACACATAAGTGTCTTTAGCTTTTTTAGTTGAGCAATATGTGTGAAATCAAGTAAAGTCAGTTCGCACGAATCTACGCATAAGGTTTCAAGCTGATTGCCCAAATGTACTGCTAATTCCGGAACCATGGGATATTGTGAATTAGTAAAATAATCTTCATGCAGTTGAAGATGTTTTAATTTCGGTAATTCAGCCAGACGATGCATTACATGTTCTATATAAAAGTTGATATGAAGCGTTTCCAATTCACTTAGATGTATTACAATATTTTCGTATGTTATTTCATTTAAAAGTTTTGGGCAATTTCGAATTTTGAGTATTTTTAATGCTTTAAGATTTTCATAAATCTCCTTAAAGTGACACGGTTCAACACTTTTGCAGCGATTCAGGCATAAACTTTCAAGATTGATAAGATCCTTAATGTATCTTCCTGTGAAATAAAATAAAGTAACAAAATTCATCAATCGTTATCGTCTGTACCAACAAATTACAAGGCCTATTTGCACTGGCCTTGGCTGCACTATTTTTTTATTCCCACATCATTAAATATGCTAAATATTATATTAATAAATATTTCGTTTAATTTATACAAAATATAACAACTGAAAGACGTCTAATTTTTTAAAGGAAATCTCAAATAACTGTAATTTTTCGAAAATTTTCCAATATTTTGTCAGCCAATGATAGCAATTGTTCTTGGTTCAATAAACTCTGCCAACTTTCATAATTATCAGATATAAAAGACAACTTATATAAAGCTTAGATGTATGATAGTAGGTGGCTTTATCTAAATTTAAACACATCTGCATCAAATATGATCTTTCTTGGATCGTCTTTTGAAAATTGTCATAATGGTTGGATACAAAATACACCTTCTTTAAAAGCACAATTAGATCTGTATTTTGATTACAAGTGTACAGACAGGTAAACGGACATAGCTAAACCTACTCAGAATATGAATTAATAAGTCAACACATATAATAGATGTTGGGTCTGCCTCGTCTACTTTTATGTATAATAAAAACTGCACAAAGCTTGTTTGTTCCCTGTAGAACAGTGTAATGAAGAGCAGAAAAAGCGTTATTGAAACCAAATTAAGAAATTTCTCCATTATAATAATAATTTTGTGGATTTTTTTATAGGTGTTCATGTTCATATTTTTAATTGGTTGTCCACTGCTTTCTCTTTCCGATATTACGGTAAACACGAGTAGAAAAGTGTATGTTCTGTCAGGCCGCCGAGTCTTATACACACTCCATTAAAGATCGCATTCCAACTATATTAACAAAATAAATATTCAAATAAATCAGAAACCAACGGAAATACTTTTACTGCTGAGTGGATTTGAGCTATGTAATTGAGTTGTGTAGGGTCCTTTGTATAAAAATATACATACTTTACGATTATACTGATCAACCTACCATGGAAGGGTTTAGCAGTAGAGGAATATCCGACATGATAAAATTTAAAAATCCCATACAATTTGTTTCAACATTTTTTCGAGTCCAAAATGCCAAACAATATTTACATCCCTTGGACAAATGAATGTTGCATAGTGCCGGACTTCGGTGTTTCTTTTGAAGGACTTATACTAGACTTGACCTACACAACTTTTCATTGATCAAAGACTTTCGTACCTGATATTTCATAATTTCCGTACAACGAAAGACTCTTTAAAGCAGGCATCTTACTTATAATAGAAATACAATCATCGCTGAGGTTCGCATTGTGAAGTTTTAATTGTGTAATTGACACATTCCGCGACAGGATCTTGGTTACAATGTGCGTTGTCAAATTGACATTCATTATGGTTAACTTCTTCAAATTTGTACAGAATTTACCCAAGAGCTTTGGGATGTCTGAGTCATCACAACCGTCGAAGTTCACATTATTAATTTGTGATCCAATCATTTGCAAAAATGGACGAGTTTTGCATAGTGTTAGGCAATCAAATAGATCGGAATTTATAGTTTTATATTCAATCCTAGAGAGTGTAACAAATACATTAGTTAAACGGCGACAAGTAAGAGCCAAGTTAAGTTGATCGAGAGGGTATAATTTTTTAAATATAATTTCTAAGCAATCGTCGTCTAGTTTTAGGATTGATGCATTATCTGTTCTATCGACTGTGTGGTTATCTCCTGGGGCATTGTTCTCCATAAGGGCGCGGGGTTGATACCAACTATGACAGGCATAGACATTTACACATCTGCCATTTATAGTATGATTTCCATTCAAACATCTGAAATATATATATAATATAGATACTCAAAGCAAATTCAATTAATTGTCGCAATAAAGGGTGATTTTTTGACAACTTTCTTTTTTCGTGTCTTCATCATTAACCATAGAATTGTATACAGACTCAACATTTTTTTTATATATTTCTCTAAATTCCGTGTGTTCTTTTTTAAATCAAATCCGAAAGCTCTTAAAAATTACTCTATATTTATGTATCAAAGATCGTTTGCTTACTTCAGGGCGTCTTCAGGATGAAAGAATTTTATGTCACAGAGATTCCGTAATATGAGAACATCTTTGATCTTTCCGAATTTTTTGAAATAATTGAGTATTTCATCTTTTGTGATCTATATACATGAAGAAAGATATTAGATATTAGAAGTAGTATGTACTAACTTTCCAAATTTAATGCACCATGTAACAGAACAAACATTTATTTTTTTACCTTCTTACAAAGGGGGCGGATGCGTACATTGTAAACCAAACCATTATTGAATGTAGAATATGCCTTTCCGTTAACGGCAAAGAAACCCTATAAAACAATATTATTTATATTTATATTGCTAATCGTTTCCCAAATCCTCTACGATAAAGTACTTTGGAAAAATCAAAGCTTTTGTTTGTTTTCAAATTTTGTTTCTCAACAAATAGCCAGAGTTCACCATTTGAACTGGTCCAATAAAAACGCACGATGTTAATCTATATATATCTATCTATATATATAAAAATGAAACGGTCCATCTGTGTAATGGCATCACGTCAGAACGGCTGGAGCGATTTGGATGATTTTTTTTTATTCGATTCTAAATTTTCACGAGATGGTTTATATAGAAAAAAAAAAATTAATTGGACAAAGGGGCGTGGTACCTCCCATACAAATCGCAGGTTAAAAATCCGATATTTCTGCTCCTATTATAGGTATAGTGCTGAAATTTTGTTTGTATGCATTTAATGGCAGATTATGTGAATTTTCCAAAAATGGGCGGAATCGGACCAATGGGCGTGGCCCCGCCCATATAAGCCAAATTTTGAAGTTGAGATATTTTGCACAATTTGTTAGCGAGAGTGATGGAATTTTGTGTATATGTAAACGGTGGCAGTCTACGTGATTGATCCAAAAACGGGCGGGATCGAACCAATGGGCGTGGCACCGCCCATATAAGCCAAATTTAAAAAATGTGTTATCTTGCACAATTTGTTAGCGAGAGACCTGGAATTTTGTGTATATATATCCGTTGGCGATCTACGTGATTGGTCCAAAAATGGGCGGGTTCGGACCAATAGGCGTGGCCCCGCCCACAATGACCAAATTTTGAAATTTTTATATCTTGCACAATTTGCTATCGGGAGTGCTGCAATGTTGTGTATATGTATCTGGTGGTATTCTACGTGATTGGTCCAAAAATGGGCGGGATCGGACCAATGGGCGTGGCCCCGCCCACATAGACAAAATTTTGATATCTTGCACAATTTGCTAGCGGGAGTGCTGCAATGTTGCGTATATGTATCTGGTGGCATTCTACGTAATTGGTGAACAAATGGGCGGGACCGGACCAATGGGCGTGGCCCCGCCCATATAAGCCAAATTTTGAAATTGAGATATTTTGCACAATTTGTTAGCGAGAGTGATGGAATTTTGTGTATATGTAAACGGTGGCAGTCTACGTGATTGATCCAAAAACGGGCGGGATCGAACCAATGGGCGTGGCACCGCCCATATAAGCCAAATTTAAAAAATGTGTTATCTTGCACAATTTGTTAGCGAGAGACCTGGAATTTTGTGTATATATATCCGTTGGCGATCTACGTGATTGGTCCAAAAATGGGCGGGTTCGGACCAATAGGCATGGCCCCGCCCACAATGACCAAATTTTGAAATTTTTATATCTTGCACAATTTGCTATCGGGAGTGCTGCAATGTTGTGTATATGTATCTGGTGGTATTCTACGTAATTGGTCAGAAAATGGGCGGGATCGGACCAATGGGCGTGGCCCCGCCCTTATAAGCCAAATTTTGAAATTGATATAACTTGCAAAATTTTTTTATCTAGAGTGCTGTCATGTTGTAGATATGTATCTGGTGACAGTCCACGTGATTGGTCCAAAAATTGGCGGGATCTGACCAATGGGCGGGCCACCGCCCATATATGCCAAATTTTGAAATTGAATTATCTTGCTCATTTTGTTAGCGAGAGTGTTGAAATTTTGCGTGTATGTATCTGGTAGCAGTCTACGTGATTGGCTTTCAAATGGGCGGAATAGGACCAGTGGGCGTGGCCCAGTCCATATTTTGATATATCTTGCAAGTATTATATTGGAAATACATGAACAAAAATGCTCGGTATGCGATAATTACAGCTGCTCACTCCAATTCAATCGCAATATGATAATGTGATGCAATATCAATAAAACAAGAATTTGGAAATTTTATAAGTATAGATTTCTATTTTCTGGACTTTCCACTGAATTCGGTATTTTTTCATTCAGTGAATTTATTACTAATACCAGTAAGGAAAGGCAGAAAGTCGGGCGGGGCCGACTATATAATACCCTACACCTCCCTAACAATGCGATAAGGGTCATTGCGATAATAATTTGGAATAATTGGTAAATGTATTTTGAACCGATAATCGCAAAATTAAGCAATATTCGTTCCTAAATTGAGAAAAATCTTTCTGGAGATCTTTGTAATGATCGGAAGTAAAGTACAACTTCTATAGCGCTTTGTAACCAAATCTGGAGGAACATATATATGGAGGTTATATATAAATCTGAATCGATTTTCCTAGAATACTCATTCATATAAAATAGAAACCTGTTTCTGTCGAATTTCGTACTGATCGGATATAAAACACAGTCTCTACAGCGCTTACATGTCAAATTGGGGGTAACATATATATGGGGACTATATCTAAATCTGAACCGATTTTCTCCGAATTTGGCAGTATTCCTTCATGTAATAAAAAACCTCTTTCTGCCGAATTTCGTACTGATCGGATATAAAATACAGTTTCTACAGCGCGAATTTTGACATGGGCAGCGAAGCGCACCGGGCTCAGCTAGTTGTAAATAAAACAAACAGTTTTCAGAGAATTATCTTAATATTTTTATTATAGAAGGATCTAGTTTAATTATGTGTGAAACAAAATATCGGCTAAATGCAAAAAACTTGACCTTAAGGCAGTGGTGCCCAAACACTTGTTAGAACAACGAAGATTAATCGGCTTTTTCATATACACAGCCCGAGCGTCAACGAAAATAAAAACAGAGAGCGTAAAAAACAAAACAAAATTGTTCAGTTGCTTGTTAGTAGTCAGCGAAGAAGGTCTATGTCGCTTTGTTTAATAAAATAAGTACACTGAAAATATTTTACAACAACAAATGATATTTTTTTATTGTATTTATTTTCAATTTAATATAAAATAATTTTGATTTTTTACTTTTTGTTATTTTTTAGTTTATGAATATATAAAATTATTTATATATATATTTTTTGCCCAATAAATTATTGGCAAAGAACACATGTACCTATTTTCTTGAAGAAAATGTTTTTGTGACATATGCATTGTTTTTAGGTTTATTTCTTTTTTTATTGGCTTCATTGCTAAAATTGAACACACAAAAACATAAATAGTAAAATAATATAACAACGTAAACAAACAAAACCAAGTGATTTTGTTCAGTGCAATTGTACCACTACAATCTCATTTTTGTGTAACCTAACTAACACATTCTCATTTTTCTTTGTGGGCACCACTGCCTTAAGGTGTGATTAACATCGTGCATTGTGGTTGGACCACTCGTTATTTGTTCTACCAAAGAATAGTCGATTAAAAATTATGGAATTCCCCCCGGTTAATGTCTTATGTGCTCAATCATATGACGAAGTAAATGTAATCATCACTACACAAAACACAAATCAAGAGATTGATGTAATGAAATTCACCTTTTCTGAATCCATCCTTATTGCAATACGAAGAAATTCACTTATATATTTACAAAAACGCAAAACCGATCCGATTTCTATTCTGCTTCACTTGATGCTTTTTAATTTTGTGTTACGGATAACGAAGCCCAAAAATTGTATTATTGACGACGGCAAAACACAATTTTATCAAAGCCTCATCGCGGGTTAATGACTGCGTTACAGTAACGTAATACGTGCTACACACGAGGCAATTTTTCCAAGCAAAAATTGTCTTGTGTGAATCCCGCTTAGCCTGGGTTAGGTAAATGTAGTAGTAAGTCCTCATTCACACTCGGCAATTTTTTCCCAAGCAAGTGTCGAAGTTGTTAATTGTGCTGTTCCCACTCTGCAGTGTTTTCCAAGCAAGTGACGAAGTTTGTTGGAGAGAGAGCTCTTTCCGCCTGCCTCTCTCACCCACAAACTTTGACACTTGCTTGGAAAAAATTGCGGAGTGTGAATCCGAACTAATGTCCGCACCCAATTAGGCACATGTAAATGAGTGCAAAACAGACCGTAGCGATCATCCAGGGGAGCCGTGAGTATGTTTAATAAAGAAATTGGGTCAGAATATTTAATATCGATCTATGTGGTTTATTTTTGGCTAAAATGTTTATAAGCAGTCACAAAAAGGTGAAATAAGATCTCGCTATAATTTTTTTGTTTAAATTTTATGGGTTTTTGTGTTTTACGAAATTTGTAATTGCTCTCGAACGGCTGAACCGATTTTTGCAAAATTTACTTTGTTTTAAACAGAATACAATGCGCCATTTTTTGTAAAAAATTTTGTGGTAAATTTTTAAAAAAAAATTTACGAAAGTTTTTTAAAAAACCTTTGTAGAAAAAATTGCCCCTTCGATTTTCTTAAAATTTTCACAGAATATTCGCCGCACTCTCACATTTCCAGAACAGTATATAGCACTAATTTTTTTTTCGTCATATAACATTTTATTGCCCATCCAGACATGTTGATACGGATGCAATCAGTGCATACTGTGCTCCGATATTTACAAAATACTAGCACACGGTAAGTGCAGATTCACACAAGGAGAGGGCTGGCGGAAAGAGCTCTCTGTCTCTCTCTCCTACAAACTTTGACACATGCTTGGAAAAAGTCTTCTTGTGTGAATATGGACTAAGGGAAAAAATGGAATATTCAATTGCAAATATCTCGGTAACTATACGAGATAATTCTTAGGTGTAAAAAGTTTTTTGTAGGCCTCAGTTAGTAGAACACATGTTCTTCGCCCGTTGTGGCCATCTTTGAGGCCCTCTAGCTCCGCCCTGTATGACATAGGGGGCCCAAATATAAAACTTAATTTTTAAATGGGCTCTTTATGAGAAAAAATGAAATAAAATAATTCGATAACTACATCGTTATCAAAATATTAAAATATATATCAAAAAAGAAAAGAATATTTTTTTGTAAAATTATTAAATAATGCGCCTATTATGCGAATAAAATGTGAACAAATAAATAAAGTTTTATCGGTAACTACCTTGGTTATCGAAATATTAAAAATTAAAAAAAAAATATTTCATTATGATAAAAAATATGATAACTACCTTAGTTATCGAAATATGGAAAATATTTTATCTTATGATGTTATATGACGAATAAAATATTAGTGCTATATACTGTTCTGGAAATGTGAGTGTGCGACGAATACTGTGTGAAAATTTTAAGAAAATCGAATGTGAGAGTGCAACGAATACTGTGTAAAAATTTTAAGAAAATCGAAGGGGGGGCAATTTTTTCTACAAAGGCTTTTTAAAAAACTTTCGTAAATTTTTTTTAAAAAATGTTCCACAATTTTTTTTTACAAAAAATGGCGCATTGTATTCTCTTTAAAACAAAGTAAACTTTGCAAAAATCGGTTCAGCCGTTAGAGAGCAATTACAAATTTCGTAAAACACAAAAACCCATAAAAAAACCCATTTAAAAAAAATTATAGCGAGATCTTATTTCACCTTTTTGTAACTGCTTATAAACATTTTAGCCAAAAATAAACTACATAGGTCGATATTAAATATTCTGACCCAATTTCCTTATTAAACATACTCACGGCTCCCCTGGATGATCGCTACGGTCTGTTTTGCACTCATTTACATGTGCCTAATGGGGTGCGGACATTAGTCCGGATTCACACTCCGCAATTTTTTCCAAGCAAGTGTCAAAGTTTGTAGGAGAGTGAGGCACAGAGCTCTTTCCCCTGCTTCTCTAAGTGCTGATTCACACTTCGACACTTGATTGGAAAAAAATTGCCGAGTGTGAATGAGGACTTACTACTACATTTACCTAAACTAGGCTAAGTCGGGATTCACACAAGACATTTTTTTCCAAGCAAGTGTCAAAGTTTGTAGCAGAGTGAGGCAGGCGGAAAGAGCTCTCTGACATAAATATAGAAAAATATATTTCTTACAAATTTTTTCATAATATTTTAACAAATCATTAATCATTGTTTCATATTGCGGGCTTTTATTGGATCCAAGGAAATTTTAAACTACAAGCTTAAACGACCTCCATGCGGCAATTTCCTCCGACGTCAAATATGATTCAAAATTTACGTCTTTCATCAGTTTCCTTATTTTAGGCCCACCAAAAACGCCATCTTCGATTTTTTGAAAAGAAAGACTTTTAAATAAACTTTTTATATATGAAAGTGAATTGCCATCTTTCCTTAAGGCTTTTACAAAAAATTTAAAGAGCCCCAGCTTAACATGCAGTGATGGCAAAATAATGTTTTCTTTTTGGACGATCGCAACAAATTTTCCAGTCATGTTGTTCATATTTTATGTATTTTATCAATTTAGCCATTGTTTCTTATGATTCCTTAGTGTTGACGGCATGAGCAATGGGAATCGACGGTTTCTGATTTCCGTTGTGCAAAAGAACTGCTTTCAAACTTTCTTTACTGCTGTCAACAAATAACCGCCATTCTTTCGAATTGTATGTTTGATTAAGTTCCTCGAACAATCCGGGAATGTCCTTGCAAAAGCATATGTTATCCACAGTTGTATAAAATTGTTTGTAAGGTATATCACGGACTCTATAATATGCTATGTTAACATCTGGAGCCAAAATATTGTACTGTTTCATCCCAGATGCAAGTAGTTCTGCCTTATCTTTGGTCAGTTCCAAATCTCTCACTAGATCATGGAGTTGAAAGCTATGACTTCTGACACAAACTTGAGTACTCAGTTGAACTTGCTGATGTTTCCGTAATTAGGCTGTTAGCTATACTTGGACACTTGGGAATTGGTATTGTTTCCGAATGTGCAACTAACAAAGTGACAGATTTTACTTCACCGTAATTTCAGCGAATGCTCCTTCCTACTCCAATCTGTTTACTTAGTCCAGATGTAGACTGGCTGAATGTTCAGCAGATTATCGTCGTTTTGTAGGAGAGAGAGGCAGTCGACAAGAGGGAGGGGAAAAACTCTACCTGAACGTTTTGAGTACGCAGAGGAAAGTTGAAAGAGAATTTGATGATAAGCTGCTGAAAAAACGTGCCTAGTGTGAATCCGGACTTAGACAAAAATAGCATTACGTATCGTGAATGAACGGTTGTCTCCAAATCATTGGTATTCCAAATTGCACGTGATGTCTAAAATTAAAACGTTTTTTTCCAACACAATACATTAATTGTAAAGTACTTACCGCATGTTTCCACTACTCCATCGAGTATGATTTACTTGGCACGAATTACATACACAAAATACTTGGTGTCCACGGTTCGTTCATATTTTCAACTCGTATACCAAAATGTTGCACATATATTTCTTCTATTATTTTACTAAACTCACATCGATTTTTTTAAATTATTAATAATAATATTTTCCGCGGATGTAGCAGAAATTGTCGGGATCATTACACATTGAAAAGTTCTTTGCATTTTACTCATACTTCGAAATATAACTATGATATTTTTCAGAAAATCGACTTATCTCTTTAAGGCGCTGAATTACACTAATTTATTAATAAGTAATTTCATTAATAAATTCTGGATTTAAGGTACAGAAGTTGCAGTACCTGTATTTTACTACCTGTATATACTACTGGGATGTTCATGCCCCTAAAAGGCGCAACTGAATGGAAACCTCATAAATAAAAAACCACAAATATTGTTGAATGACCCTCTACCTGAGCGGATCTCATCCAATATAGCTCTCACATTGCATATCATGTTCTATGGAGGGTTACGAACGGCCATAAAACCTCGTCCTCTCTATAATTTTATAATGTCTGACATCAATCCTCATAAAATAAAATCCAAGTGCAATGTCTCTTATATCTCTCTCTCACATATGGCGAATTCAAAATAAGCAAATACATCATTTAAAAAGAAAAAAAATATGAATGAAGATTTTTGAATTTCCCTAACATTTACAAAATGGCTTATAACTTTTACATCTATTCATAGATTTTTTTTCAAATAGACAGCATTAGCATGTTGGCTTTTTTATTATTTGGTTGTTTTTTCACTTAATTTTGATTTTATTTCACATTTAACTTTAGGGCGTTATTTCATTTGATTTTGGGTCATATTTCAGGGGGGGCTTGGGGGTTATTTCTTGGAATTTAATATTGACTATATCGGGGATGGGTACATTTTTATGGGCCCTAGGGACCTACCAGGTCCACTTTTTTAATTTTTCACATTTAGCATCTACTCATCGTCCCCTTTCGTTTTAACATAATAATATTGACTCTCTCGGGGCCCGGGCCCATATTTTGGGTCCTGAGGGCCCCATGGGTCCGTCCCGAACTTTTTGAAATTTTTTTGTTTTTGAGGCCATTTTGGTGGTGTTGTGCCAAATTTCAAAAAAAAAATCGGTGTTGCACCCTGTAAAGTCCAGTTTTGCAATGATGTCACAGAAAGAACGGTTGTCTTTGACGCTACCAAAGACAAAGGCCTTTGCTGACGTACATTCGCATCTGCAAAATACAGATGGCTACTTAACAATCTTCTCACTGGCATAGTGCATATTCACACATGCAAGGGTTTTCTGCAATTTTTTTATGCAAATCTCTTTTGAAATTGCATTTGCATTCAGACAACGTATTCTGTTTCGAAAATTTTTTTTCATCGTTCATTCTAATGTATGTCGCAAAATGTACATATGTATGTTGAACAGAGCACAAAACTACGAATATTAAAGAAAAAAGAATGTGGAAATGTAAAAAAAATCACCACTTTACAGCGAAAGAAAATGCAAAACGCATTGCAAAAAAATTGCAAGTACGGACGACTTTTTTTCTCCCCTTTACAGACTGCGTCCCTCTCCCACAAACACTGAATTCTGCGGGGGAAAATTGCAAGTGTGAATATGGACATACCAACGGGTTAGGCAAACGTAACAGCCTAACCCGGCCTGAAGTTACGGTTCAAATGACGTGGCTTTGACAAAATTTGTCTTGCCGCCGTCAACAATATAACTGTTAGACTTCGTTATTCGTGCGGCAATTTGTGGTAACAAAGAGAACAAAGTGAAGCGGAATAGAAATCGGATAGTTTTTGGATTTTTTGTAAATTATTTAGTTCAGTTTTATATGATATTTCGGATATAACTGAATTCATTCGGACTGCTATAAATCTCAAGATATTTCAAGGTGAATTTCAACCTCTTGATTTGTTTTCGTCGTTACATTTACTTCGGTATCAATGCTGTCATTTTTATATTTATTGCGCACATAAACAGGGGGAATTCCCTAAAATTTAATAAGTATTGTGAAATTCGTAATATCCGGATATACTCTAAGAATGAGTAATGGGTAACAATTCAGGTACAAAAACAAATTATTAAAAAACCAGTAAGGAAAGGCTAAAGTCGGGCGGTGCCGACTATATAATACCCTACACCACTCTCGTAATTTTGAATAACTCTGATATATAAATTTTGTAATTCATGTATAAATTGTTTATATAAATTTACTTTTGGGACATTTTATACTTAAGTAATACCCTGTACCACAGAGTGGTGCAGGGTATAAAAAACGATTGGATCTAAAGAGCCAAATCGGATAAAACATATATATGGGAGCTATAGCTAAATCTTTACCGATTTTCTTCAAATTCGGCAATGTTGGTTCATGAATAAAGAAACTCTACCATTCTAAATTTCAAAACGATTGGATGTAAAATATAGCTTCTATAGAACTAAAGGGCCAAATCGGTCGAAACATATATATAGGAGCTATAGCTAAATCTTAACCGATTTTCTTCAAATTCGGTAGTGTTGGTTCATGGATCAAGAAACTCTACCATTCTAAATTTCAAAACGATCGGATGTAAAATACAGCTTCTATATGACTAAAGGGCCAAATCGGACGAAACATATATATGGGAGCTATAGCTAAATCTTAACCGATTTTCTTCAAATTCGGTAGTGTTGGTTCATGGGTCAAGAAACTCTACCATTTTAATTTCTACAGGACTAATGAGCAAAATCGGACGAAACATATATATGGGAGCTATAGCTAAATCTTAACCGATTTTTTTTAAATTCGGCAATGTTGGTTCATGGATCAAGAAACTCTACCATTCTAAATTTCAAAACGATCGGATGTAAAATACAGCTCCTATAGGACTAAAGGACCAAATCGGACGAAAGATATATATGGGAGCTATATCTAAATCTGAACCGATTTCAACCAAATTCAATAGCGATCTTAACAGCCGCGAAATACTGTAAACTGCAAAATTTCAGAACGATCGGAGTGAAATTGCGACCTGTAGTCGACGAACAACTTTACATGGACAGACGGACGGACATCGTTAAATCGACTCAGCTAGTGATTCTGAGTCGATCGGTATACTTTAAGGTGGGTCTAGCTATAGTATTTTCAGGTGTTACAAACATCTGCCATGAAACAAACTTATAATACCCTGTACCACAGTGTGGTGTAGGGTATAAAAATGAAATATAGTTATCACTGCAAGTTTCTCAGAACATAATCGTTAACAGAGTAAAAATGGATAACATTAGGACTTTATCGAAAAAGTACTTACAAATGAAAATACTGTTCCTTTTGCCCTACGCAGACATTTCAACACCGAAGACCCCTACATGTAGGGTCATTCCACTACTTCTGGCATGCATTCTTATTTTCGGTAATTTCTGTATAAAAATAATCGGCACTAAAGTGCGAATGAGAAACACGAAACGGATATTAGACTGTCTCCGCGATGAATATAACTACAAAATATTGCGGTTTACCGGTTTTAAATCAAAGCAAACAAGTGTTTTTTCAACATAGTCACAGTCTCGAAACATACATACAAATGTAATTAAACAAAACAATTTATTTCCAAAGTTTTAGTTAGTGATGTCAAACGGGGAATCCCGAATATCGAATAAAATATTAGGTGTTAGATATATTCTGTAGAAAATGTATACTAATAAAGCAAATTGTGGCTAAAATTCAGTTTATAGAGAGAGGTCAGCTCAGAAATTAAAAATGTTTTCACTACCCCTTCAAAATGACCCCAAAACAACAAAAATGAGGTCAATATTTTTCGGTCGGACCCATAGGGCCCTCAAGACCCAAAAAATTTAGCGAAAAAAAAGTCGAGCTCCATCTAGGGAAGGCCCAGGAGGGCCTCGAAAAATGGTCCTTGGGTCCACATATCATACGACTGCTCAAGTTAAAGGAAATTTTCCGTAGATTAGACGAATACGAGCAAGAATACAATACAAGCACCCTCTAGGGAAGGCCCTAAAGGGCCTTGAGAAATATACCTTGGGTCAACATATCATGCGACACCCTCAAATTGAAGGAAACTTTCCGTAAATTACGAATATCGAACAAATTTTCTTAAAAAAAAGTAAAGAAAAATAAGAATATATTTCTTGCCAAAAAATTGCACATAAAGAAAAATGAAATTATTGATGTTTTTGATCGTTGACCTGCTGAGTATTCAGTCTTGATTATTGTTCGGCTTGAGGTCCTTTTTTGTAATTAAATTATACCCTCACTTTAGTGTGACGAGGGTATATATCATTTGCTACGGAAAAAAGTGTAACACATCGAAGGAGTGATCTAAGACCCTAAGTATGTTCGGAGGAAATCCGTTTTGGGTCATTTTAAGTCGAATGAGCAATGTCCGTCCGTCTGTCTGTCTGTCTGTCTGTCTGTCTGTCTGTGTGTCTGCTGGCTGGTGCGCACGATAACTCTCGAAAGGAGTAACCGATTGACTTCAAATTTGGTATGTGGTAATATTTTGATCTATCTCCGGATGAGTTCGAAGATGGGCCATTTTGGTCTACTCCTTCTGGTACCTCCCACACAAAGGGTTAAAATTTAGTGAAATATTGATTCTTTAATAACTTCTATACTACTTATTCGAATCTTTTGAAATTCTGCACATAATATTAGCACATTAGTCGCTATTAACTCGAGAAAAATGGGTGAAGTTGGCATGCCCCTTTTGGTACCTCCCACACAAATGGACCATTTTGCATCAAAATTTAACTGCTTATAACTTTAATACACGTGCATAAAAATGCTTGAAATTTTCTACAGTATAATGTTTTTGTAGCGCCTATAGTCCGGTAAAAAATGGGCATTATTGTACAGTCCCTTTTGGTACCTCCCACACAAATGGACCGTTTCGTACCAAAAGTAAACGGCTTGTAACTTTAATACCAGTGCATACAAATACTTGAAATTTTGTACAGTGTAATGCTGTTGTAGTGCCTATAGTCCTGTAAAAAGTGGGCGTTATCACCCCGCCCCTTTTTGTACCTCCCACACAAAATGACCAAATCATACCAAAATTACATAGCTCGTAACTTTAATATACCAGCGAACACAAACGCTTATAGTTCAGCACAATGCAATGTATTTAAGAATGTACTGTTTACCGAAAAATATGTGTATTTGGAAAACCCCTTCTGGTACCTCCCACACAAATTGACAGATTTATTGGTGTAAAGTTATATATTACATTACTCACAAAGTGAGGGTATACCTTAGTCGGTTTACCCGACTGAAACTTTCTTACTTGTTTTAATTATTTATTTTTATTTCCTATATTTCGACTAACTTCGTTAGTCATCATCAGGGAGTTTTAATCTAATACAAAAACGCGAAAAACAGATTCAAAAAACACAATTATTTAAACAATAATATTTTTAACATACAATTTTAGACTTCGCTTTTAAACAGTTCGACTTGCTTCCTTGAAATTACTTGTCAACTATTTTTTTTTCGTCCGTGCTTATTAATTATATGTCTATACATCTGAGAGCATTTATCTGTGTCTGTCTTATAGTTAAGTCTCTTCTCTTTCGGGATATTTGTTATAAAGAGCATCTCTAATGTGTATCGTCTGTATGGATTTTTCTCTTCTATTAATACATCTACATTATTGAAGTCAGTAGATAATTACATTTTTCGTCAACTAAGGCATAGACAACCCATCTGATCCTCTCCTAAGGAATAGATAAACTAACTCTCCGTTTGCTAAGGAGTATATAACCCACCTTGCAGTCAGCTAAGAAGTAGATAACCGAAGTGTTTCTCTACTAAGGAATAGATATCGTCATTGACGTCAACTAAGAAGTAGATAAACTAACTAATCTTCCATGTACAAAGCAGTAGATAACCGAATTTGCTGTAAATTAAGGCGTAGATAACTCAACTGATCCTCTGCTAAGAAATAAATAACCCAACTTGTCATTTACTAAAGTGTGGCGTACTTTCCCCCACATACATACATATTGTGCCATGATGATAATGAAAATATGGTAACACTTTTTACAGCTGTCAACTTGACCGTCACTTTTGAAAAAAACGAATGTTCTGTAGTCTTGTAGCTTGTAAATAGTCTTTTATTGTAGTCCTGAAAAAAGAAGTACCATGTAAATGGGGACTCATAAATAAATCAGTGTTCCATCAGTCAGGGCGCAAGAAATTGCTGAAATTTGCTTTGGACGGTATGATTACTTGTATTTGCAAGCAGCTGATCAACAAATTGTTTAACAATGAAATAGTTTCCAATGACTCTATATCAGTGGTGCCCAAACACTTGTTAGAACAACGAAGATTAATCAGCTTTTTCATATACTCGTACACAGCCCGAGCGTCAACGAAAATAAAAACAGAGAGAAACAAAACAGCGAAGAAGGTCTATGTCGCTTTGTTTAATAAAAAAAGTACACTGAAAATATTTTACAACGTGTGTGAAAGTACGTGTGTGAACGTAAATACTTTTTTAAAAGAGATTAAGTCGATAAGTTACTTTAAAAAAAAGTACCATGTAAATGGGGACTTACAAAAAAAAACGGAGAAAAATCGATAACTACATTAGTAATGATATTTTTTTATTGTATTTATTTTTCAATTTAATATAAAATAATTTTGATTTTTGTACTTTTTGTTATTTTTTATTATTGGCAAAGAACACATGTAACTATTTTCTTGAAGAACATTTTTTTGTTACATATGCATTGTTTTTATGTTTATTTCTTTTTTATTGGCTTCATTGCTAAAATTGAACACACAAAAACATAAATAGTAAAACAATATAACAAACAAAACCAAGTGATTTTGATCAGTGCAATTGTACCACTACAATCTCTTTTTTGTGTAACCTAACTAACACATACTCATTTCTCTTTGTGGGCACCACTGCTCTATACTGACAAAGAACACGCGAACTACCATATAACATTACTCACAAAGTGAGGGTATATGCGATTGCAATTTTCTTACTTTTTCTTATTTTTCATTGCGATACAAATGTTCATTGTTTTGAAATGCACGTAAACGTACTGACATCATCCAAATTCAAGCAGATCATTTACAGCAGGGCTTCGAACAATCATGTAAAATATATTCATGCCCCCTTTCCACCAAAAAAGTTGTCATAAATTATATTTCTCTTTTAATAGGACTAGTAAAATAAAATTGAAAATTTTTATTTTTCTTGAAAATTTTCTCGATCTTGTATTTTTTTGCAAAAAATTAAAAAAAATAAAAAAAAAACAATTGCATTTACTACAAAAATTTTGGAAAATTGCAAAATTTCAACATAATTAAAATTGTTCTACAAAAATTCTTGAAATTGTATTTATACCCTACACCACTCTGTGGTACAGGGTATTATAAGTTTGTTTCACGGCAGATGTTTGTAACACCTGAAAATAACACAGCTAGACCCATCTTAAAGTATACCGATCGACTCAGAATCACTAGCTGAGTCGATTTAACCATGTCTGTCCGTCCGTCCGTCTGTCCATGTAAAGTTGTTCGTCGACTACAGTTCGCAATTTCACTCCGATCGTTCTGAAATTTTGCAGTTTAGAGTATTTCGCAGCTGTTAAGATCGCTATTGAATTTGGTTGAAATTGGTTCAGATTTAGATATAGTTCCCATATATATCTTTCGCCCGATTTGACCCATTAGTCCTATAGAAGATGTATTTTACATCCAATCATTTTGAAATTTAGAATGGTAGAGTTTCTTGATCCATGAACCAACACTATCGAATTTGAAGAAAATCGGTTAAGATTTAGCTATAGCTCCCATATATATGTTTCGTCCGATTTGGCCCTTTAGTCCTGTAGAAGCTGTATTTAACATCCCATCATTTTGAAATTTAGAATGGTAGAGTTTCTTGATACATGAACCAACACTACCGAATTTGAAGAAAATCGGTTAAGATTTAGCTATAGCTCCCATATATATGTTTCATCCGATTTTGCCCTTTAGTTCTGTAGAAGCTGCATTTTACATCCAATCATTTTGAAATTTAGAATGGTAGAGTTTCTTGATCCATGAACCAACATTGCCGAATTTGAAGAAAATCGGTTAAGATTTAGCTATAGTTCCCATATATATGTTTCGTCCGATTTGGCCCTTTAGTCCTGTAGAAGCTGTATTTTACATCCTGAAATTTTGAAATTTAGAGTATTTCGCAGCTGTTAAGATCGCTATTGAATTTGGTTGAAATCGGTTAAGATTTAGCTATATCTCCCATATATATGTTTCGTCCGATTTTGCTCTTTAGTCCTGTAGAAGCTGTATTTTACATCCAATCATTTTGAAATTTAGAATGGTAGAGTTTCTTGATCCATGAACCAACACTGTCGAATTTGAAGAAAATCGGTTAAGATTTAGCTATAGCTCCCATATATATGTTTCGTCCGATTTGGCCCTTTAGTCCTATAAAAGCTGTATTTTACATCCAATCGTTTTGAAATTTAGAATGGTAGAGTTTCTTGATCCATGAACCAACATTGCCGAATTTGAAGAAAATCGGTTAGGATTTACCTATATCTCCCATATATATGTTTCGTCCGATTTGGCTCTTTTGTTCTATAGAAGCTGTATTTTACACCCAATCGTTTTGAAATTTAGAATGGTAGAGTTTCTTGATCCATGAACCAACATTGCCAAATTTGAAGAAAATCAGTTAAGATTTAACTATAGCTCCCATATATATGTTTCGTCCGATTTGGCCCTTTAGTTCTATAGAAGCTATATTTTACATCCAATCGTTTTGAAATTTAGAATGGTAGAGTTTCTTGATCCATGAACCAACATTACCGAATTTGAAGAAAATCGGTAAAGATTTAGCTATAGCTCCCATATATATGTTTCATCCGATTTGGCTCTTTAGATCCAATCGTTTTTATACCCTACACCACACTGTGGTACAGGGTATTATTTAAGTATAAAATGTTTAAAGTAAAGTTTAAAAGTAAATTTATGTAAACAATTTATACATGATTTACAAAATTTATATATCAGAGTTATTCAATATTTCGAGAGTGGTGTAGGGTATTATATAGTCGGCCCCGCCCGACTTTAGCCTTTCCTTACTGGTTTAAATATGCGTTGGTTTCTTCGTTGGGATGCTAGCTCTCAAAAACAAAAAGCAAAGATAATTGAGATTTTTCTTAAGTTCTTTTCGTGCCAACAAAAAACTTTTTTTTTTGGTGAAAAATCAGTTTTTTCTAATAGATTCAACGACAGTTGCTAAACTTCAGTTTTCACCTGAAAGTGTTGTTATTAAAATTTTTAGTCCTATCGAGCATATACCTACTTCAAAAAAAATGTATACCAAATACTAAAGACACCTTCCAAGAAAATGGGAATTTTAAAGAAATATAAAAAAAATTGCATGACATTTTTTTTTTTTAATTTTTTATTCGTGTTTAGGACACGATATTACACCACAAAATGTCATGCGCTGCCCTCTTCGACAAAAATTTTGTTGCATGATGCTATTTGTTATGAATTAAATAAATATTTCATGTTTCATTCAACGTTTCGTTGGTTTTAATCCGACCTCATCAGCAGTAATTGTCCTAGTAACATATTAATAAATTTATTGTTTTTAATTAGAATTTTTGATACAATTAGTTCGAAAATTTATGATTATTAAACAATTATTAAAAATATTATTTTTAGCTCAGTGCAAAGTTGGAGGAGTTTTCATCACGTTCAAAGTACTTTATCGCAGAAGATTTGAGAAACGATTAGCATTAAAAGAGTGCTAGAATGGAGCCGCATCAACCTGGCGCTCTTATGGAAAATGCTTTGCCGGATGTTAACCGCACAATCGATAGTACAGATAATGCTGCAATCCTAAAACTAAACGACGATTGCTTAGAAATTATATTTAAAAAATTATACCCTCTCGATCAACTTAACTTGGCTCGTACTTGTCGCCGTTTAACTGATGTATTTGTTACACTCTCTAGGATTGAATATAAAACTTTAAATCCCAAGTTATGTGGGTTATCTGGGTTATCAACATGGAAAACAAAAAAGTTTTTGCATATGATTGGATCACAAATTGAAAATGTGAACGTCGACGGTCCTTCTTTCTCAAACTTCCCAAAGCTTTTGGGTAAATTCTGTACAAATTTGAAGAAGTTAACTATAAAGGAAATCGATTTGACAACGCACATTGTAACCAAGATCCTGTCGCGGAATATGTCAATTACAAAATTAAAACTTCACGATGCGAACCTCAGCGATGATTGTATTTCTATTATAAGTAAGATGTCTGCTTTAAAGAGTCTTTCGTTGAACGAAAATTTTGAAATATCAGGTAAGAAATTCTTTGATCAATGAAAAGTTGTTTAGGTCAAGTATAGTATAAATCCTTCAAAGGATACACCGAATTCATTTGACCAAGGGATGTAAATATTGTTTGGCATTTTAGACTCGAAAAAATATTGAAACAAATTGTATGGGATTTTTAAATTTTATCATGTCGGATATTCCTCTACAATTAAACCCATCCATGGTAGGTTGATCAGGATAATCATAAAGTATGTATATTTTTATACAAAGGACCCTACACAACTCAATTACATAGCACAAATCCATTCAGTAGTAAAAGTATTTCCGTTGGTTTCTGATTTATTTGAATATTTATTTTGTTAATATAGTTGGAGTGCGATCTTTAATGGAGTGTGTATAAGACTCGGCGGCCTGACAGAACTTACACTTTTCTACTCGTGTTTACCGTAATCTCGGAAAAAGAAACAACCTATAAAAAAATCCACAAAATTATTATTATAATGGAGAAATTTCTTAATTTGGTCTTCAATATATCCTTTTTCTACTCTTTATTACACTATTCTACAGGGAACAAACAAGCTTTGTGCAGTTTTTTATAATACATAAAAGTAGACGAGGCAGACCCATCATCTATTATATCTGTTGACTTATTAAATCATTTTCTGAGTCGGTTTAGCTATGTCCGTTTATCTGTCTGTACACTTGTAATCAAAATACATATCTAATTGTGCTTTTAAAGAAGGTGTATTTTGTATCTAACCATTATGACAATTTTCAAAAGACGATCCAAGAAAGATCATATTTGATGCAGATATGTATACATTTAGATAAAGCCACCTACTATCATACGTCTAAGCTTTATAGAAGTTGTATTTTACCCCTGATAATTATGAAATTTGGCATTGTTTGTTGAACCAAGAACAATTGCTGACATTGGTTGACAAAATATTGGAAACTTTTCGAAAAATTACAGTTATTTGGGATTTTCTTTAAAAAATTAAACTTTTTTCAGTTGTTATATTTTGTATAAATTAAACTTTTTTAAACGAAACATTTATTAATATAATATTTAGTATCTTTAATGATGTGGGTACAGACGATAACGATTGATGAATTTTGTTCCTTTATTTTATTTCACACAGGAAGATACATTAAGGATCTTATCAATCTTGAAAGTTTATCCCTGAATGACTGCAATAGTGTTGAACCGTGCCACTTTAAGGAGATTTGTAAAAATCTTAAAGCATTAAAAATACTCAAAATTGTACATTGCCTTCCAAGACTTCCACCTGAAATAAAAATCAAAAATATTGTAAAACATCTGAGTGAATTGGAAACGCTTCATATCGGCTTTTATATACAAAATGTAATACGTCTGGCTGAATTACCGAAATTTAAACATCTTCATCTTCATCTGTATAGATGGTCACACTCTCCCATGATTCCGGAATTAGCAGTACATTTGGGCAATCAACTTGAAACCTTATGCGTAGATTCGGCCAAACTGACTTTAGTTGATTTCACACATATTGCTCAACTAAAAAAGCTAAAGACACTTATGTGTCCCAACAATACATGTCTCAACAATGAATGCTTAAAGATACTGTCAGTTCTGCAGGATTTAGAAGTTATCAACTTGAATTACTGTAAGGGATTTACAGGGGAGGGAGTTCTGGACTTAATAAAGAGTTGCGGTAAATTGCGTGTGATACATTTACTATGTTCCGTAGTATTGGGAGACTCATTTACCTCAGAAGTTTTAAATGTATATAAAAATAGATCAACGAAGCCACTAACTATTTGGAAATTTAAACCTAATGAAGACGTAAGTTTTGTTGTAATTAGTTTTAGTTTTGATCTCACTTTGTTTACTTTAACTACCACTACAGCGATCTGATCTTAACATATGGATGTTATTATTCGATGACAATAACTTTTCCGAAGATTCCATATGCCGTAGAGCATATATGTATAACGGTTAGTTTACTTTATAGAACACATACTGTAACTGCCTAATGAACGATTTGGTTATTCAATAGGTGAAACAGGAGATGACGATGATCTTTGGAATCCGAGTTTATTCTATTATTTCTATGGTAAGCTAAGATTATTATGATAAACTTGAAATTATGATGTTTTTGTGTACAATAAGCTTTGAACAATGCGATTTGGATCTTGCTTATTTATTACTAGCGGACCCGGCGAACTTCGCCTAGCCCCAATTTAACGCCTTCAGATAAACTCCAGAGTGATAATAAAACACAGATAGTTAAAATTTTAATGCGATTTGTTTAAAAGGAATCGAAATCAGTAGAGAGCGATGTGATAAACAACAAACAACGAAGACAGAAGACAGGCAACGTACAGATGACCGTGCGAAAAACAGGGAAATTCGAGATTAATTCCACAGACTTCCTACGATTTGTCTTGAGATTTATTGATTGTCATCGTAAAAGCCAATCGTACAGGGAACTGAATCCGCTTGAATTGGAATGAAAGATCAGTTGGAATAATCGGAATTCGTGGGATAAGGACTTCCTCTCCTTTGAATTTTCCCTTGATGATCGTCGCCTGAATCACATTGTCCATCAGTTTCATAATGGACAACCGCGAACTATGCACAATTTCGGATGATTCAGATTCCGCAACATGATTATGATCGATTCCACCTTCAGCTGTAAATTATGCGGCGGAGCTCCTGGCACATCAAGCGAGTTCGATTTTACTTTGAATAATAAAATTCATGCTATCGACGTCCTTATTCTTCGCTGCTAATATTGCCCGTTCACTAATCTAATCGAGATTTGGAAACACTTTGGTGATGAGTTCCTCCTTCGACGATGTGAACTCGTAAAAATTTGCCGGGATCAATAACAATCCAGTGGAAACATCAACAGTAATTTGGCCATTGCCAAGCGCCAACAGTTGTTTCGAGAATTCAAGAGCCGATGAGTCGTTCTGCAACGCGACTCTCATGTTCGTGGTCAATTTCAACTTCTTGACATGCCGCCACAAAGACCACGATTTCAGGCATGCATTAATTTCATCGGCAGTAGATTTCGGGATGACGGGAAGCGTTTGACGAAAATCTCCGGGCAGCAATATCATAGACTCACCAAATTGTCTCAAATCACGTCGTAAATCCATCATCGTTCGGTCAACTGCCTCCAGAGCTCGTTTATGCGCCATCGTGCATTCATCCCAAATTATGATTTTGCAATGCCCGCAATCCAATAAGATAACCTTACCTCTTATACTCAATCTTATTATCTGAAAAAATTTTCGAACTGATAAATATCGCGTTGAATTTTAATTGATCGTAATGCTTGTACCGTTTGCCGATGTGATACGCGAAATCAGTGTAACAATACACAAAACTCGAATGAATTGCAGCAAGAAAAATACAGGGTTGCCCATATTCGACGGACCCATCTGGCAACGCCATAACTTTTGACAGAGATGTCAGATCGCTTAATGACATACCGCGTTTGAAGCGTCAGTCCAAGCAGATTTTTACCATGGAACAATACACGCCACGCGAGCGCTCTGAAATAGTTGAAATTTACATTCAACAGAAGTAGTCAATTGTGAAAACTCAACGTGCTTTTAAAATATTAAAAAATGTGAGAAGTGCGCCTTCTAAGAACACCATTAAGCGTTTATACGAAAAATTTTCGACTGGTGAGGCTCTTTCTAATCCGAAGAGGCCAAATAAAAGTCGACCAAGGCGATCGGCCGAGAATATCGCTGCCGTACGAGCCAGTGTTGAGAGGTCCCCAAGAACATCCCAAAAACGCCATTCTCAGCAGTTGGGCATGGCTCGGTCCACTTTACAACGGATTATTCGCGTTGATTTGCATTTGTTCCCGTACAAAATTCAATTGACGCAAAGATTGTTGCCTGCGGACAAGCCTCGTCGATTGGAATGGGCCCAACGAGTCATCGAAATGGCCGATGATGACGAGCAATTTTGGAACAAAATTATCATGTCCGATGAAGCCCATTTCACATTGAATGGGACCGTAAATAAGCAAAATTGCCGTATTTACGCCACTGAAAATCCTCAGGAGATTCAAGAATTGCCTCTTCATGACGAAAAAGTCACACAGATTTTTACCATGGAACAATACACGCCACGCGAGCGCTCTGAAATAGTTGAAATTTACATTCAACAGAAGAAGTCAATTGTGAAAACTCAAAAAACAAAATTATCATGTCCGATGAAGCCCATTTCACATTGAATGGGACCGTAAATAAGCAAAATTGTCGTATTTACGCCACTGAAAATCCTCAGGAGATTCAAGAATTGCCTCTTCATGACGAAAAAGTCACAGTTTGGTGCGGCGTTAGTGCGAAAACGGTCATTGGGCCGTTTTTCTTCCAAAACGAAAATGGCCATGCTGTTACCATCAACCAGGAGCGTTATCGCGACATGATGACCAATTTTGTGATGCCAATTATTCGTCGAAAGCGTATGAGGCAGTTCTGGTTTCAACAAGACGGCGCTCCACCGCACACAAGTCGCATAACAATCGATTTTCTGAAGAATTTGTTTCCGGGCCGTTTGATGTCGAAAAGTGGTGATTTGGACTGGCCACCGCGTTCGCCCGATTTGACGCCGCCTGACTTCTTCTTGTGGGGATATTTGAAGTCAAAGGTTTACGTTAACAAGCCAAGGACCGTAGAAGAGCTCAAGGACAACATTCGTGAAGAAATAGCCGCTATTCCGGCCGAAATGTTGGCGAAAACGATGGAAAATGCTGCAAAAAGGGCACAATACGCCATCAACGCCAGAGGCGGCCATTTGAGAGATATTATATTCAAAAATTGATGTAAACAAATCTACTTGGAACAAATTAAATGATTAAGATTGCCAACCGCCAAATTTTTATTTTTTTCTTTGATTTTTTTAAAAAAAACATGGGTCCGTCGAATATGGGCAACCCTGTATATATAAAAGGGTGTCCCAAGAAGAGCGCAATTTTTTAATCTCGCAACATTCGAAGTGTCAATGTTAGACATTTGAATAATTGTTATTGTTTGTTAGTAGAAGGTACGAGGTTAGTAAAAATGGAGCGAAGGGAGCGAAGGGAGTTCGTTAATTGGGTATTGGAGAGACAACATGAAAATGCTGATTTTGCCGATAAAATCATCTTCAGTGACGAGGCCCATTTTCATCTTGATGGCTTCGTCAATAGGCAGAATTGTCGCATTTGGGGTGCGGAGAAACCTCGAGTGATTCACGAGAAGCAAATGCATCCTCAACGTGTCACTGTGTGGTGTGGTTTTTGGGCTGGAGGAATCATTGGACCTTTGAGGCAGGTCAAGCGCAAACAGTCAATGGTGTTCGGTATCGTGAAATGATAACCAGTTTTTTCTTGCCTAGAATTGAAGAAATGAATGTGGGGGGCATGTGGTTACAACAAGACGGCGCCACATGTCATACAGCCAGAGAAACAATTCAATTGCTGCAAAAATTGCGCTCTTCTTGGGACACCCTTTAGATGTATGTATTTTTGTCAATCTATTGTAAATGATGATGCGCCCAACTCTGACATTGACTTTGACTAAGCCTAATATTGCGATGCTATTGTTTCAGTACAAAGGTAAAAGAAGAATGTGTTTCACCATGTAACAATTTCACACTACCTAACAGAGTCATATTGTCCAATACATCTAGATAACGTTTTTTGGCCTTCTTTGGCGTTACGAACGCGGGAAAATATAAAAGAAAAATTTTGTGAATAATTTATATTTTTAAATTTAAATATTCGTCGAAAGTACTTTATTATTTTCATTTTAATGTGTACGTATGTAAGTAGTTTAAGCTAGGGTGTCACCCGGTGTTACCACGGACGCAGCTCATCCACCACAAGTGATATCGGGATGGACAAACAAGTACTACAGGGATCAGGTCAACTTCAAGCTGAGCTCGGAAAAATTTTCAAGATTGTTTCTTGTCACTTCAGTTTTAGTTTAGTAAATATTTGTCATTGAAAACGCATTTAATGTAATAGTAGCTTTATTCCAAATTTACTCCTACTTGGTTTTATTCAAATAAAGAACTATACAAGCCTTAATTAAGTCTTGTGATAAATGATGTAACAAAAAACAGAAAAACATTTCTAATTTCTACATCAACCCACAGAGCATAACTAACTTTTGACCCGAACTCCCTCCCTTCCCCTCCCAATCATTAAATCATGTTTCATGGAATTTCATTCAGAGACAAAGTACTTTTGGTGGTGGTACATATTGCCTCTAGAAACTCATTAGATTTGTGTGTAGACACCAAATCGCATTAAACAACCATAAAATGGCAGTTCAAAATCCCACTGTGAGGCATTTCCAGTTTGGACGCCGGAAAGTCCATGAGAACCCATCCAAAGAGCACGTGTACTTTGTGTTAGGACTCTGCCAAAGTAGATTTACGAGGTGTAGTGACTAAATTTTTTTCCAGTGCCAGTGCCACTGCCACTGATGGCATCTCATGGCTTTGACGGTACCTATGAATTTCCATTGTACTCCTCCCTTCCCTCCACTCAGGTTGCACAGAGTCGTGTTTCGCTGAGTGCAAGGGCAATATTGACAATGATTTTTACCAAAGGAATCAATGGGTTAAATTGCTTTGAGGTTTTTAGGTGGGCGAGATAAAGGTGCAGGTGGAGGATGAAGAGGAGGAGGAATACAGATAGTGCACATTTTAACAAAGATAACTTCATTTGTTTGCTGATTGAGGTTGAGGAAAAATGTTTTAGGTTATTTTATCCAATGAATGGATCCGCATACTCATTTGAGGCACCCACCTGCACGTTACGCACTGCAGCCACTGCTCATTGCGGGTCTTGAGGGAAGATATTAGAAGGGTCTAAACAATAAAAATATTTCCATATTACAATTATTCAAAATGTTGGTTATGTTATGTTATCATGTAATGTTATGTTATGTTATCAGGTATATTTTATTTTTTTTATTTTATTTT